>MU249611.1:3503746-3849524 GCA_018977245.1 Lethenteron camtschaticum | reverse complement strand
GCCACGCCCAAGATGGCGTCTTCGTGCCGCGTGGCCGATGGCGTCGACAGCGAAGGCAGAGCGGCGACTTGTGGACCACAATCGGCTCCCCCCGACGCCGTCCTCGGCGTGACGAGCTCACACAACTGCGCCAGTACGTTTTTCAGTGTCTCCAGCTGCTCCGCCATCTGTCCCCATCGCAAGTCCGCGTCTTGTGGTGCAGACGGGTCCGCCGACGTGGCGACATCTTGGACTCCTGGACCCGCACTCATTCCAGCACGGATCTCCTCCTCCATCGCAGTCAGGTCCACCGCTGGAGGAAGGTCGTCGTCGTCGGATGATGAAGCAGATGATGGCGTCGGAATATTCTTTTTTCTTAGTTGTTTTGACATGCCATTTCACTTCTGACACCAGTGTAATAAAGGACTCGACCACTGTGTCTGTCTCCGTGTCCTTTATTCGGGTTCGTATACTTTTCCCACACGGCTCTCCTCCAGAGACTCTCCGCTTGGCAGCCCGAGGCTGCCGTCGCTCCCGTAGCCTCTCTCTGTTCCGTAGCAGTCCCGCTGCTGATATCCTCGTGCAGACCCCCGGCTGCCCTCACCGCAGCCTCACCGCTGCTCGCCGCTTCTCCGGGTCGGTCACCGCTAGCCGACGGTGCCGAGCCTTACTCCGTGTGTGTGGCGATCTCGCCACCCTCCAACCTCCGCCCTGCGTGGCCTTACTCTATCCCAGTCTCCAACAACTCTCCCCTCTCTTCCGGTTTCTCCCCTTTAAGACTTGAACCCTCTCCCCCACGTGACGTAACTCCTCCCCCGTGACGTCACATCCGGGAGGTCATTTACGCCCGCATTACAGGTATGTACTGCTGTCATCAGAGCAGGTACCAGTCAGTATGTACTGCTGTAATCATGGCAGGTTCCACCACCACAGTATGCACTGCTGTGATCATAGCAGGTACTACCACAGTATGCACTGCTGTCATCATAGCAGGTACACCACTGTATGTACTGCTGTCATAGGTCCACCACAGTATGTACTGCTGTCATCAGAGCAGGTACCACCAGTATGCACTGCTGTAATCATGGCAGGTTCCACCACCACAGTATGCACTGCTGTGATCATAGCAGGTACCACCACAGTATGCACTGCTGTCCTCATAGCAGGTACCACCACAGTATTTACTGCTGTCATCATACCAGGTACCACCACAGTATGCACTGCTGTCATCATAGCAGGTACCACCACCGCAGTATGTACTGCTGTCATCATAGCAGGTACCACCACGTATGTACTGCTGTCATCATAGGTCCACCACAGTATGTACTGCTGTCATCATAGCAGGTACCACCACAGTATGCACTGCTGTCATCTTAGCAGGTTTCACAATAGTATGCACTGCTGTAATCATGGCAGGTTCCACCACAGTATGCACTGCTGTGATCATAGTAGGTACCACCACCACCACAGTATGCACTGCTGTAATCATAGCAGGTACCACCACAGCAGTATTCACTGCTGTAATCATAGCAGGTACAACAGTCAGTATGCACTGCTGTAATCATAGCAGGTACCACCACAGCAGTATCCACTGCTGTTATCATTGCAGGTATGACCACAGTATGCACTGCTGTGATCATAGCAGGTACCACCACAGCTGTATGCACTGCTGTTATCATAGCAGGTGCCATCACAGTCAGTATGCATTGCTGTAATCATAGCAGGTACCACCACAGTAAGTATGCACTGCTGTAATCGTAGCATGTACCACCACAGTCAGTATGCACTGCTGTAATCATAGCAGCTACCACCACAGCCAGTATGCACTGCTATCGTGAAAGCAGGTACCACCACAGTCAGTATGCACTGCTGTAATCATAGCATGTACCACCCCAGTCAGTATGCACTTCTGTAATCATAGCAGCTACCACCACAGCCAGTATGCACTGCTGTAATCATAGCAGGAACCACCACAGTCAGTATGCACTGCTGTCGTGAAAGCAGGTACCACCACAGTCAGTATGCACTGCTGTGATCATAGCAGGTACCACCACAATATGCACTGCTGTAATCATAGCAGGTACCACCAGCAGTGTGCACTGCTGTAATTATAGCAGGTACCACCACAGTATGTACTGCTGTCATCATAGCAGGTGTAATGGGTTCCGGAGACACTTGTAGAGGTAACTCTTCCTGTTGCCGCCAAGGTCTGATGTGGCACCGAATGCACGTCATATGCTTGTGCATCAGGCGGGCCTGCGCAGGCGGCGATGGTCGTGTCCTCATCGCAATGGAGGTGTGCTTGGATGCACCTGGCAGCACGTAGCGACGTGAAGTCGGCAACGGCGGCTGCTGGCATGGCAACTTGAAGCTGCCGGGCCAAGCTTATGAGCTTCTGCAGCACGAGTGACTCCACAGCGTCTTCATCCATGCGAGGGTAGGCAACCCCGCCATTGCCACCAGCGCGCTGCGGTACCCCAACGCCGACTCGGAGGCCTTCTTCCCCTCGCATCGAAGCGGTGACATGCGTCGGACGGGGGTCCATAAATCAGCCGCATCTGATGAAGGGCGTCCGTGAGCGTGGCTCGTTTCGCCCGTGGCACCGCAAGGAATGCGGCGAGGGCGTCGTCGTCGAGCATGGCCGGAGGTCGTGGAGCGCTTCATCCTCTGACCAGCCGACGTCTCTATATGAGAGATGAACCAGCGTTCGAACGCTGCCCACTCACCCCCCTCTGAAGAATATGCCTTGAGTTCCGGCAAGCGTTGCTGGACATGAGCCCCGCGTTCGTTGCCTGGCGACCCGGCTGAAGCTGCCCCCGCGTTCCCAGCGCTGTCAGCCGGCGGTGAGGGACGCAGCGCTGATGACGCGGCGTTGCTAGGTTGCAGACAGCTGTCGTCCGGTAGTGAAAGTCGCAGCGTTGATGACGCGGCATTGTTTGGTTGGACCGCGCTGGGCCCGGAAGTGACGTTGCTCCCAACGGTCATTGCTCCCCCGGCGGAAGTGACGTCACACCCGGAAGTATCCCCCACATTTGTGGCGGGAACAGCCGCCATCTTTGTGGTGGAGCCGGCGGGCTGGGGCGGCCACTGCGCCGTCTCTCTCCCTCCTGTCTCAGCCTGTGAGCGACGCATATCGTCCAGGATGGAGACAGTGGCATGGAGCAGCTCAGTGAGGTGAAGCAGCGTTTCCTCCATTTCTGCTCCCGACGCTGGAGGAGGGACGGCCGGTGTGGTGGACAGCTGCTCAGCCGGTGGTGCGGCGTCGTTGTCGGCCCAAGTTGGCTGCCCCGTCGCCGCTTGTTCCTCGACATCGCCTTCAGGACTGAAGGTACGTGGCTTACTTTTTGTCTCCATGACCCCACTTCTGACACCAAATGTAATGGGTTCCGGAGACACTTGTAGAGGTAACTTCTTTATTACAATACAACACTCCAACAGTCCTGATACTCTGTTACAGCCTAGGTACACAGCCTAGGTACACAGCCTAGATACACTACTCTGACTACGCTCTGGGGTCCTCCGGCTACAATTACCCTAGGGGAGGCTGACCCGACCCAGCCAAGGTGCGGGTCTGGACTCTGGCTTCCTCGGAACTCGCCCTTACAAGGACGTGGAGCCAGGAGTCCCAGAGTCCCACCACTGGCCCTCACAGCGCCCCGGCCCTTACAAGTGTAATAAAGGACTCGACCACGGTATCTGGCTTGGTGTCCTTTATTCGGGTTCGTATACTTTTCCCACACGGCTCTTCCACTTTCCCGTAGCAGCTTCACTGCTTCTCCTCGTGCAGCTTCTCCAGCTGCCCTCGCTGCAGCCTCACTGATGCTCCCCGCTTCTCCGGGGTCGGTCACCGCTGACTGGTCGGGCAAGGGCCAGGCCATCGGCCAGCGGGAGAGGTACTCCACGCCAACCAGCAAATATTTATTTCCCTTAGCGGATGGCGGAAAGGGTCCCAAAATATCTAACGCCACCAATTCATTAACTCGAGACACCTGAATAGACTGTATCGGCGGCACATATGGATGTGTAGGTGGCTTCCGGCGGGCACAATCGGGACACGCGCGAACGTGACCGACGATGTCCGTCGTCATGCCGTGCCAATAGTAATCTCGCTGCAGCGTCAATAGGGTCTTCTGCACCCCCAGATGTAAAAGCGTGTCGCAATGCAGAGTCCTAATCAATTCGTACCGCAACGATGCCGGTACAACCAGACGCCAGCGTTCCTGTATCCCTTCCCTCCACATCAGCAGACCATCACGGAGAGCGGTTTCCGGCACACCCCCCGTACCCGGTCCCCTACCCTCCTTCCCAGGCCGCTTACGTAAAGTCACCAATGAATTGTCCAACATTTGTTCCCGAATCCACACAGACCTCGGAGATGCAAAACCCCATCAGCCGGTCCCCCATCAGCCGGCCCCGGCTCGTTCGGAGCTTCAGGCACTTCGACCGCCAGCGCGACAGGCTGAGGGGGGTGCTGAATCGGCCCACATCTATGTGTCCCAGACGCGCACGCACAAGGGGATCGCTGTGGCAGCCTGGAAAGCGCGTCCGCATTGGCGTGACGCACACCCTTCCGATGGTGAATTTGGAAGGAAAATTCTTGCAGCGTGTCCAACCACCGCGCCAGCTGGCCGGATGGCTGCTCCATCTTAAGAGCATACTGCAAGGCCGCATGATCCGTGCGTACAATAAACGAACGGCCGTACAGATACGGTCGAAATTGGCGAAGAAAAAAAACAATAGCCAACAGTTCCCTGCGAGTGACGCAGTAGCGGGTTTCCGCGGGAGACAAAACCCGGCTACCGTACGCCACCACGCGTTCCACACCACCTTTGGACTGAGACAACACCGCCCCAATGCCCGTGTCGCTCGCTCCGTATCCAGAATGAAAGGATGTTCAAAATCTGGATAATCCAACGTCGGCGCCGTAGCCAATAGATCGCGCAGGCCCAGAAATGCCGCCTCTTCTGGCGGTTCCCAAGCAAATTTGTGACCTTTACCCGTAAGGAGGTGCAAGGGCCTCGCGATCGTCGCAAAATTCGGAACAAACCTCCGATAATATGAGGCAAACCCCAAAACCGACGCACATCCCCCACCGTGGCCGGGTTGGCCAGTCACGGACGCACGCTGTTTTTTCGGGATCCGTGGCAACCCCGTCCGCACTAACGATGTGCCCAAGTAACGCACGGAGTGTTGCAGTAGGTGACATTTCTTAGGCTTAAATTTTAAATTAGCAGAACGCATCTGGTGAACACAGCCTCCAACCGCAGTAAATGCTCGTCAAATGTGCGGCTGAAGACGATAATATCGTCTAAATAAATCAGACATGTCTCCCACTGCAACCCCGTTAATACCAACTCCATTAACCTTTGAAAAGTGGCAGGGGCTGCATTCAACCCCATCGGAAGGCAGTTAAATTGGAATAACCCCTGCGGCGTACGGAAAGCAGTCTTCTCCCGTGAGGACTCGTCAAGGGGAAGCTGCCAGAAGCCCGAAGAGAGATCCAGCGTTGAAAAAACTTAGCCCCGACAAGGCATCGAGAGAGTCGTCCATACGCGGCAGGGGGTACGCATCTGCCACCGACACTTTATTTAATTTGCGGAAATCTACACAAAATCGCAATTTTCCGTTCTTTTTCTTAACCAAAACAACAGGCGCACCCCATGGGCTGTTAGATGGAGATATTATGTCCGCAGCCAACATGTCATCCACTGCCCACGAACGTGCTCTCGCTCAGCCGGACTCATCCGATGCGAGTTCAACCGAATAGGGGCAGCGTCCCCTGTGTCAATATGATGGTAAAGCAACGAGGTGCGTCCCAAGTCCAAATCGTCGGAGCTAAAGACATCAGAATAACTCAATAATAATTTACGGATCGCACAACGTTGATCCCGGAAAGGGCAGAATTCTCCCCACACAATTCGGCGATCCAGCGATCATCCGCAGCCTCAGGGCCTGAAACACCACCAACCAGAACCTGGCTGGCCAGATGATCATGAGCCGTGAATGCAGTAATGGCATGTGCCACAACCGTACCAGCCGGTACACACACACTCTCGTACTCGCGTTAAGCACTTGCAAAAATGGCTGCTGGTCCGGCCGGACAATAGTTTGCGCCCCAACGAGCGCCTATCCGCCCGTGATGGTGGCGGACGGCGACAACAAAACCCCAATAGCTCCTTGACGACCAGGCACAGGCTTCCGATATCGCAAGGGAATGAGCATCTGTGAGCCTGGTGGAATATCAACAGATACTTCGGACAGCGCCTGCACCCGGGCGACAGGAGCAGGTCGCCCCCAGGGCGACAGCAGAAATGTAATTTTACGCCCCTCCGGTAATTCAATGCAATTTTCATTAATTTAAATTAGAATGGGCATCTTGGCCAGAAAATCCGTTCCTAACAAACAAGGACCGCAAGGGACCTCGATATTAACACGATCCCCGAGGCCGACACTCCCCCGATAGATATTTTAGCGTCCACCTGGCCCACAAAACCCATGCTACCTCCGTTTGCAGCAACGCAGGAAGCGTAAGCCGGACTCACGGCCGCTGGTGGGATGTTCAACAGATGGAATATTACATCCGATATAATGGTCACGGACGCTCCGGAATCAACCAAAATACGTACGTCCACCCCTTGCATTGACCCAGGTACAGTGGACGAACCGGTAGCGGCCGCAACAACCCGCCGAGCCAACTTACGCCACTGCGTTACCGAGCGACATGGACCAGTCAATGGCCTCCCGTTATTAACAACACCCGGATCGCATGACAACGGTGATGAGTGAGGTGTCAAGCCTTGCCGGGTGTCTGGTGCGCACCGACTTGCCTGTGCTAGAGGATCCTTCCGTGGTGCGTCGCTGTCGAGGCCTCCTGCTGGGGTGGACCTGGGACGCGGGCCCAGCATTCCCTGGCGTAATGACCCTTACGCCCGCAGCGGAAGCAGTCGACGTCGTTGCGCCGCGGCGCGGGCACCCCGTCCCGACGCGGTCGCGTCGGCGGCGCGGCCCGCGGCCCCGGCCCACTGCGGACCGGCCACGGAGCAGAGGCGGCTGACAGCTCCTGCGGGCCCCTCTCGTCAGGCACATACACCGCCTTTGCGGGATCCCAACCAGCGGCTCCTCCAGCGACGATGGGCCCCCCGTCCACGCCGTGACTTGTTTCCACCGACGCAGGTTAAACTGGGCATCCAGACACTTAGCCGCAGCCGGGATGTCAGCTTCTCATGGCCACACACCGGCATAGGAATTCCCAGATCCCGGGACAGCTCGAGCATCTTACCCAAGATGAGAGGTTCCAGCAGGTCAGGCTCCGTCTCCGGGTAAGTGGCCATAGCCAGCTCCAGTACCGCACCCCTATACGCCACCGGCGACTCCTCGGGTGCTCGCTGCCGTTGAACAAAGCGGCGATGAGCATCATCTGGCGGCTCGTAAGCATCCGCCATTTTGTCGAAGACTCCTCTCAATGTTTTCTTCTTCGCGGCCTTTATAGAGCGAAAGAATCTAACCGACTCGTCATCAAGAAGAGTTGGCAGAACTTCCAAAGCCTCAGCGTTGGTCCACCTTGCAGAACGTACCGCCGCCAAGAATCTGCAGGCGAAAGCGCTCCAATCGCCCCCGATGGAGAATTCCTTAACAGTTGTTAGATGCCGACTGCGACTCCTTGGCGCGCCGTCTTCAGCCGATGACTCATCTGGTGGCATGTTCAACATGGCGTCGCATCGTGGCGTGGACAAGATGGCGGGCTCTCGCCGCGGAGAGCGCAAAATGGCGGCTTCCCGCCTTCCTTCACCTGCCACGCCCAAGATGGCGTCTTCGTGCCGCGTGGCCGATGGCGTCGACAGCGAAGGCAGAGCGGCGACTTGTGGACCACAATCGGCTCCCCCGACGCCGTCCTCGGCGTGACGAGCTCACACAACTGCGCCAGTACGTTTTTCAGTGTTTCAAGCTGCTCCGCCATCTGTCCCCATCGTAGATCCGCGGCATTTGGTGCAGACGGGTCCGCCGACGCGGCGACATCTTGGACTCCCGGCTCCGCGCTCGTTCCAGCACGGTTCTCCTCCTCCATCGTAGTCAGGTCCCCGTTGGAGGAAGGTCGTCGTCGTCGGACGATGAAGCAGATGCTGGCGACGGAATATTATTTTTTCTTAGTTGTTTTGCCATGCCGTTACACTTCAGACACCAGTGTAATAAAGGACTCGACCACGGTATCTGGCTTGGTGTCCTTTATTCGGGTTCGTATACTTTTCCCACACGGCTCTTCCACTTTCCCGTAGCAGCTTCACTGCTTCTCCTCGTGCAGCTTCTCCAGCTGCCCTCGTTGCAGCCTCACCGCTGCTCTCTCTCCTCCGAAGCAGTCCCGCTGCTGTTCTCTTCGTGCAGCTTCTCCAGCTGCCCTCGCTGCAGCCTCACTGCTGCTCCCGCTTCTTCGGGGTCGGTCACCGCTGGCCGACGGTGCCTATCCGTACTCTGTGTGTGTGGGGATCTCGCCACTCTCCCCAGCCTTCGCCCTGCGTGGCCTTACTCTCTCCCAGTCTCCAACAACCTCCCTTCCTCTTCCGGTTTCTCCCCTTTTAGCTCTCAACCCTCTCCCTACGTGACGTAACTCCTCCCCCATGACGTCACATCCGAAAGGTCGTTTACGCCCGCATTACACAAGGACAAGCGGGACGAGGGGGTCCAGGGTCCTAAGCTGGCTGGCTGGCGGGTCTTGGGTCTTGAGCTGCGACTGGCCCCGATCGGACAGGGAGCTGCCCTTTTATGCCTCGTCCCAACGAGGGGTGGGGTTGTGTGCACCCCAGATATCCCACAGAGCACACACAGCCCCCCGTTGGTGGCGCTAAGGGCATAACTGTCTGGGGTGCCTGGGATCCTAGCGCCTGGCGCCGAGGGCTTATCTGTCTAGGGTCCCAGAGCCCCAGCAGCCCCTCCCTTTTATGGCTCTACACAGGTACCACCATAATATGCACTGCTTAATCATAGCAGCTACCACCACAGCAGTATGCACTGCTGTAATCATAGCAGGTACCACCACAATATGCCCTGCTGTTATCATAGCAGGTACCACCGCATCAGTATTCACTGCTGTAATCATAGCAGCTACCACCACAGCCAGTATGCACTGCTGTGATCATAGCAGGTACCACCACAAGATGCACTGCTGTAATCATAGCAGGTACCACCAAAATATGCACTGCTGTAATCATAGCAGACCACCACAGTCAGTATGCACTGCTGTCGTGAAAGCAGGTACCACCACAGTATACACAGCGGTAGTTATAGGATACCACCACAGTATCCACTGCTATAATCATAGCACGTACCACCACAGTATGCACTGCTGTAGTGAAAGCAGGTTCCACCACAGTCAGTATGCACTGCTGTAGTGAAAGCAGGTACCACCAAAGTCGGTATGCACTGCTGTAGTGATAGCAGGTACCACCTCAGTCGGTATGCACTGCTGTAGTGATAGTAGATACTGCTATCGAGTTGATAGATACTGCTATATAGAATTAGTAGATACTAAAACAGTCAGTATATACCACTACAGTCAGTCAATACTGCTACAGTCAGTATATACTACTATACAGTCAGTGGCTACAACTGGCTCAGTAGATACTACTTGAGTCAGTAGATACTACTACAGAGTCAGCAGATACTACTTTACAGGTAGTCGTTACTACTATAGTCGGTAGATACTACTGTAGGATATCAGATACTACTACGGTCAGTCGTTACTATTGTAATACTACTACAAGCAGGGCTAACTGCTCAGCTCTGTACAGTCATACTACTCAGAGTAATAGATCCTACTTCCTGTATGTGGGTGTATGTGTAGGTATGGGCACGGATGGGTACAAACACAAGGGCGTGGTTAGGGCCGACACGGAGGAGGTGCTCGCACCGCGTCCACACCTACATCCCCACGGGCCCTCCCGGGGGGAGTGCTATAAAGGTGGGAACCGGAGGGCTCGAGGTCAGTGTTAGCTTTAACCAGCGAAGAGTGAAGACCAGCTAGAATAGGCCCCGGAGCCCCCTGGCTCGCTGTCCTTCGGGCCGACCAGGGCAAGCCGTGGCGTGGCCCCGGAGCCCAGACTGACGTTAGAGCGAGTCTGGAGACTCAGGGTGCCGGGTCCCAGCTTGACCAGGGGGTAGGAGCCTCCCCTAGCTCCGTAGTGGAGACCGGGCGTAGGTTAGCGGGGTTAGACGTTGTGTCTCCCTGTTAGACGAGTGAGGGGGACGATACCCTTCAAGTGTTGTGTGTACCCGTTACTGTACACAAGTTGGTATTAATAAATAAGTGTGCCTCCGACCCGTCGTCAAAGCCTCATACTACTTACTACATATGTAAGGTGTGTAGGTATATATACCTACGCAGGGGTAAAGATATTTTTTGAGGGGGGGTTTACAATTTTCGGAAACCTTTTACATCAACTATTTACCCCACATTTTCTATAACTTTTTGGACTTGTGCAAGCCTCTTATAATTTTGTTGGTAGAGAAATGGACAAACGGCCCACCGGGCTTTCACAATACCTTAGTATCTGTGTGTGTTGATGTATATGTAAGGTTTTTAAGATAAGTTTTGAAATATATTTCACCCGGGCAACGCCGGGTACTTCCCGCTAGTCCATTATAATTCTCCTTTCACAGTCGTATGCCTAGTCATGCTGTAGAAAATTATGGCACCCCGGGTCACTCTGTGTAGACGTTCAGGCCGAGATGGAATCCCGCAATACACAGTCTCTTCCAACAAGGCCCGACTAGGCAGAACACTTATCAAGGCACGTGATGAAACAAAATACACGACAATAGGGCCATGTGGTAAATGTTAAGAGGTTACAGAACTTTGTGAAACTGATCCCTGTGCTACAAGTAGCTTCCCGACTCTAGCTTTCATTTGGGAACTTGGTATTCATCTTACAGTCATCAGCGATGACCCGCACAGCCCCAAAACCTCCATCCTCCCTTTGCTACATTTTCTTTCACCCCACCTTTCTTCCAGACCCTTCCGTGCTTGTCCTCTTTCACCGACATTCTCATTACCGCTGCTTTCCCTCCACGTGTTATGCTGTGCGCGTACAGTACGGTATTGCATAGCATAATATTCAGTTTTCAACCGGTACATTTGCAGTTTAAATAATTGTGCAAAAAATTGCATTTCTTAAAGAACGCATATGCAAAACGTATAAAGAATGTGTTCCCTAATTCATCAGCAATGTGTATGTGCAACAACTCAATGCGGTAACATGCAGTGGGGATTCCAGTACATTGCAACAATATTGATATTATTGTATGAATCAGGAGTACATTTGTATCTGAACACATCAATTACATTTTTTACTTAACAGGGAAAGAAGAGTATCGTGATGAAGATGTACAAGATGAATCTTTCCAGTACGGGGAGGACATAGAGAAGCAAGATTGTGGAGCTGTGGACCATGGTAATGAATCATCCCAAATGAACGTTGATGACAAAGGTAAATTCATGTTGTTCATTACACAAAATGACAGCGTTGTTGTGGATAATATAAATGACTAAACAGATAAGCAGACGCTATTTCTCCTTCAAATATCGTATCGGCACACCAGAAATAAACGTATTTCTAAGACAACACATTGACCCAACGGCCTTATGGGAATGCATAATCTAGATTTGAAGTTTTGTGCCTGCAGGGATCCATACTCCTTGGTTCTTTCGGTAAAGTCACGTATTTCTAAAATAAAATAAAATATGTTTTATAAAAAATTAAAAAAATTAAAATAATCAAAATATTAATTAAATCATGACGTTTCGGAAGCAACACAAGCTTTCGTCATCAGGTGGGAAAACCACAGCAAGAAATAAAATGACCGTAGTGGACAAGAGCCGTTCGTACCAAGATATTATATACGGCAAGAGGGGGGGGAGGAGCCAGGGAGGAGAAGCAGGGGGCGGGTGGGGGTGCGGGTGATGGTGGCAGAGGAGTGACTTTACCAGAAAGAAGCAAAGAGTATGGAACATTGCAGTCACGAAAACTTAAGATCTAAACTATTTATAGATTTAATTACGCCACCGTGTTCCCCAGGTCTCCATTGAAAAACAGATGGCGAGTCTTAATAAGTCCTCACCTGCCTATTCCCTTACTATCATAATCACTTACATCAATGTGACAACCCGTTTCTCTTTTTTATGTATATACTAGCTGTACTACCCGGCTTCGCCCGGGACTTGTATCCACCACGGCCGGCCGCCTTTGTCTCCCAGTGGCGATGTTAATACGCCACACCAGTTACTCGTTTTGCGGCTGAGTCCCTCCCTCACCACTCTCCCTCCCTCACCACTGTCCCTCCCTCACCACTCTCCCTCCCTCAGCACTCTCCCTCCCTCACCACTCTCCCTCCCTCACCACTGTCCCTCCCTCACCACTCTCCCTCCCTCACCACTCTCCCTCCCTCAGCACTCTCCCTCCCTCACCACTCACGCACGGCCGCCTTTGTCTCCCCAGTGGCGATGTTAATACGCCACACCAGTTACTCGTTTGAGGCTGAGTCGACCTAGGGGAGGTTCAAATAATCGTCACCGGTGGTGGCCGTGAGCGGGAATGGAACTCGGTTCGCCGGGTTGTAGCGCAGCGTAGCGTTAACCACTACACCCACCGCTCCTCACACACCACACACGCACAGACACACACACAGACACACACACAGACACACGCAGACACACACAGACAGACACATACACACAGACACACAGACAGCACGCTAACCACTACACTACCGCTCCCCACACACCACACACGCACACACACAGACACACACACAGACACACACACACAGACACACACACACAGACACAGACAGCACGCTAAGCACTACACTACCGTTCCCCCTACACAACACACGCGCGCGCGTCCATAGGTACACATACACGCGCTTGCTGCAGACACACACGACTTTCAGGGTGCGTACGGCAGTAAACGACTGAAAAAGAAAGCGGCAATGCTGCGCGAGGAACGCCTTAGACCTGCAACACATTTGTGTAATGCGAGCATAAACACACAAACACATACAAACACATACACATACATAGACACACATACACACAAACACATGCACACACGTACACACACATACATACACACAGACATACACATACACACAAACACACATACATACACACAAAAACATAGACAATACACACACACATACATGCAGACACACAGACAGACACATAACACACATACATACACACAGATACATACACAGAAACACATACACACAATACATAGACACACACATACATACACACAAACACATCCACAGACGTACATACACACATACATACAGACACGCAGACATACACATAAACACATACAAAAAAACCCACATACATACACACACATACATACACAAACACATACACACACATACATACACACATGCATACAGACACACAGACATACACATAAACACATACACACATACACATGACCCGGCTTCGCCCGGGACTTGGATCCACCACGCCCGGCCGCCTTTGTCTCCCCAGTGCCGATGTTAATACGCCACACCAGTTACTCGTTTGAGGCTGAGTCGACCTAGGGGAGGTTCAAATAATCGTCACCGGTGGTGGCCGTGAGCGGGAATCGAACTCGGTTCGCCGGGTTGGTAGCGCAGCGTAGCGTTAAGCACTACACCCACCGCTCCTCACACACCACACACGCACAGACACACACACAGACACACACACAGACACACGCAGACACACACAGACAGACACAGACAGACACACACACACACAGACACACAGACAGCGCGCTAAGCACTACACTACTGCTCCCCACACACCACACACGCACACACACAGACACACACACACAGACACAGACAGCACGCTAAGCACTACACTACCGTTCCCCCTACACAACACACGCGCGCGCGTCCATAGGTACACATACACGCGCTTGCTGCAGACACACACGACTTTCAGGGTGCGTACGGCAGTAAACGACTGCAATAATAAAGCGGCAATGCTGCGCGAGGAACGCCTTAGACCTGCAACACATTTGTGTAATGCGAGCGTAAACACACAAACACATACATACACACACACACAAACACACACATACATACACACAAAAACATAGACAATACACACACACATACATGCAGACACACAGAGACAAACATAACACACATACATACACACAGATACATACACAGAAACACATACACACACATACATAGACACACACATACATTCACACAAACACATGCACACACGTACATACACACATACATAGAGACACGCAGACATAGACATAAAGACATACAAAAAACCCACATACATACACACAAACACATACACACACATTCATACACACATACATAGAGACACACAGACATACACATAAACACATACACACATACACATGACCAGGCTTTGCCCGGGACTTGGATCCACGATGGCCGGCCGCCTTTGTCTCCCCAGTGACGATGTTCACACACGACAGCAGTTACGCGTTTGAGGCTGAGTGGACCTAGGGGAGAGCCAGGTCCGTTTCAAATAATCGTCAGCGGTGGTGGGCGTGAGTTGGAATCGAACTGGGGTCGCTCAACCAGCTTAATGACTATTTGTACAAAGAACATATAAAGAATCGATTATAATAACCAGGCTACAGTCCACATTATAGACTGCCAGTACACGCAGTCAGCTTCATAAGCAGGCTAGAGTGTACATGATAGAGTGGCAGTACGCTCACCGAGCTTAATAAGCAGGCTACAGTCTACATGATAGACTGGCAGTACGCTGACCCAGCTTAATGACTATTTGTACAGTGAACATTTAAGTAATCGATTGTTGGCGCGTTGGGTTTAAAAGTAATATTAATTGCACACATTGTGGTGGGGTGGAGTGAAGAGTAGGAAAAACTTTGATGAATTTACCTCAGAGTGGCGTGGTGGGTGTCGAGGCCTAGTAGCGTGCAGAGCCTGCGGCCTCGCCAAAATTGTCCACCCAGCAGAGGCAGGGTATGGGTGGCGTGGCTTCCCCCCCCCCCCCTCAGCGCTCCAACAATACTGTGTAATGGCTATTATTTAATTATTTACGGAGCCTATGAAAGTGGCGAAGGCGTGGCTAGCCGTTGCCAGGGGCAACCGGCGTCCAATGAAAGTGCGTATGGTCCGAAATCCACACACACACACACAGACGGACAGACAGACATTCACGATTTATATATATAGATGTATTTTGATTGAGGCAATGTGCGGGCACGTCATGACGCACACGTACACACACGTCAACACAAGCCAAGCCGGTTATGAAAATCATACGGGGAGGGGGTCCACCGATGGAGGAGAGGGTAACTTTTGGCACTGCGTTTCTTTTGATACCAAGGTCCGAAGCAGTGTCTCATCAATGATTGCTAATGCTTTGTGTGTGTGTGTGTGCAGGATATAACACCTTTGCAGACTGCATAGACGAACAAAACTTTTCCCAACTGAATAACTAGAGAACCAGAGAAACATAATCAGGCTGCATAGAACCACCATGGAGTATCATCTGCTTCCACGTGATGTCATAATGCATTTGGAGTTCCTGAGGGAGCTAGACAAGCAAGAAATCATACAGGTATACGATCGGGATATACGCAAGAAAGGTTGTACACTTTTCAGATGCGGTTCCACACCCCCCACAAATGTAACAACTAATTGTCTTTGTGTTAAGTAGGCTTCGTACCAATATTATTCATAATAAACGTTTTTGGGTTAGATCGCGTTATTTATAAATGTGTCGCAGCCTCCACCACCCGACACGGCTAATCAGCAAAAAAGTCACGTTGACAAAAGACAAATAGTTCACTACTTAGCCCACCGGTGTGTTGAAGAGTGAATCCACAACATTTACAAAAAAAATTTCTTCAACACACCGGTGGGCTAAAGTAGTGATCTATTTGTCTTTTGTCAACGTGACACTTTTTTCTGATTGCCGTGTCGGGTGGTGGAGGGTTACGACACATTTATAAATAACGCGATCTAATCCAAAAACGTTTATTATGTCTTTGTGTTGTTGATGTCCTGTCATGATTACATAGCCCACCTGTTTACTAACAGATCACGATCGACGTGTACGTTTTTGAACGTTCGCGTTTTGATGGACGTTCGTCAATTTGCATCTTTATTTGATGTGTCCAAACAGGAAACCCTTGGTTATGGGGACATCCGTGGCGCAAGAACACTTATTGATCACGTGCTGCGATCTGACGAGCCAGATTTGTTGAAACAGTTCAAGTCTGCCGTCATCAAAGCTGGCACTGGAGAAATAGCCGATCTTCTTGAAGGTACCGTTGCATTTGCAGTGAATAATGGATTTAATTGTCTTTGTTTTGGCCACAATTATGTTGACAATCTTAAATGGTTTTTATTAATTGTTGGAACTGTTATAATCTGAGTCTGTTTAGCAAAGACTGTTTTTGATTCCCAAATGCCGTGCGAATAACAATTTGGCACAATGTTACGCAAGGGTGGACCACCCCATGGTAGGATGTCTCACAGTTCATCTCAAATCGATGACCAAACATTGGTACCTGAATGGTTTACATGTGACGGTGTGTTCATAAGCGTTTTGCACAATGATGTGCCTGTGAAGTGTCAGCATTCTATGAGGGTTTTGTGAAATCGTGGGATTTAGTTTTCAGTACAACCCAGCGTGGAACCTATTGTATGATCCAGTCAATTAGTGAAGCGGCTATTAACTTTGGTGCTTAGGGGAACCCACTCCTCCAACACTCCATCCTGCCTTTGGGTGGTGTTTGGCCCTAATTTCGTTTGGATCCAACGCTTGAAGTTTTTCTTCCACAACCTCATCACCCAGCCATCACTAGCCGAGACGGCTGGCTTTTTACACCGGGGGGGGGGGGGGGTGATGTAATGTGAGGGTACACCTGGGGGATTAAATGGTCACACCTGATTGATAATGATTGACTCTACCGGTCCCGGCCCATAACCAATGGGAGAAGAGTAGTGGCGTGGCCCTGACGTAATGCGAAGGGTACACCTGGAAAGAGATGATTGGTTCTGCTGGCTTCAGCCACAGCCAATGGGGGGACGAGTTATGGGCGTGGTCCTGGGACCGTAGGATGGGATCTGGAAGATTCCAAGGAGGTTACCCAGGATTGACTGAGAGGCACCACGTGACCCAGGGATTAAAAGGGGTGGAGACGGGCAACACGTGGTCAGAGCTGGAACGAACGAAGGGGAGCCACGCTGGAGCGCGGAGTCCAGAGCCTGCCACGTGGCCGCGACAGTCATCTCTCTCACTCTCTATCCCTTCCTCTCACACTGTCTGCCAACAGCGTGAAGGAGCCAGATAGCAGAGGAGCCCGTACGATGAGAGATGTGGAAGAAAGCTAATAAAGAACACTGATTCCAGAAGTTGCCTCCGCGACCTTTATTACATTGGTGTCAACAGTACATCTTGAGACCGTTTGGACCACTATCCGAAATGTCCAAGCACCTCAAGAAAAGAAACCCACCGGACCCTCCATCGGAAGAAGATGATGATGCAGACGAGGACGAGCTGCTGGGAGGAACAGGACCGCTGCCGCCGTTTGCCGCTCTCCCCGACGCCGCGCAGAAACGACAAGCCGGCGCGGAGACGTCTCCAGCTGCGGACGAGGGGTGGCGTCGAGTGGCGGACCAGATAGAGTCTCTCCGGGCGGTGATGCTCAACCTTGTGACGGTGGTCGCGTCGTCCGCCGCCCTGGGTCGGCCTCGTGCGACGCATCCAAGTGCGGACGACCTTGATCCCAGCGGGGACTGCGTCCGCCATTGCACCTGCTGCGGGAGGAGGAGGCCGCCATCTTGGGCGGGGCGCTGCCACGCTGCCAGCGGCCGCCATCTTGGTGGAGCCGCGTGCTGCGCAGGTGGCGGGAATGGACACGCCCAAGGCCTCCGACAGTATTCGCCGCCATCGCCTTCCTCAAATTAAAGAGTTCGTCGCTGGAGGCGACTGGAGTGCATTCACGTGGAGATTCGAGTCCGCCTTCCGATCGGTGCGGTGGATGGAGTCGGAAGCGCTGGAGGCTCTACCTACGCTGTTGGACAATGTGTCCTTAGCCATTTTCCGCTCCATCCCGGCGAGTAGGAAGAAGATGCTACGGGACGCCTTCGCTGAAATGGCGGATTTTACGAGCCACCATCGGCTGCTCATAGGAAATGTATGCAGCGACGTCGATGACCGGATGAATCACCTTTGGCGTACCGTGGTGCGCTGTTAGCGCTCGCTATGGCCACCTACCCGAGTCCTCCGCCGATCTCCTGGATCCTCTCATCCTTGCAAGGATGATTGAACTATCCCAGGAATTGAACATCTCACTGCCGGTGTGCGGCCACGAGCCACTGACGTATCGTTGGGCTGCGTACTGTTTAGACGCCAAATTCAACCTGAGACGCTGGGACCAAATGGCGGCATGGACGGGAGACCCCAAGAAAGACGGTCAACCGTTGGGATGGGCTCCGCGTCGTGTCGTCCACATCCCTGACGACTCCAGCGACGACGATTTGATTGCAGCCGCTCGGAAGAGGAGCATGCATTTCAGTCTCTCCGGGATCGCTTGGCCACCGCTCCGACACTCGACTACCCAGATTTTCCCAGCCGTTCATCCTAGACACGGATGCTAGCGACATCAGCATTGGGCCGTTTTATCGCAACGGAAAGACGGGCTTGAGCGAGTGGTGGCATTCGGCAGCAGGGTTTTGTCTCCTGCCGAAACGCGCTATTGCGTGACTCGCCGGGAATTGCTGGCGATTGTCCATTTGGTCCGCCAGTACCGGCCGTACCTGTATGGGAGGAAATTCCTTGTGTGCACTGACCATGCTGCCTTGCAATACTCATTAAAATTGGAACAACCATCCGGTCAATTGGCTCGATGGTTGGAATTGTTGCAGGAATTTTCCTTATCACATACCGTAAAGGTACTCGTCACGGCAATGCAGACGCTCTTTCCAGATTGCCCTTGACCCCTCCCTGTGCCTGTCTGACGGGTACGCACCGCTGTGCAGCGCTGCCTACCCCGCCCTGTCCAGTTATGGGTGCGATGTCGAAGGATGACGTCTGGGGTACGCCCGTTGGGGCCGACGGCACGCTGCAAATGCCACACTCGGTGTGGCTGTGCGAAAAAAGGGCTGATGCCTCTTTGGCTCCACTGCGGGATCTGGTCGGGAAACCAAGATCTCACTTGTCGGGGTGGAAATGGCAGTTGTTTACTGAGCAGGCTGGGTTGCTGATGTGTACGAATGGGTTGTCGGACCGTTCACGCCTGGTTGTGCCGTCATCCCTTCGCCATGATCTGATCCGCGCGCTGCATGCCGACAAGCTGATGCATCACGGCGTGCAGAAGACATTGCTCGCGATGCAGCAAGATTTCTTTTGGCCGGGCATGACGGCGGATATCACCAGCTTTATCCGGTCATGCCAAGATTGTGCAAGGCGGAAACCGCCATGCCAAAATTACATTCCGCCCTTGCGATCGATCGAGGTATCTCGTATTAATGAGCTGGTTGCTCTGGATATCCTCGGCCCGTTCCCTCCGTCGGATAGGGGCAATAAGTACCTCTTGGTTGGGGTCGAATACTTTTCTCGTTGGCCCATGGCCTGGCCTCTACCCGACCAATCGGCCGCATCCATGACCGAGGCTTTCTTGAATGGATATGTGATGGATAAGGGAGCGCCGAGAAGTTGCTCACAGATCAAGGACGTAATTGCTCCTCTAAATTGCTCCGAGACGTTTGCGCTGCTTTGGGTATGAAGAAAATCTGCACTTCCCCTTACCACCCACAGACGGATGGCATGGTGGAACGATTTAGCCGCACCCTTTCGGCCATGCTTTGTCACACGGTGAGCGAAAAGCAGACCGACTGGGACTTGCACATACCTGGCGTCCTATCGGCGTACCGCATGGTCCCGCACACGTCCACAGGGTATTCGCCGTTTTTTCTTATGTATGGGCGGGAAAACGTGCCCCCAATTGATGTGCAACTTGGTGCGGCGGGAAAGGAACCTTCCCCTTCCTTGCCCGACCACGTGCGGGACTCGCTTCGACGGGTTACGGAGGCGTGGGAGGCCGCCAGGAGTGCAACGGCCCGTACGCAGGCACGGAACGAGAGGTACGCGCGTCGATCGCGACGTGACATGCCTTGGTCAGTGGGCGATGTAGCGTGGCTCCATTGCTCTCAGGTGCCTGTGGGTATGTTCCCTAAACTGTACAGGCCTTGGCGGGGCCTGTGAGGTTAATGGAAGTTCGGAATCCCCAGAGTGTTCGCATCCAGTACGGACAACGTCGTTGGTATGTTCACTCGTCGCGTCTCAAACCTTATTTTGATCCACGCATTGGCCCTTCATCCCCACTTGTTGACCTGCCGGGTTCTGACGTGCCGGATGTGCCACTTGCCTCGCCAATTGATCCCCAGCGGGGTCGTGTTCTACCCCCCGCAGACACACAGGTCCTGAAGAACATCGAGGCCCCTGACGACCTACCTCCAGTGACGCCTGTTCCATCTACGGAGGATGCCGAAACCACTCCTTCTCCGCTGCCCCCCCTACTCAACAGTCGGCGAGGCAACCACGCTCCATGGAGGGAGAGGGACCGGCGTCGCGTACGCGATCAAAGTCCCTCCTGTTTCGCTAACACCGTTGCCATTGCTGTCTGTCGCCCTGTTGCTACCGCGCTACAGGGCGCCTTAATGTTATGTTGTTCTTCCATCGCACATCATTTCGTGCCCTAAAATGTTTTAATTCATCTGCGCATTGTTTAGCGCCCTAGTCACCTTACCTTGTTATGCGTCATGGACGCCCTAAACATTAATCACAGGAATCGGCCCATCACCTTTTTCCCAGCCGAGACGGCTGGCTTTTTACACCGGGGGGGGGGGGGTGATGTAATGTGAGGGTACACCTGGGGGATTAAATGGTCACACCTGATTGATAATGATTGACTCTACCGGTCCCGGCCATAACCAATGGGAGAAGAGTAGTGGCGTGGCCCTGACGTAATGCGAAGGGTACACCTGGAAGGAGATGATTGGCTCTGCTGGCTTCAGCCACAGCCAGTGGGGGACGAGTTATGGGCGTGGTCCTGGGACCGTAGGATGGGAACTGGAAGATTCCAGGGAGGTTACCCAGGATTGGCTGAGAGGCACCGCGTGACCCAGGGATTAAAAGGGTGGAGACGGGCAACACGTGGTCAGAGCTGGAACGAACGAAGGGGGGAGCTACGCTGGAGCGCGGGTCCAGAGCCTGCCACGTGGCCGCGACAGTCATCTCTCTCACTCTCTATCCCTCCCTCCCACGCTGTCTGCCAACAGCGTGAAGGAGCCAGATAGCAGAGGAGCCCCTATGATGAGAGATGTGGAAGAAAGCTAATAAAGAACACTGATTCCAGAAGTTGCCTCCGTGACCTTTATCACACGTCCAATGATTGCTCAATTTGTATCCATCTTCTCGGTTGAAGTTATGTCTATGTTTATATATCTGGATGGCTTCTTGAAAAAACCTTTGATAGTAGCCCGAAGGTTTGCAGAGTACCTTGGTCTCGGAAAAAACAATATCATGAGAGCCCACAGCGTTATAGCAATGGTCAGCCACGGCGGAGGTATTAGTCCTGCCGTATTTCAGATCTGACTTGTGCTCGCGAACACGGTTCGAGATATGTCGTTTAATTTCTCCAAACACCCCACGGTGCAACTTTTATACCTACGTGACTTTACCGAAAGCCAAAGAGTATGGAATGATAATGTTTGTAGTTTTGATTCTACCAGCAAACCGCCCGGTTTTGAACAGTGTCTTATTTGGTCAGGCTTCTTAAGGGTCCACCGTAAAGATACCTTGCCTATAGCATCTACAGACCAGTATTGATAAGCAAGTCGACTGCTGTGAGACCTGTTAAAACCCGCTCTCAGTTTGCTTGGTTTAATGCTGCTGAAATGAAGCACTCCAAGAAGGCCTTGGGGATTGGTTGTGTAAGGAAATATTTTCCTCGTGGAGAACGAAGCGTATTATCCACTTATCGAAAATGTATTGCAAATCACGTTTTTTCTACTACGCAAGATATTTTGGGATGGACTTACTTCTGGGTCCTTCCCTTTGGATTATTAAATAAATCACCGTAAGCAACTGGAGCATGGAATCAGTTTAAGAATAATTGGTAGCTCACAAACTGTATCCCATAGGGAGAAGCTGGACCATGCCAGTGATACTGGTAAGGTTAGGGGAGGCGTTTTATAAGATATCGATTACAAAAGGTTATTTATACATCCTAGGCATCGAACCACATTTTCAGATGAAGAGGAGGAAGTTCCTGTCGCACTTGATGGTGTAAACCAGGGGTCCTCAAACTACGGCCCGCGGGCCACATGCGGCCCGCGAGGACATTTATCCGGCCCGCCGGGTGTTTTTGCCGCCGCTGCCTGTCTGTTACTTTTTTTCTGCATGAGAAGGACGGTCATTGGTGGAAGAGGAGAGGGGCGGAGTTTCCCCCAATCAGACTGCATTGATGGGCAGTGCAGTCTGTACGTCTCTGTGTGGGCAAAGTTATTACTGGTATATTGTTTTTGTAGCGCTGTATATATATTGGTATTTTACTAATATCAATTTTGACTCCCTAGGAAACAATGATGTCAAGAAAGAGAAAAATTGACTCGGAGTGTAGGATATTCAAAGAACAGTGGACTTATGATTACTTTTCATGCAGTACAAGGAAAGAGCTGTGTGTCTGATATGCCGGAATATAGTGTCTGTGTTCAAAGAATACAATTTACGTCAACACTATAAAACTCAACATAAAGATAAATATGCTTGTTTGGTCGGAGAAGTGAGAAAAGATAAAATATTAAAACTGAAAAATACATTAACAACTCAGCGAAATAGTTTTGTGAAGCAGAAGCAGCTAAATATTTCATCACTGCGAGCAAGTTTTCAAGTTTCCAAGCTAATAGCATGCACTGGCAGACCATTCGTGGAGGAGAATTTGTTAAAGAATGCCTTCTTTCTGTTGCCAAAGAGATGTGTCCAGAGAAGGCCGATTTATTTAGTACAGTGAGTCTTTTAGGACCTACAATTACACGGAGGATTGAAGAAATGGGAGACAATTTGCATCAGCATTTGCAAAACTCCACAAAAAAACTTTCCTATTTTTCCTTGGCACTCGACGAAAGCAATGATGTTCGTGATTCTGCACAACTTCAAATTTTTATTCGTGCGACGAATGACTATTTCGAAGTCACAGAAGAGCTTGCTGCACTGCAAAGCATCAAAGGAACAACTACAGGAGAGGATATCTTTCGATTTAAAGCTTTCGTGACTGCAGGGATTCATCTTCTTGGTTCTTTCGGTAAAGTCACATAGAAGGGAAGTAATAAAATAATTCTCACGACGTTTCGGCCACAACGCAAGCAGCCGTCCTCAGGTGAAAACCAGGTCTGTTGGGAGACAGCGTCTGAATGAAACAGCACACGAGCTTGGAGCATATATAAGCTGGGTTGGAAGCGGGGGAAAGAGCGCCTTGACAAAATAATTTCAATATCAAGAGGAATTTAGCATATTTATGGGAAATGCAGGAATGTGATTAGTACTACATATGCCCGTGCTGCATATGTAGTACTAATAACATTCCTGCATGTCCCATAAATATGCTAAATTCCTCTTGATATGCAAATTATTTGTCAAGGCGCTCTTTCCCCGTTTCCAACCCAGCTTATATATGCTCCAAGCTCGTGTGCTGTTTCATTCAGACGCTGTCTCCCCGACAGACCTGGCTTTCACCTGAGGACGGCTGCTTGCGTTGTGGCCGAAACGTCGTGAGAATTATTTTATTATGTTTTATTTTTATTATTTTATTACTTCCCTTTTACGTGACTTTACCGAAAGAACCAAGAAGAGAGGATATCTATGAAAAGATTTGCCAAACTGAATGGTTTGGAGCTGAACTGGGCTAAACTAGCCAGTGTGACAACTGATGGTGCTCCTAGCATGGTGGGGTCTAAGAAAGGAGTAATTGCTCGCATTAACCAAGAGATGGACAAACATAACCATTCTCATCCAATAGCCATACACTGCCTCATCCACCAACAAGCGCTGTGTAGTAAATCACTGAAGTGGGACTCGGTTATGAAATTTGTGGTATCTTGTGTTAACTTCATTAGAGCTCATGCACTAAACCACAGACAATTTCAAGCATTTCTGTCTGAGCTAAATGTTGACTATGAAGATGTTCTGTATCACACAGAAGTCCGTTGGCTGAGTCGAGGGAGAGTTTTGAAACGTTTCTATGACTTACTTCCACAGATTACAGCTTTTCTGCTTTAAAAAAACAAAGAAGTACCAGAGCTCAATGATGCAGAATGGAAATGGCACCTTGCCTTTCTGACAGATGTAACAGAGCTACTCAACAGTTTCAATGTGCAACTTCAAGGACAGGGGAAGCTCATCTGTGATATGCAATCACATGTCAAAGCATTTGAAGTAATATTAGGCCTCCTCATCAAACAAGTGAAGGAGGAAAACTTCTGCCATCTCCCCACAACTCAAAATCTGTTAGCGGAAAAACCATTGGTTGCATTCCCAAACAAAACGTGTGGATTCACTGGAAAAATTGCAAAAGGAGTTCCAATTTGGATTTAAAGAGCTTCATCTCCATGAACAGGACATACAGCTTTTCCGTAACCCATTTTCTATTGACATTGAAAATGTGGATACAATTTACCAAATGGAACTGGCTGAACTGCAGAATTGTGACTCTCTGAAAGACGCATTCAAGTCAAGCAGCCTTCATAATTTCTATGCATATCTCCCCTCTGAGACATATCCTCATCTCAGGAACCATGCACTCAAAATGGCAACCATCTTTGGCAGCACAAGTCTGTGAACAGACTTTTTCCAGAAACATTTGAAATCTCCAACCAGATCTAGACTAACGGATGCACACTTGCATCACTTGTTACGACTAGCAGTGACAAATATGGAACCGGACATTGACCATCTCATTAGCCAAAAGCAGGCCCATAGTTCCCATTGAAATACTGGCAAGTTTGTTGATTTAACTTTACTTGTTCTTCATTTTAAATATTGTATTTATTCCCGTTTTGTTTCTTCACTTCAAAATAAGATATATGTAGTGTGCATAGGAATTTGTTCATAGTTTTTTTAAACTATAGTCCGGCCCTCCAACGGTCTAATGGACAGTGAACTGGCCCCCTGTTTAAAAAGTTTGAGGACCCCTGGTGTAAACTCTGCATTTTCACGGTATTACAAAAGGGAGAAACTACTGGTCCAGATGAACTGGGAGATGTCAAAGGAGTTGAATCAGTTGTTGAAACAAAATGAGCAAACCTATGAATTCATGTTGACACAAATTAAATAGTTCAATCATTCAGCAATGCTTCATTTGTGCTTATGTAGGACTCTTACTGACACGACAACTTCTTTGTCTTTCTCGTTCCTTTAATTTCGCATATAGTTCACATCTCCGACAGCATCACTCAATTTCGATTTAAAGCTTTCGTGACTGCAGGGATTCATCTTCTTGGTTCTTTTGGTAAAGTCACGTAGAAGGGAAGTAATAAAATAATAAAAATAAAACATAATAAAATAATTCTCACGACGTTTCGGCCACAACGCAAGCAGCCGTCCTCAGGTGAAAACCAGGTCTGTCAGGCGACAGCGTCTGAATGAACAGCACCATGCTTGGAGCTTATATTTAAGCTGGGTTGGAGGGGGAGGGCGCCTTGACAAAATAATTTGCATATCAAGAGGAATTTAGCATATTTATGGGAAATGCAGGTATGTGATTAGTACTACTTATGCCCGTGCATTATGCAGGATTAGCAGCATCAAAGGGAGGGGATAGGGTAGCATTAATAAATGGAAGGAGTGTTAATAGTATGTAGCTGCAGTAACTAACACCACCACGTAAACAACTAAAGTATAAACTACATAGTATCATCAGTATACTAAATATACTCTACAATAAGCTGAGTTACTAACAGTAAGTAATACATTAGTATTCTACGTCGTAAAAAATATAATATGCTTCCATCTTATTCTCTTACATCACACGAGTCTACACCATACTATATACTGCCATAGACAAACCCAACATTAAATTATATACTGTATTGCTAAACCACCTTATACATTGTAATATAACATATGTATTATTCTACCAACCCTAATGTATATCACACTGCTGTATATTCACTATACAATTACGATACTATATATTACTTTGTACATTGTATTAAGCATATACATTTNATACTATTTGTTATTATACACTGTACCATTGACCGTCGTGTGAAAGATACTAAGAGGAAGCAACGAAATATGTCAATGGGAGAGTAGAGAAGGGAAAATTGCAGCGGAACAAAGAATCCATTCCCTGCGGAGAATACAATGCCAGTGAGTGGAACGCGGTCTGAAAGTCACCGTAAACGTGAACACAATCAGTTAAGATCCGAAATGGTTTATTACGTCCTTCCAATGATTGCTAAGCCAGAATCCATCTTCTCGGTTGAAATTGTCTCTGTGTTTGTATATGTGGATCGCCTCATGAACGAATCTCTCATGGTAGCCAGATGGCTTTCAGAGAACCTCTGTCTTGGAGAAGTCAATATCATGTGAGCCACTAAATTGTAACAGTGATCTGCCACGGCTGAGGTGTTTGTCCTACCGTGTTTCAAGTCTGCTTTATGTTCACGGATGCGGTCCGAGACATGTCATTTGGTTTCTCCAATGTAACTGCTACCACAGAGGCAACTTAGTTTGTAGACGCCAGGGTACTGTATGTCTGGAACCACATTTTTACAGACGGGACCAGATCACGGATTTTATGTACTGTGTTGAATCGGACCTGGATCTTGTGTTTTATCAGGATTTTGGAGATCTTTTTTGTGACCCCAGCAATGTAGGGTAAGGTGATGGTCTTGAAAGGCTCCTCAAGAAGGAGATAAAAAAACACGCATCATCTTTTCCCACTAATCGGTCCGTCCCAATACCGGTGATCTCCACTTTCCTCGCACGTTGAAGGCAAAGGCTCATTCATTGATTTGGCAAAAGATGTAACACGGCCCTCTCCTTTGAGACTCGGCGAGGCTTTTCTGTGCAAATAAATAGCATTGTTATTTTGCTACATTTAGCGGTTTGTGACCAATATTTAAAAGGCGAAAAATGTATTTGCTCTAAAGAGAAACCAGAGTAAAGTACTCTCAGTTCTTTCGGTAAAGTCACGTAGGTAAAAAAATGAAATTTAAATTAATAAAAATTTAATCATAATAATACATTTTAATTCTAATTTCAACCCTCGGAAAATAATAATAATAATACATTTTTATTTCATTTTTTCACCTACGTGACTTTACCGAAAGAACTGAGAGTATGAATCCTTGCAGTCACGAAAGCTTCAAATCTAGAATCAGAGTAAAGTAGTTTAACAACATAGGCTTTCACGACCAATATTATCCATAAGAGAGCAAAACGTCGGACTCAAATTGTAAATGTTGTAGGTTTTCTATACAACACACTGGTGTGCTGAACTAGTAACGAATCGGCATGTTTTGTCTACGTGACAAACCTTAATAAATTGGCTGTGTCGGCTGGTGGCAGGTTTAACGACACATTTATAGTTACGCTATCTAACCCAAAAACACATCTCTATCATACAGAGTAAAGTAAATATTGAAAGACTGCCCATACATAATAACTGGCTATACCTCCATGCCTCTCATCAAATCACCGGGAATCCACCCGGTCTTGTAAGAGCCACAACAGCCCTTGGATGGGTGACCACCATGCAGAAGGTCGTCAAAGGCGACTGTGGGTCCGTGCTACATCCTAAAATGAACCCAGATGCCACATTGGCACCGCCGCTGGAGGCGGCTTGGCGTGAGGACCCGGGAACTGGGCTCGATGCGGATTCCCACTGCATCATCCCCGGGGCCGTGCCGAGCCAGGCGCTGGGCCTTCTGGGCTCGCTGGTGTAAGGGAGCTCTGCGTGCACTTCACCGTGGCCAACCCTCAGAAATAGTCGTGGGATTGCGAGTCAACGCAGAAAGGAGACGCAGTCAATGGCATCATTCGCATAGGTCAACAACAACAAAATCATGGCAGAAATGTTTTTTTTTAGAAATTGGCTTTGCGTAGCTGAACCTAACCCAAGCCTGCATTTACCGTCAAAAATATAAATATATAAACATACTATTAGAAATATCCCCCGTTATCCAGCATCTCATAATAACGCGGTGGCATTTCGACAGTTTATAAATCACGAATGTATTAACGCCATCGTCATCATCAGTCGCTGTCGATCCAGTTGCAGATGAAGGGCTCCCCATGCACTCACCAAGCACGACGAGCACGTTGGAGCGAAAGAAGTTCGTCACACATGTTATTCTTTTGCCAGAGGAGTGCCCGCAAAGGTCCGGCGGCAATGACCTTTCTCCGTGTGCAGGCCCTGTTGAACCTGCTACTAACAGGGCAGGCGAGTCCGTCTGTCGTCAACGGAGACGCGGGTCTTGGCTGGGATGATGAGCAGCAGCAGCATCATCGGCAGGGTCCCCAGAGCCGCAGTGAAATCGGATTCTTGCGTTGGAGCAGGGAAGACCGTGAACCAGAGGCAACACGACAGGTCGGAGCATGGTCACCCCCAACACTCCCCATGTCCCCATAACCAACGGTTTCCTGTATGGACACATCAAATAAAGACGCAAATTGACGAACGTCCATCAAGACGCGAACGTTCGATCAAAAACCTACACGTCGATCGTGATCTGTTAGTAAACAGGTGGCGCTATGTAATCATGACAGGACATCAACAACACAAAGACATAATCAACGTTTTTGGGTTTAGATCGCATTATTTATAAATGTGTCGTAACCCTCCACCACCCGACACGGCCAATCAGTAAAAAAAGTGTCACGTTGACAAAAGACAAATAGTTCACTGCTTTAGCCCACCGGTGTGTTGAAGCGTAAAACGCGATCTAAACCCAAAAACGTTGATTATGAATAATATTGGTCGCGAAAGCCTACGTGTTAAATTGACTCCCATGCTTATCTCTCACATTAACATAGCCACTTCCGTGCCCTCGTTTAGGAGGCCGCTCTCCTATCTTACATGCTAATTTCTCACATTAACATCACTAGCCCAGGCCACTTATTTATAACCCTTGAGCTACATCCATTTCAAACCTTTTAAAACAATCTGCCTCAGCAGCAGACCATGCTTTCCCACCTGATGATGGATGCTTGTGTTGCGCCCGAAACGTCGTGAAATTTTATTTTATTATTTTATTATTTCCCTTCTAAGTGACTTTACCAAAAGATCAAGAATATGAATCCTGCAGTCACGAAAGCTTTAAATCGAAACTCCCAATACTGCGGTTGGTCAGCCAGACCCATTAATGCAACCACGTCAGAGCTCAACAACGATCACAATGTTTATTTTGTGTGATATTCATTGGCGGTGGTGGGTAAGCGTGGTGAACGGGCGTGGTGCTCAACACCCACCCCTCGTGTGCCTGTGCCGGCTGTCATAGGGTGCTCGCTAACAGCACTCGTCCCTTGCCCCCCCCCNATCCTCTTTCTTTCTTTTTCTCCCCTCCTCGCCTTCCCTTGTCCTTAAAAAACATCCATGCTCCCATCTGTTGTCGCTACGTGAGTGGAGCAATGAGCAACGCGCCTCGGGCTGCTGTCCGCGGAATTTCTGTGCCCCCTTCCCTTCTTCTTCATGGCTTGAGCTCTCTTCTCTTCCTCCTTCTCTACTCTCTTCCTCCTTCTCTCCCTCCTTTCGTACGGCTGCGGACGTTGATACAAAGCAACGACGTCAATTTAAAATTCAGGCGGTCGAGCCAGATAACCGAACTCGGCAGGAGCAGCGGAGTTGTATCGCCGCTGTGATGCTGTCTCCTTCGTATTTGTGGATCGGGCATCGCGTCGCTATACGTTGCACGCTCTGTTCTGGATGGCTACAGCGGCACGCTGGAGAGTTTTTAAATACAAAATGTGTTCATCAGGTATCTTCCATGGTTTGTGCGGATGTGGTTTAGGGTGGAGCATGAGCTTCGTGGAAGATCAGACCCGGCGCAGAGCTCGCTCTCTCTACCAGTGCTCTTGTTAAACAAACAGCACTTGATAATTGGTTTTTTACTCTTTTATCTGGCAACAAAACTGACACCTTTTTACAAGGAGTCATGTTTGCATATACCACAATACAACATGACTCCTTGTAAAAAGGTGTCAGTTTTGTTGCCAGATAGAAGGGTAAAAAACCAATTATCATATTTTCCTGGCAAATGAGGTTCCAATGGTGTAAACAGCAATTGACCCAACAGCCCGTTAAAGGCTACACGGGGATCTTTGCCTTTGTGTTCCCGCAGGTCGGCAGCATGCTCAAAACCCCGCGCCTGCCCGTGTGGCTATGCAGCGTGAACGGACGTCTCGGGGTCCTGTTCTGCGGCAAGCGCTCGCTGCTCTCGCACTGGCGCGCGGAGCAGCGCTTCAGCCTCTACTACTGCAGCGGCAGCGCGAGTCAGCGCGCCACCGTCAAGCTCACGCTGAGTACGTGATCCCCCTCCTCGCACGCTCTCACTCCGCGTCCCGACGCGCCTCCCGGTTGGAGCACGTTTGGCTACGTACGGTGCGAAAGAGAGTTCGACGGACGTACGACCAAGCAAGGCCCTTTCGCCAAAAAATCACGGTCGAGATTTGATTATTTAAAGGTGGCTACTTCTTCGATGATGCTGCCCCCCCACCTCCCCCCCCCAACAATATCTGGAACTTTTTCTTTGACCGTCTGTATTGCTAACTCCACCGTGCCCCCCCCCCACCACCCCACCATATTCTGTATAATCAGAAGGTTATTTCCCGAGTAAAGGTGATTGATATAAAAAGTTATTTTTGAATGGCGACTCAGCCATCAATTCCATGATTACAGGTTTAGAAAACAACAAGTTGATAATAGCAATTATATTGTACAATTACACTCACACTTATTTTGTGATCTCAATAGAGTCAGTTTAAATGAGGAGAGCGATGGTAGAATGGACATGCCGTGTCCAGGCCCAGGACTTTCGCCTTCCTCTTCTCTGCCGCCTTTAACCATTTCAATCTGTCGCAGTGCCTGAATACAGAAACTAAACAGTTTATTTTTTAAATCTTTCATATTAAGTTCACTTGCTTGCTTGCGTGCTTACGACCGTGCAAATCTTTCGGTCGTTTTTTAACCCACTTCCCGTGATCCAATCGAGCTGACATTTTGCACACAGACTCGTTGTGCGTGACAATTTATTTTCGTGAAATTTTTTTCCTAAATTTTACACTTTTTAGGAAAAAATAAATTATATTTAATTACTAATTGCTTAATGGTGGCAGGCAATCATCTGACCCATAGGTGGCAGCCATCTCAAGCCAGAGGACGAGAGGACTCTAGCCGCCACGCATATAAAGGATTTATAATGAAAAACTTTGTTTTTACGGGTTAATTTTATTTTGCCAGGTAAGGCCCACTGAGCTATACAGCTATTTTTCAGAAGCGACCTGGCCACAAATGATAGCTCAACGAAGTGGCTTTTCACTTGGAAATGTATAGCAGCCAAATACTCTAAATGCACGTTGATTCTCAATGTGGAGGGAAAAACCAGAGGACCTGGAGAAAAATCCACGCGACCACAGGGAGAACATACAGCAGGCGTCAGGGTTGGGATCGAACCCACAACCTCCTGCACACCAGGCGAGGTAGTTAACATCAATAGATACTGCTCCATCATCTCTGCAACTTCTTTATTTTCCTTTCCCGATGATGCTGGATGTAATTACCAGCGAAACGTCGTACTACTCAAAAATTGTAAAGTTGTGGATTCACTCTTCAACACACCGGTTGGCTAAAGTAGTGAACTATTTGTCCTTTTCTTCTTGGTTCTTTCGGTAAAGTCACGTAGAAGGGAAATAATAAAATTCTAAAATAAAACATAATAAAAAATAAATTATTTTATTATTTCCCTTCTACGTGACTTTACCGAAAGAACCAAGAGTAGTGAACTATTTATCCTTTGTCAACGTGACACTTTTTTTGCTGATTGGCCGTGTCGGGTGGTGGAGGGTTACGACACATTTATAAATAACGCGATCTAACCCAAAAACGTTTATTATGAATAGAACAAATTTATCCTCACAATCTCATGTCACCCTTCGTGTACAGCATCTCGAGATGCAGTCCCATTTAGATGCTTCGCAGATACAATTGTATTGTGATTAAACTGCGTACCTCCACCTCCTCTACTCATATCACGTCATTACCATGATGATGTATAAGGTTAGTGTGTAACAATAAACGTATTATCGATTAAAATTGACGTGTAGTGTTACTCACTATAGATTCATAATTAGTTTACTTTGGGTTAGATTGCCATGTAGCAACAATGTTAATTTTTAACTATAGCCCTCCACCACCGACAAAGCCAATCAAATCAAGTTGTCAGGTCATGGGAACATTTAGCAGTAAACTGGAGGAATGTTGAAAAGTGAGCAACGTTTTCACAATTTTGTATAAAATTGCCAAAAAAAATGTTGCATTTTTTTCAATGCTGAAGAACTGTAGTCAATGGGCACAATCCTTGAAAGAAAGTATCATGAATTGTGAAAATGTCTGAAATTGTGATGTTGCAGTAAAATGTTATATGCATATCAATTGGCATAATCTCATTTCACTACCACCATCAACATCCATGGTCCATCTCCTGCTGGATGAAGGCCTTCTCCTCGATTACCATAATCATCATCATCATCATCAGAAAATTGTCAATATCTTTACATCATCCAAGAAGTCACAATTCCACTCAGCACAGTCATGATACAATCAATGTTGTCACAATGTTGTCGCCTCCGTCTCCACAGTACCCGGTGTTTGAGAGACCGCACCAGATATTCATTTAAAGCCGACTCGATCTAGGGGAGGCCCAGGACCGGTTTCAGATATTCCCCACCATCTTAACCGTGAGCAGGACACAGCTCAGATCGCCGCGTTCGCGGCACGGTGCGCTCACCGCTGCGTTTGCCGCACCCCGCTGTGTCGTCTCGCCACCCACGCGACAGACACGCACTCGCACCAGTGGGAGCAGGGCCAGCGGCAGAAGGACGGGGCCACGGAGAGGACGGTGCCCTCCCTGGAGCGGCTCATCCACACCCGGTGGGGTGGCACAACCGTCGATTGGAACGGCACAGAACCATTCTACTGACGGTGGCGGTGGTCGTGTTGAAGTTATGGCCTCCGATTATTTTATCCAGTTGGATTCGAAGGCCCGAAAGAAGTTCAACATACGTACATACATGACAACGAGCAGAATAACTTGCGTGCGTGAGCAAGAATTGACGAATCCACCTCTGAACTGTGGTGTGTTTGTTATGTAATGGAAGTATAAAGTAACATGTTTGGGCTTGACTGGCCCTTATGAATCTTGAAATTGTGACAATATTAGTCTTATTCATTGTGCATATCTGTACGTTCTGTGTGATTTAAAAACAATCTGATGTTGATAGACGAGAAGTTTAAAGTTCCATATTTTAAACTTTGATTACATTCTATGTAAAAAAATGCATTGTGACATTAAAATCAAGAAACTTCGAGAATAGCATGCGATCATGTCCGAATCAGAATATGTGCATTTGTATGCATGTTTACAGATTCCATCTGAATTAAATGACATCCTTAATTAATGGCGTAAAATTCAGTTCAGGACTTTTCTGTGAAAATAATTCCTTGATAGTGATTTACATACGTATACTGTGTGGTGCTAGTAGTCGTCCTATGGTGTGTACTTTGTGCTATGTTAATAAAAGACTCGTCAGGCACTGCTGGTCTCCGTTGGTCTTTTATTGGGTCTTTTGTCCGCGGACCAGCGTCGTCTCGCGCACGCCCGCACGCGCTCCCTTGTCAGCTCCTCTACTCTTCCTCACACCCGCTGGTCCTGACAAGGACCAGCGTCTCCTCGCGCGCGCCCACGCACGCTCCTCCGTTAGCTCCTCCACTCCCGCACTCCTGGCCGACGGCGTGCTGAAGGTCCTTCGGCCACGTGCCGATGGCGCGGATCTCCTCTCACCACCCAACGTGGCTCAGCCTCTTACTCCCCAACTCCCCCGATCTTTCGGGCTCCCACTTATATCTTCCCCCACGTGACCTGACTCCTCCCCTTCCGGATCGTCAGATCCGGCCTTCCCATACTGCCCTGCTGGCTCCACCCCATTCACCTCGCTTCCATTGGAGCCGAGGTGAACGGCGGCCCCTCCCACACGCCCCCATACCGGGCTCCGCCCCCAACACCCCGGGCCGTGTGATTGGGCCAGAGCCCAGCAGCAAACCCCATTTACGCTCGCATTACATATGTATAGAATATAAGCATGCAACAATCCCCACATCAAGGCACGCGTAATCTGATACACTGTGCTAGCTGCCTTATATGACAGTTACAACAACCATCTGGTGCACAGGATGGGATCTGCAAGATTGGAAGGCTGCCCTGGTGGTCCCCTTTTTAAGAAAGGAGACCACTTGTAGCAACAACTACTGCCACATCTCCGTCAGTGTACTATTTAACATCGCCTTGCCAGGCACATCGAGGAGAGGCTTGCGAGCCGTATGTGGGTTTCACGTGACCTACGTCTCTGCTTTGTTGACCTAGTCAAGGCTTATGATAACATCAAAGGCCACGGTTCTGGGTTATTTTTCGTGCTTTTGGGGTCCCCCTGACTCTGCTCACAATCATTAAGTTATTTCATTATAAGCCGTAAATCTACCACGGCATCTCCTCAATTCGCTGAGAATGTCCTGGCAATTATTATTAACGTCATCTTGCCAGGAGTGGGAGCGATTTACCATTAATCTGGTGTGCGAGAGGATGTCCTCTGGCCCCTACACCATTCAACATCTTATTTTACCACGTAGTTCGAGACGCTTAGTAAGGCTGTACAGGAGGTATTTCCATCTGCTACAGATACAATGGGAGACTAATAATGACCCCGTGTGGTCAAGGGATGGCTCCCTATGTTTAATCATGCTGGAAATTGCTGCGCATTATTAAGGAGTTGAGAGTCTACTGCTGAACCTGAGTGTGCTACTAAGAGATGGGGCCTAACAATCAGCGGCACAAAACAAAGTGCCTGTATTTATGAGATCAAATATTCCACCCCATCCATTACCCATGAGTGATCGGGCAGTTGTTGAGAGAGTTGAGACATTTCCATACATGGGCATTTTACTTATGCCGAGCTCCAGTTTGGTAACGGAATCTCACTCCGAATCACTTGAGCGACTTTGGCTTTCCATCAGCTGGATAATGATCCATAAGAAGACTGGTCTTCTTGGCCACAGTAATGCCCTCTCTTCTCTACGCAAAACATGGAGCCCTTTAAACTAACATCTGCTCTGGATTGAAACGTACAGGTTGGCCTGCTTATGATCCATCACGGGTTAACCAGACTGGATTATGTGAGGAGCTCAGATCCCTGAAAGACCTTGAGACAGTTCCATGAGTGAGTTCTTCCACAGCCAAGGCTGCATTGGCTGAGTCATGTAGCCCGCAACCCATTGCACCTGGGTCACGGACAGACCCAGGTGCCATAGGTTAGCTGACCAAGATGACTGGCAGATACCCAACTGTGCCCCCTGCCGTGCCAACTTGCTTCATTTTATCCGCACGTCGCTCCGCTCGTTGTTGTGAGCGTCAATTTTCTACCCTCAGTTGTTGCTGGAGGGCAACTGCCTCCAACTGCCCAGTAGCAGCAGCGTCCTTAACGAGCCTCCCCCATAGAGGCCGATCTTGACACCGCTGGTAGCAGTCGTCAGCAAGTCCACTCGGCTCCACATCCTTCCATACCGCATCATTCCATTTCTTCTCCAGCCCATGTCGTTCCGTTTAGCCCCCTCTATGCGGCCAAACAGAAGCTGCTTGGGTATGCGGTGGCTGGGCATGCGGTGGCTGGGCATGCGATGGCTGGGCATGCGGTGGCTGGGCATGCGGTGGCTGGGCATGCGGTGGCTGNGGCATGCGGTGGCTTGGCATGCGGTGGCTGGGCATGCGGTGGCTGGACATGCGGTGGCTGGGCATGCGGTGGCTTGGCATGCGGTGGCTGGGCATGCGGGCTACATGACCCAGCCAACGCAGCCTTTGTCTGCCGGAGAAGCTCACCGATGGGAATGTGTGCAGATCTTTTACGGATTTGTGAGCTCCTCACACAATCACGCCTGGTTAAAGCGAGGATGGATCGTAGAGCATGCCAGCCTGAATGTTTCTAAGGGCCGTCCATAAATGACGTCACGCGAATTTTGACCCCTCCCTTCGTCAGACCCCCCCCACTCAAATATGATGTCACAAAGCTCTGCCCCCCCCCCAAAAAATTTAACATGCTTCAAATCGCTTTAAACTATTGTCATTGTAGTGCGTATTTAATGTGGCGCTGCACTCTGATGTTGTAGGAGAAAACATTAAAAAGTCTATTAAGTAGAACGTGTTGTCTATCTATATATATAAAATCGCGAATCTGTCTGTCTGTGTGTGTGTGTCGCCGGACCGTACGCACTTTCATTGGACGCCGGTTGCCCCTGCCAACGGCTAGCGACGCCTTCGCCGCTTTCATTGGCCCAGCCCACAGGTGCCAGAGGACGGGGAGAGCCGCCTGGAGTGGAGGAGGAGGCCGCCGCAGGAGCTGTAGAGGACGGAACCACCCGCCCCGAGGCCAGCCACCAGGTCCGGACGGATCCCCCGGACCCCGCAGCGTTTCCTCGTGGGCGCGGCCCAAGCGAGGTGCTCCAGTCAACCCGGACGGGGACTGGCACCTCGGGGGCTATGTGATGCCGCCACCACGAAGCCGTTCGGCAGGCGCCCCATCCCCGACCTCGCCACCACCAAGCAACGGAGCCAACCCCTTGTCCCCCTCACCTCACCTCACATGAACACACCCGCATGCATTTCCCCCCCNATAGAGCTCCGAGGGGAGGTCACCTGGCCAACCGGTTTTTATCCGAGAAACCCTTATCGGGATTAACTCTCACAGTTTCCGGTGATCAGGGAATTGGATGACCTCCCCGTGCTACGTTGCGCCGCGGCGCTGCGACCGGCCTTAATATGGTGTGGTCGCGGCGTGGGGCATTCGGCCACCGCGGTTGAGGCGCATTTCCCCCCACACACACCCCCACGGGTCGACGGGGCAAGCAGGGGAGGGACGGGACAGCATGAATAGCGGGACCACAGGGGCTGTTGCGCATAGTCATGGAGGGTTGGGATAATTACGCTCGAGCGCGCAGGCCCCATTGTTAGGGAGGGTAAGGGATTAATTAGGATTTACGCCGTGCACGCCGCACACTGATTAGCATATCAACAGCGCCCGGAACCGCCGTGCGCGTGCCAGAGGGGCGCGAGCCCATTGTTCAGAGCCGGATCCCTTTGAGGTAGGGAGGATAAATAGGGAGTGCAAAGGGGAAATCGCTCTCTTCTCCCAGCGCCAGGCGACAGGACGCTCTCCAGTCCAGCGACCCGAACGTCCGTGAGACGCATCGAGGCACGCTGCGAGTACGGGATCAACGAACCGCCGTGGGCATCTAACAGGGAGTAAGAAGGTGAATTAGAATCATAGCAGATAAATCGGGAATAGGTATAAAGGTATCAGCGTAGGCCAGCCTCGTCGACTCACTGATTTAACATCAATTCGCAGGTAGCATATAATAAATCATTAATAGCGAAGCGTGGCCTCGTGTGATCTTGTTGAGCAGTGTGAGCGTGTGGGTGCGCGGGTGTACACCATGGTTCGCCACGTGAGTGAGCGCTGCGCGGAGCTGAGCGTGCGGGTGAGCGTGTGTACACCGTGGTTCGCCAGGTGAGTGAGTGCCGCGGGGAGCTGTGTACGTGAGGGCAGCGTCATTCCCCTCCGACCCCTGACCCCCGTTCAATAGCGCATGATCCGTGGGAGAGACAACGCAGCGTTTGTAGGTGAACGAGCTATGCCTCTCACACGAGCTCGCGGAGGGATGGACGAGGGAGGGGAGCCGTCGGGCGATGAGCCCAGCGACGGCAGCAGCTACTCGCAGAGCAGCGAGGGGTCGGCGCACAGCGGAGCCCCTGCCATACGCCCGGAGCACGGAGGGACTTCGGGGGCCAGCGACCCCGACAATTTTCTCTTGGTTCTTTTGGTAAAGTCACGTAGAAGGGAAATAATAAAATAATATAAATATCTATATATATAAAATCGCGAATCTGTCTGTCTGTCTGTGTGTGTGTCGCCGGACCATACGCACTTTCATTGGACGCCGGTTGCCCCTGCCAACGGCTAGCGACGCCTTCGCCGCTTTCATTGGACGGCGGTTGCCCCTGGCAACGCCTAGCGATGCCTTCGCCGCTTTCATTGGACGGCGGTTGCCCCTGGCAACGGCTAGCGACGCCTTCGCCGCGGCATGCAGTTTAATTGGACGGCAGTTGCCCCTGGCTACGGGTAGCCACGCCTTCGCCGCTTTCATTGGACGGCGGTTGCCCCTGCCAATGGGTAGCGACGCCTTCGCCAAGGGCTGGACGCCATTTTTTATTCCCCTTTAAAATAGGCGCACGCATTAACACGCGACTCTGACGTTAATTCTTCACAGTTTCACCTCCTCTTCACTCCCCTCCCAACACAATGTGTTCAATGACTATTATAGGCTCCGTAGATTATTAAATAATAGCGATTACACAGTCTTATTGTAGCCCGGGGGGGGGGGGGGAACGCCACCCACGCTACTAGGCCTCGACACCCACAACGCGACTCTGAGGTAAATTCATCAAAGTTTCACGTACTCTTCACTACACCCCCACCATATTACTTTTAAACCCAACGCGCCAACAAACGATTCTCTAAATGTTGACTGTACAAATAGTCCTTAAGCTGTTTGAGCGTACTGCCAGTCTATAATGTAGACTGTAGCCTGCTTATTAAATTGGGTGACTGTACTGCCAGTCTATAATGTTCACTGTAGCCTGCTTATTAAGCTCGGTGAGCGTACTGCCACTCTATCATGTATACTCTAGCCTGCTTATGAAGCTGAGTGGGTGTACTGGCAGTCTATAATGTAGACTGTAGCCTGGTTATTATAATCGATTCTTTCTATGTTCTTTGTACAAATAGTCATTAAGCTGGTTGAGCGTACTGGCCGTCTATAATGTACACTGTAGCCTGCTTATTCAGCTGCGTGGGCGTACTGCCAGTCTATGATGTAGACTGTAGCCTGGTTATTAAGTAAAGTTAGTCCATTTGTAACACGTACGCTTTCGCAAACATTATTCATAAACAACGTTCTTGGGTTTAGATCGCCTTATTTATTAATGTGCGGTGAGGGAGGGAGAGCGGTGAGGGAGGGAGAGCGGTGAGGGGGGAGAGCGGTGAGGGGGGAGAGCGGTGAGGGGGGAGAGCGGTGAGGGAGGGAGAGCGGTGAGGGAGGGAGAGCGGTGAGGGAGGAGAGCGGCGAGGGAGGGAGAGCGGCGAGGGAGGGAGAGCGGCGAGGGAGGGAGAGCGGCGAGGGAGGGAGAGCGGCGAGGGAGGGAGAGCGGCGAGGGAGGGAGAGCGGCGACGGAGGGAGAGCGGCGAGGGAGGGAGAGCGGCGAGGGAGGGAGAGCGGCGAGGGAGGGAGAGCGCGAGGGAGGGAGAGCGGCGAGGGAGGGAGAGCGGCGAGGGAGGGAGAGCGGTCAGGTAGGGAGAGCGGCGAGGGAGGGAGAGCGGCGAGGGAGGGAGAGCGGTCAGGTAGGGAGAGCGGCGAGGGAGGAGAGCGGCGAGGAGGGAGAGCGGCGAGGGAGGGAGAGCGGCGAGGGAGGGAGAGCGGCGAGGGAGGGAGAGCCGTGAGGGAGAGCGGTGAGGGAGGGAGAGCGGTGAGGGAGGGAGAGCGGCGAGGGAGGGAGAGCGGCGACGGAGGGAGAGTGGCGAGGGAGGAGAGCGGCGAGGGAGGGAGAGCGGCGAGGGAGGGAGAGCGGCGACGGAGGGAGAGCGGCGACGGAGGGAGAGCGGCGAGGGAAGGAGAGCGGCGAGGGAGGGAGAGCGGCGAGGGAGGGAGAGCCGTGAGGGAGAGCGGTGAGGGAGGGAGAGCGGTGAGGGAGGGAGAGCGGCGAGGGAGGGAGAGCGGCGACGGAGGGAGAGCGGCGAGGGAGGGAGAGCGGCGAGGGAGGGAGAGCGGCGAGGGAGGGAGAGCGGCGAGGGAGGGAGAGCGGCGACGGAGGGAGAGCGGCGAGGGAGGGAGAGCGGCGACGGAGGGAGAGCGGCGAGGGAGGGAGAGCGGCGAGGGAGGGAGAGCGGCGACGGAGGGAGAGCGGCGAGGGAGGGAGAGCGGCGAGGGAGGGAGAGCGGCGACGGAGGGAGAGCGGCGACGGAGGGAGAGCGGCGAGGGAGGGAGAGCGGCGAGGGAGGGAGAGCGGTGAGGGAGGGACTCAGCCTCAAAACGAGTAACTGCTGTGGCGTATTAACATCGCCACTGGGGAGACAAAGGCGGCCGGGCGTGGTGAATCCAAGTTCCCGGGCGAAGCCGGGTAGTGCAGCTAGTATTTATTTAAAGGTGCGCATTTTTACGTGACGTCAAATTTCTCAAACCCCCCTCCCTCCCTCGTCATACATCGTCACAAATGTCTGACCCCCCCCCCTCCTCTAGGTGCGTGACGTCATTTATGGACGGCTCCTAACCGCCCCAGATGTTCCATGAGAGGGGTCCACGTTTCACAAGCGGAGCGAGAGACCCGGTAGCTTCCACACAGCGTTGCGCAGCCGATGCGAAGATAATGAATGCCGCTCGACTGATTCGGAGTGAGACCTCTGCTGTGAAGCCGGAGCTTAATCAACAAGCACCGCTCCCCCCACAAAGATCCCCCGTGTAGCCTGTAACAGACTGTAGGGGCAAGTGCTGTTAGCGAGCACCTATGAAGGCCAGAACAGCACACAAGGGTGGGTGGTCAGCACCACGCCCGGCCGCGATGTTTACACACCGCACCAGGTACTCATTTGAGGCTGAGTCGACCTAGGGGAGGCCCATGGCCGGTTCAGATAATCGTCACTGATTTTGGCCGTGAGCGGGAATCGAACTCGGCAGGTTCGTAGCGCAGCGCGCTAACCGCTACACCGCTCCCCACGCACACAAACACACAGACACACACACACAGACACGCACACACACACACNGACACACACACACAACAACAACCGCCATTCGCCACTAAGTGGCAGTCACCACAACGCTTGTGCCAGGCTACGTGCACCTTGAGGCCACGTGAAGTGTCGAACGCCCGCTGGCAGGAGGTCACGGGACAGACCCAACAGGTGCCACGGGTCGACTGACTGTCAGACACACGCACACAGACACACAAAGAAAAACACGCACAGACACACGCACACACAGACACAGCACACACAGACACACACACGCTGAACACACACACAGACATACGCACACAGACACACGCACAACACAGACAGCACACACAGACACACACACGCTGAACACACACGCACAACACAGACACACGCACAGACACACGCACAACACAGACACAGACATACACACACAATACAGACATACACACACACACGCATAGACACAGCACACACAGACACACATACACACACGCTGAACACACACGCACAACACAGACACGCACAACAAAGACATACACACACACAACACAGACATACACACATACACACGCACAACACAGACACACGCACACAACACAGACACACATACACACACAACCACACACAGACACACATACACACACACAACACACACAGACACACACACACACAGACACACACACAGACACACACACACACACACAGACACACATACAACACACACACACAGAACACACACACACATACAACACACACACACACACACAACACACACAACACACACACACACACACACACACAACACACACACAACAACACAACACACACAACAACACAGACAACACACACACACAACACAAAACACACACACACACACAGACACACACACAACACACACACATACACACACACAACACACACACATACACACACACAACACAGACACACATACACACAGACACACACATATACACAGACACACACATACAACACACAGACACACACATACAACACACACAGACACACACACATACAACACACACAGACACACAACACACACACAACACACACAACACACACACNACACACACAAACAACACACACACAGACACACACACACACACACNACACACAACACACACACAACACACACACAACACACACACACAACACACACACAACCCACACACACACACACACACACACACACACACACAAACACACACAACACACACAACACACACAACCACACACAACACACACAACCNACACAACACACACACCCACACACAACCCACACACAACACATCACAACACACACACACAACACACACACAACCCACACAACNCACACACAACCCACACAACACACACACAACCCACACAACACACAGACACACACACACAACCCACACACAACACACACAACCCACACACAACACACACACACAACACACACACAACCCACACAACACACACAACACACACACAGACACACACAACCCACACACACAACACAACNCACACACAACACACACACAACCACACAACACACAGACACACACGGAAGTGTTCGCTGAGCACAGTGCGCCCATCCCAGTGGGGCTTTCCTCCCGTGTGGCGAGCGGCGATGGACTCCGAGGCGATGGAGTGCGACGGGGTGGACGGCGCGGACACGCAGACGACGGTGGACGCCTCCATGGTGGACAAGAACAGACGGGAGTGGCTGAAGCTACACGAGGAGCTCATCACGAGCATCATACGGGGCCCCCATCTTGTCACAAAGTACAGCCTCATGAAGCCCGGTGAGGCGGTGAGAGGTTTGTGCCGTGCCAAGGTGATGGTGGAGCTGAAATTGTAGTCGTTTTCCCTCCCCCCCATTCCCTCCTCTGCCACCACCGCTCCTGTCAAAGTGTTTGGTGGAATTAAAATGTCACTCTGCTGCGGACGTATACTGTTCCACCTTTAAATTGACAAGCCTTATCCAGACACACGGGACTCTCCTGGTGCTACACATATGGCTTACATGATACCCATGGAAAAAAGGCAAGCCAGTTCCTCCTCTGTTATTGGTATTGTAATTTTATCAGCAGTAAACAAGGCGCTTCTGAATGGCACGGTGGACAATGTAATGATAATCTGAGTGGATAAGAGGGTGAAATGGTGAAACTAACTATATATAAATCTAGCTAAGTCATGCTGTTTTAGAACACTTGACTCACAATTGCAAGTTTTAAGTTTAATTCATAGTCAACTTGTTTCTATACTGTCTGCGGTTACGCAATGCACATCTTAAGCATGTGACTATGACTAAACACGTGTATGATATGGTGGTGGGCCCCGTGTTGGAAGTGAGATTTTTTCAGTTTCAGTTTGCATTTATTTGGTACGAGCTTTACTACCCGGGACTTGGATTCACACACGCCGGCCGCCTTTGTCTCCCAGTGGCGATGTTCACACACCACAGAAGTTACTCGTTTGAGGCTGAGTCGACCTCGGGAGGGGCCCAGGACCGGTTAAAATAATCGTCACCGGTGGTGGCCGTAAGCGGGAATCGAACTCGGGTCGCCGGGTTTGTAGCGCAACGCGCTAACCACTACACTACAGAATGTTCTAATACACTACAGAATGTTCTAATACAGTCCAGAATGTTCTAATACAGTGCAGAATGTTCTAATACAGTACAGAATATTCTAATACAGTGCAGAATGTTCTAATACAGTCCAGAATGTTCTAATACAGTACAGAATGTTCTAATACAGTACAGAATGTTCTAATACAGTGCAGAATATTATAATACAGTACAGAATATTATAATACAGTACAGAATGTTCTAATACAGTGCAGAATATTATAATACAGTACAGAATATTATAATACAGTACAGAATGTTCTAATACAGTGCAGAATATTATAATACAGTACAGAATATTCTAATACAGTCCAGAATGTTCTAATACAGTGCAGAATAGTATTATACAGTACAATGTATACTCATCATGCAACTTGGGTAATGTCACCCCACCCACACCCCGGGTCAGATTCTGTCTCGCCCACAATATCTAAACTCGTGTGTGTAAAAGCTTCGTGTTGTGTTTGTTCTTGTTCGTATCGTCTCAGTTGTTACCGTGTCACAATGTATTTTATTGCCTGCCTCGATTGTAGTGGAGGATGCACGTTCTCACCTGTGTGTGTGGGTGATTGCCGGGCTAGGTTATTGATATTGCTATCCAGTAATATATAATGTACAGTAGCCAGTGGCGGCTCCTGCAAAATCTCTCAGGGGGGCAAATGTCTGGATGATTGATAAGGATAAGGTCCACCCATGCAATGAATAAATTAACAGCTTAAGCATGTAAAGGCAACTTCACTTCTTTAATATTAATGAAAAATAAAGTGACTCTTACAATACATCTTGTTTGTTTATATACTCACTATTAAAACAAACCACTCAAGTTTATTTTATTAAAGATTCCACTAGGTAGTGATAAATTATATTGTTGGATGAAACGTGCTTACGTATGATGACGTAAGCACGTATGATGACGTAAGCACGTTAGGGCTCGCCCTCCCGGAAGCCATCGAGAATGCATGGGAGCGCCCCCGTTCGAAAAAAAACATCTTTGAATGTAAGTCTATGGGGCCACTCGGGGCGATTCTCAGCCGGAGTGAAATCGCCCCAAAAGAGGCGGTACTCCACAGAACGTGACATGACGCTGATTGGACTATATCCAGAGGCTGCAGTGACGGCTAGCGTGACTGTGGTTGAATGACATTGGTGGTGCGTCGCCCAATCGCCCTAATGAAGAAACCGCCCCTGACAGTAGCTCTAATTATCCCGGAGGAATCCAGAATCTGATTAGCTATAAAGCTCTTTTTTTCCGGGTGTCCTGTGCAGGCCGTAATCTCCGGTGACACATCCCCAAGTTAGAGTATAACATAACACTAATACAGCACTAATACAGCACTGATACAGCACTAATACAGCACTAATACAGCACTAATACAGCACTAATACACACTGATGCAGGCCCCGGCTATCAGTTGTCCGTGACAAAGGTTCCCGAGATAAACTCTCACGCCACAGTGACCCTCAGTGCACAGACGTTTTGCGCCATGTCACCCTCCTCGACCTTTAACCCTGAGTCACNCTCCTCGACCTTTAACCCCCTGTCCTCGACCTTTAACCCCTGTCACCCTCCTCGACCTTTAACCCCCTGTCACCCACCTCGACCTTTAACCCGAGTCACCTTCCTCCACCTTTAACCCCTAGTCCTCCTCGACCTTTAACCCCCTGTCACACGTCACCACGTTTAGGTCAATGAACGCCCGACAATGTCAAGACCAGTGCAGAGTTTTTCCATTTACGAGCACAGTTTAACTGCATTGAAACAATGTTCCTGACATGCACTCCCAGAAGGCGGCGTGGCTGATGGGATGTGTAAATACAGAAAAATATATCATCGGCGATGCTCCAGACCCTTTATAGCATATCCTGTAATGTAGTTCACCTTTGATGTGCCTGAAACGTCGCCGATATTTTTATTTTATTTTTTAAATATTTTTTTATATTTTAAGGCCACAGTGTTGTATGTGCTCTGTTGAACTTCTTTCGCACCTTACGTAGGCAACCGTGCGAATCGGAGGTGCGGTATTGTTAACGAACGTGTCGAGTTTTTGGTTATTTGTGCTTGTGTACCACTGCCGACGCAGCAGCAGCATCACCCGATGATGATGCGTTTAACCACAACAACAATCGTTCTGTCTTTTAAACGTTCATAAAGTCTTGAGTGGCAAAGTGCGGTAGTGATGAATCTGCACACATCCACAAAGTAGCACCGAGTTCAATGGGAACAGAACTATGAGGTGGTTCAAAAAACCTCTACTCTTGATGAAGGGTGGATAGAAATACACTTTAATGCAATATCAAACGACTTTATTGACTTCAGAGTAATCAAATTCCTAAATATAACATGAAACAAAATATAATACTGGTAGGAACCACCTGGTTCCACCAGCCCACAGGGATTATTGTGTCCATCCGTCGTGCATCCAAAAATGGGAGGGGTGGAGCNGGGGGGGGCGGATGGGAGGGTGGGGAGGGGCTGGGTGGAGGTGGGGAGGGGCTGGGTGGGGAGGGACTGGTCACCCCGTGGTGCCCTTGTAAAACTCAACGTTTAACCTACTCACGCCGGCTTGTGCCCGCCCTCACAGTCGGGCATATTTGCGGAATACACCACGCCGTCGTTGACCCTGGCCATTGACCGAGCAACCCAACGTTCCTACCAGCTCCCTCCGCAGGAATGTGTTTACTGTACTTAACTATAATGTTATTCAGCTGTGTTAAGAGTAAATGGTTTCTCTGAATATCTCTTTAGTGTAGGATCCCACTGCTATTAAGAAAGGCCACATTGCCTGAAATATCACCTGGTGTTTTTCTCGTCATATGTCAGTGTGATTAATGAATGTGTTGTTGAGTCTGCAGGGGTTTGGCCGAAGTCGCACCCTATCCCGAGACACTTGAGTTTTGTTTAACACGCGCACATATCAAAGCACAACCTTTAGTCACACGAGAGGGCTATACTAATTCATGACACCACAATCGGATTTAACACCGCGATTTACCAACTCTGACGTTGATGCCTCCGCAAGATGTATGGGTAGAGTTCCCTGGGTTACTGAGCATGATCTTGGATTACATTGTTTTATTGAATGCATGCGGGTACAGTCTTGAAGCAGAAGCTGGGTAAAGCGGATGGTGCCTGGCTGTGGCAGACGGTACAAGGTGGCAAGGCGGTGGCGCAAGCGGCAGGGAGCAGTCGCAGTAGAAACACCCAGAGGGCGCCAGCAGCAATTAATGACGTGCTCGCAAGCAGTGATGTTGAGCACCAGGAGGAATTTTATTTAAAGCTTTCGTGACTGCAGGATTCATATTCTTGGTTCTTTTGGTAAAGTCACGTAGAAGGGAAATAATAAAAAATTATCACGTTTCGACTGCAACACAAGCAATCATCATCAGGTGTGAAATCCACAGCAAGAAATTTTTTCATCCAGGTGTGAAACCCACAGCAAGAAATCATCAGGTGTGAAATCCACAGCAAGAAAATTTTCTTGCTGTGATTTTAATATTATTTTATTATTTCCCTTCTACGTGATTTTACCGAAAGAACCAAGAACACCAGAGGAACTTAAACACAAGGCGTGGGCCGAGCTCAGAGTTTATTTCATGCAGTGGAACCTGAGCCTAATGTCGTGGACTCTTTTACACGGTCGAACGTGGTCATCAAGATGCCCGTGCAAAATGGAGGGATAACACAAGCAGCATGCAAGGTGTTTTCAAGTTGTCATAAACATAGATTCCATGGTACAATAAGGTAATTAAGGACGTGCATTATAGCTAACAATGTCATAGGAAGAAAACAAAAGCACAAAAATAGAACGACAGTATGTAAAAGAGTCAATGGATTGGTATTACAAAAGTGAAATAATGAATTAAAATCAACGAGCGGCTCCAGATCGATGGCAACACGTAGATTTTGATTACAGTAAACCTTGGATTGCGAGCATAATTCGTTCCGGAAACGTGTTCGTAATCCAAAGCACTCGTATATCAAAGCATGATGCTGCTCTCTATCCTCTCTTCATGTTTTGCAACTCAACAGAACTCTCGAGAACTGGTTACTTGCATGCCACTAATAGAGAAGTTTAGCTTGGTGGGGTAGGGAAGCCATTCGTCTGGCTCCATCTTGTTCTCAGAGGCAGTGAGTACAGTATTATATTTCAATTTCTCCATTGTCTTATATGGGGATGTACCATTTAAGAACCCAAATCCATCCCACGTCTTATTAACTCAGCATCTCGCCTGGTATACATGAGTTTGTGGTTTTGAACCCGACTTTGATGCCTGTATATTTAAAGTTTGCATGTGTAGTAAGTTCCAGGGAGACTGACGACGGAGTCGAGGCACACTCTTTTATTAAACTCAAGGACAGTACAATACTTGAAGGGGTAACGGCCCTTCACCGTGCTAGATGGGAAAACACCCCTAGCACTATTTCCCTTGTCCTGTTCCAGTCCTCTAATAGTGCTATGGGAGGCTGTCTGATCCGGCCCTGGTAAAGCACATCCGGCACCCAGCTAACCCGGCCTTGCTCTTACAAGAGCAGAGGTCCGGAAGCTCTTGGGGCCGCGCCACTGGCTTGCCCAGCTCGGCCTGACAAGGGCAGCGAGACAGGGGAGTCCCAGGGCTATTCTGCCGGTCTTCAGACTTCACTGGTAAGCTTCTTCCACACTCGCCTTGAGCTCTCTGGCTCCCCGCCTTTTATAGGAATCCCCTCCGAGGGGTGGAGTTATGGGGATCACAGAGCCCCCATGGCCCCCAGTGGTTAACGGATGCGGACGTGGATGTAGACACCCATGTGTGGGTGCAGACACTCTTGTGTTTTCTGTCTGCCCTTCTCCCCGTAATAACCCCACTCCGCCCAGACAACCCGTAGGGAATCCTTCCCTCCCATTTCAATAGGGCCAACGCCCGAAGGAGCCCCAACGGCGGCCGCAAGGACCCGATCCTGGCCGTCGCTCGCAGATTTGCAACGCCCCGAGCCCAAGAAACAAGTGCAATCGGAAGTGGCCGGCAGGCGCGACAGGGCATCGGCATTAGTGTGGCGAATCCCCTTGCGATATGTTGTTTCGAAATCGAAATCCTGAATGATCTCCAGCCATCGGACAATTGCCCCGATGGCTGGTGAATACGCAGGGCATACTGCAATGCCGCATGATCTGTATGAACGGTGAAATGCCGGCCGTACAGATATGGCCGGTACTGTTGAATAAAGAAAACAATAGCCAACAGTTCATGGCGGGTGACGCAGTATCTTTGCTCGGCAGGAGACAATACTACCGTAAGCCACAACACGCTCCACGCCACCAACAACTTGGGAAAGCATGCCCCCAATCTCTGTGTTGCTCGCGTCCGTGTCGAGCATGAAAGGTAGAGAAAAATCAGGGTAACTCAACGGCGGGGCCCCACCAAGGCATCACGACGAGAGTTAAAGGCGGCCTCCTCTTCCGGCCCCAATGAAATTTCACCCCCTTCGCCGTTAAGGCATGTAACGGCTTAGCGATGGAAGCGAACTCCGCGACAAACCGCCGGTAATATGAAGCAAAACCGATGAAGCTCCTAACCTCCCCCACCGAGGTGGGAGTCGGCCAGGAGCTGACACTACGCGTTTTGGCGGGATCGGTTGAGATACCTGACCGTCCGACGATGTAACCCAAATATCTCACATATTCGCGGAGCAAATGGCACTTTTGTGGTTTAAACTTCAAATTAGCTGCGCGCATTTTGAGAAAGACGGCCCGAAGCCTATCAAGATGTTCCTCGAATGTCCTACTAAATACAATCACGTCGTGTAGGTAAATCAAACAGACCTCCCATTGCAAGCCAGCGAGAACCAATTCCGTTAGGCGCTGGAACGTTGCGGGAGCTGAGTGGAGCCCCATAGGCAAACGATTAAATTGGAAGAGGCTGTGCGGTGTTTGAAATACCGTTTTGGGCTTCGATTCGTCATCCAAAGGAAGTTGCCAAAAGCCTGACAGCAAATCCAAGGTGGAGAAGAATCGTGATCCAGCCAGGGCATCCAGAGATTCGTCCATTCGAGGAAGCGGGTAAGCATCGGCCACCGAGATTTTATTCAACCGCCGAAAATCAACGCAGAACCTTAGGGACCCATCTTGCTTTTTAACCAACACTATGGGTGCACCCCAAGGGCTGGTTGAGGGAGAAATAATGTCAGAAGCCAGCATGTCATCTACAGCCGATTTTACATGATCCTTTTCGGCGGGACTTAACCGAAAAGGATTTTGGCGGATAGGAGCATTGTCACCGGTGTCAATATGGTGGCGCAGCAATTTTGTACATTCGATATCATTTTTGTGCTTACTAAAGACGTCGGAAAATTATCGCAAAAGGGTACGCAATTTAGCACGTTGTGAGTCAGATAGGTGAGGTGTCTCAGCACAAAGCGCTCCAGCCAACCCTCGTCATGGTCTGACTGCAGTTGCGGCTGAGAAGCGGTGGCCACCTGGCCAATGATCGGCGTTTCCGCAGGTACCGGAATCGTGTGTGCGAACACGGTTCCTTGGGAAACCACAGCCGTCCGTGTCCCGACATTGAGGACCGCGATGAACGGGTCTCATCCCCTTTAACAATTGTCTGGGCCGCCACCAAATCTGGCCCATTCACCCCGGCCCTAGACGGCCCCAGCAAAATGCCCTGGTCAAGACCCCTTTAGCGAACGGTCGACGCAACCGCAGGGGCACGAGCATCTGTGCCCCCGGGGTACGCGCACCGTTAGAGCAACGAGCGCCTGTACCGTTGCACAGGCTGTACGCAAGGCAGGGTGGAGGGCAAGAACGTTATACGTCGGCCTGATGGAAGTTCGATGCATCCTGGTCAATCAAAATTTTGACAGGCATTTTGGCCAAAAATCTGTCGCCAACAGCACGGAATTGCCAGAGAGGAGGAGACCAACACCGGCCCAGATAATTTAATATCCCCAATAGAAATTGCGCTCGAATTTGGCCGATGATACCTAACGAGCCCCCGTTTGCAGCGTAACACGGTATGTCGACGGGGAGCAACGGGCGACTCTGAACGGGCAGGATATTATAAATTAAATCGAAATGATAGTCGCCGATGCTCCGTGTCGATCAATACCCGTACTTCCACCCCATCAATGTGCCCCGTGACAACGGACGACCCCGCGACGCAGCCACAACACGGTGAGCCAACTCGGACCATTGGCCCGGTTGGAGCGCCCTCCCCATCAAGCCGCGACCCGACGCACCAGCACCCGAACCCGAGAATCGTGTGTCGGGGCATGTGAGAAAGAAGTGGGTGTGCGTGCAGGCCGAACATGTGGGGTGCCACGACTTGCCGGAGGATGTTGTGGAGGCTTTTGAAGAGGGCCGTCCTCAGCCCCAGTTCTTGCCCGCGCTGTCGAGGAGCCCGGCATCCCGAAGCCATGTGGCCCCGGAGGCCACAGTTGTAGCACACGACGAGTGCTCCAGAAGACTTGGGCTGCTCTCGGTGGCTCGGTGCATCCCGAGCCGTCGCCCGCCAGACCGCCATTCCGCAGAACGGCCCGCAGCGAAGACCCCCTCGGATTCGGAGGTGGTTGCCGCCACGGTGTGACCCGCAGCTGCCTTGTTGGCCTTCCTCCGTTGGGAAATCAGTTTGGCATGGATGTGCCTTGCAGCCCGCAATGAAGACATGTCCGCATCATCCTGCGCCAGGATGACGAAGTTCAAGTCGTCGGCCAACAGCAAATTTTTTCGGCCACCATCGCGTCCACCCTTCCTCGTCCATGCGTGGGAAGGCCGCCAACGCCAACAGGGCCGTGCGGTACGCGAGTGGTGACTCCTTGTCGCCCCTCTGCCGCTCGTAGAAAAGCTGGCGACAATCGGAAGGCGGCCCATAAACCGTGGCCAGCACTTGCAGGCCGACCGAAGTGTGGAGCGTGCCGACCTGGGTGCAGCGGTGAGGGTGCCAAGGGCGTCGCTATCCAGCATCGCCGGAAGAGCACGCAGCGCCTCGTTGTCCATCACCCAGCCATCTCTTGTGGGCGAGGAAACGGCGCTGAAACCCACCCCAATCGCCGCCGCTTGATACGAATTCCTGCAGGGCCGGCAGGCGTTGCTGAAATGTCGGCTCCGTCTCCGACGATCGCCCAGCTCGCGTACTGTTCCATGGACTGTATGGGGAGAAATGGCGGACCCTAATGGAGGTCGCGCCGTCGGTGACGCGCTGGTTTCGGCTTGGTCAGTGCAGTTGTCCGCTGTTGATGACCTGGCGACCGCTGATAGGTAGCCACTGCGACCCGCCCCGCCGATGATGTGGTGCTTGCTGGTTGGGCCCCGTCGCCCGCGTGACGTGCTGGGGCCCCTCCCTCGGCTCCCACTGTACCCGTGGCGGGAAGTTCAAGCCTCCGGCCCATCGCAAAGGCGGGAGTTTCTGGCGGGCGCTGTTCGTCTTCACGCTGCGCCGCTCCCCCGGCCCCAGGCGGGTTATCTGCTCCAGCGTGGCAGCCGCTGCATATAGGAGCTCCGCCAATCGGGAGTGGGCCAACGCCAACTCATCAGCGACGTCCCGGCTCTCTCCGACTGCCCTGCAGGTGGTGGAGCGGCAGCGGTTGGCCAGGTACGTCGGCGGCGATATCTTGCACCGCTCTCCAAGCTGTCGTCCTCTCCGGGTCTTGGGTACGAGTTGTCGTCTCGTATCCATTCTTTCGACACTTCTGACGCCAGATGTAGTGAGTTCCAGGGAGACTGACGACGGAGTGAGGCAACTCTTTTATTAAACTCAAGACAGTACAATACTTGAAGGGTAACGGCCCCTTCACCCGTACTAGATGGGAAAACACCCTAGCACTATTTCCCCTGTCCTGTTCCCAGTCCTCCTCTAATAGTGCTACGGNAGGCTGTCTGATCCGGAAGCTCTTGGGGCCGCGCCACTGGCTTGCCCAGCTCGGCCCTGACAAGGGCAGCGAGACAGGGGAGTCCCAGGGCCTATTCTGCCGGTCTTCAAACTTCACTGGTAAGCTTCTTCCACACTCGCCTCGAGCTCCCTGGCTCCCCGCCTTTTATAGGAATCCCCTCCAAGGGGTGGCATTATGGGGATCACAGAGCCCCATGGCCCCCNAGTGTTAACGGATGCGGACGTGGATGTAGACACCTGTGTGTGGGTGCAGACACCCTTGTGTTTTCTGTCCGCCCTTCTCCCGTAATAACCCCTACACATGTTCTTCCCATGGTCGCGTGGATGTTTCTCCGGTTCCTCCAGTTTTTCCCTCCATATTTATAAACACGCGGTTAGAGTAATTGGCTGCTGTACATTTCCACATGATGAGCCAGTTTGTTGAGCTATCATTTGTGGCCAGGTCGCCTCTGAAAAAGAGCCACATAGCTCAGCAGGGCTTACCTGGTAAAAAAAAAAGTTCGTAAATTTCGAGTACGTTATGGTGAGGTACACAGCTCTTTAAACGGGATTGGGTATCAATAAGTTGAGTACCTTATTGCAAAAGTACATGAAAAGGAAGGGAATAAATAATGGTGTTACTGTACTAGGGAAACGTCGTTTCCAATTGTTACATGTTGTAAATTGATCTCCAACAGACCGGTGGAGCAGCTGAAGCAATAATGAGTTGTCACATTTGGTCATGTGGAGGAGGATGTATTTGTACTGCCTGTCTAATACTGCTTAATCGACAATGTATGTTTCGTTTGTACTCATTTGTACCGTTTCGGTTGGCACTGTACCGACTCGTCTGTATTTTCGGCATCGTTCATACTTGGCATCGTTTGCATTGCCTCATTTCAACGGTCTCGTTTGTACTACATCATGCACCAAACCTTAGACCATGTGTGTGTATATATTTGTATCTACACATTTGTAAGATGACTTTTTATCTTCCAGAACATTGCGAAGAAGTATGTGCAATGGACACCAGCAAAGGGCAACGTGCGGAGCTCAACTTTTCTGTCAAAATTACTGGAGTTTGGCAAGGACGGGTGGTTTGTGGAGTTCGTCAGTGCACTAAGAGAGCAGGTGTGGTCATTAATTTCACATTAACATCACTAGCCCCCACTTCTTTATGACCCTTGGGATACACCATTTCAAACCTTTTAAAACAGTCTGCCTCAGCAGCAGACCTGCTTTCCCACCTGATGCCCGAAACGTCGTGATTTATTTTATTTTATACCTACGTGACTTTACCGAAAGAACCAAAGAGGATATATATTATATCCACAATGGCTGTCGCCTGATGATGCTGGTTGTAATTACCGGCGAAATGTCGTACTCGAANTGTAAATGTTGTGGGTTTACTCTCCAACACACCGGTGTGCTGAACTAGTAACGAATTGGCACGTTCTGTTTACGTGACAAACTTACTAATTGGCTGTGTCAGATGGTGGCGGTTTAACGACACATTCTTTACGGTATAACCCAAAAACTCGATGGATAGGCTTTTTACTTGGTCTCTTATGTGTGTTTGGCTATTGGTGTGCCATCATCCCGCTGCTCCGGTGAGTGTGCCCTGTCACCCCAGCAGGGCCCCTCCCAGTCTCGTGGCCCCACAGTCTTGCTGCTCCCCCCCACCACCAACATGGTGCGGAAATGTAGCCCGTTGACCGTGGAATCACGCAATAATGCATCTCTACACGCTTGGTGAACTGCTTTAATTTCGACTCGTAACGCACCACGCAGTGTTCGCTCGCTCAATAGAGAGGGAACGACTCAAGAGGCGTGAGGACGCACAGACAAGCGGGAAGGCAGCGGCCACGCGGTGTGCCAATGCCAACAATTGCCCAAGCTGTGCGATCCTATTCATATCAAGGTGGTATGGGCCAATTGAGTGTTTACATGTGGGAGTAAACGGAAAAAACCTAAGTGTACAAGGGGAAATCACTATATCCCATACCGATGGAACAGGTGGAGTCCACATGTTTTCCATACCGCTTTCTGCTCTCATCTGCTGGTTTAACAGGGTTCTGTGTATTGTTTGGTTTTTTCAAACTTTTTCCATCTCTCTCATTTTTTCTTCTCGTTTTTTTTGTGTGTTCTCGGATAGCTTGTGTCGTGTGTTTGCGTTTTGACTTTTCTTCCGACTTTTGGTGCACTGTCCAGTACAACGTCAGTTACTTAGAATAATCCTGCCACCTGGCTAGATGTGGCGAAAGTTTTTCCATCCTGCTTTAATAACCTCTTCAGATTGAGTTTTCTCGTCATTTATAGATTTAATTACGCTACCGGATTTCCCAGGTCTCCGTTGAAAACATAATAATAAGTCCTCACCTGCCTATTCCTTAATATCATAATCACTTACCTCAATGTGACAACCCGTTTCTCTCTTTTATATATATGTATTTTGATTGAGGCAATGTGCGGGCACGTCATGACGCACGCCTACACACACCGTCAACACAAGCCAAGCCGTTTATGAAAATCATACGGGCCGGGGGGGGGGTCCCTCCGATGGAGGAGAGGGTAACTTTTTATACCAATGTCTGAAGCAGTGTCTCATCAATGATCGCTAATGCTTTGTGTGTGTGTGTGCAGGATATAACACCTTGGCAGACTGCATAGACGAACAAAACTTTTCCCAACTGAATGAACTAGAGAACCAGAGAAGCATAATCAGGCTGCATAGAACCACCATGGAGGATCATCTGCTTCCACGTGATGTCATAATGCATTTGGAGTTCCTGAGGGAGCTAGACGAGCAAGAAATCATACAGGTATACGACCGGGATATACACGAGAAAGGTTGTACACTTTTCAGATGCGGTCCCGCACTCCCCACAAATGTAACAACTAATTATCTTTGTGTTTAACACGTAGGCTCTCGCGACCAATATTATTCACAATAAACGTTTTTGGGTTAGATCACGTTATTTATAAATGTGTCGAAACCCTCCACCACGCGACACGGCCAATCAGCAAAAAAAGTCACGTTGACAAAAGACAAATAGTTCACTACTCTAGCCCATTGGTGTGTTGAAGAGTGAATCCACAAGCTTTACAATTTTTTTACAGTACTCAAAAATTGTAAATGTTGTGGATTCACTCTTCAACACACCGGTGGGCTAAAGTAGTGAACTATTTGTCTTTTGTCAACGTGACACTTTTTTTACTGATTCGCCGTGTCGGGTGGTGGAGGGTTACGACACATTTATAAATAACGCGATCTAACCCAAAAACGTTTATTATGTCTTCGTGTTGTTGATGTCCTGTCATGATTACATAGCCCACCTGTTTACTAACAGATCACGATCGACGTGTAGGTTTTTGATCGTTCGCGTTTTGATGGACGTTTGTCAATTTGCATCTTTATTTGATGTGTCCAAACAGGAAACCCTTGGTTATGGGGACATCCGTGGCGCAACAAAACTTATTGATCACGTGCTGCGATCTGACGAACCAGATTTGTTGAAACAGTTCAAGTCTGCCATCATCAAAGCTGGCACTCGAGAAATAGCCGATCTTCTTGATGGTACCGTTGCATTTGCAGTGAATAATGGATTTAATTGTCTTTGTTTTGGCCACAATTATGTTGACAATCTTAAATGGTTTTTATTAATTGTTGGAACTGTTATAATCTGAGTCTGTTTAGCAAAGACTGTTTTTGATTCCCAAATGCCGTGCGAATAACAATTTGGCACAAAGTTACGCAAGGGTGGACCACCCCACGGTAGGATGTCTCATCAGTTCCTCTCAAATCGATGACCAAACATTGGGACCTGAATGGTTTACATGTGACGGTGTGTTCATACGCGTTTTGCACAATGATGCGCCTGTGAAGTGTCAGCATTCCATGAGAGTTTTGTGAAATCGTGGGATTTAGTTTTCAGTAAAACCCAGCCCTTTGGGTGGTGTTTGGCCCTAATTCCGTTTGGATCCAACGCTTGAAGTTTTTCTTCCACAACCTCAATCTACATTCCCATATGCCTGCCTCAGTTCCTTATGCTAAGTGGTATCCATTATAATTCTCCTTTCACAGTCGTATGCCTAGTCATGCTGTCGAAAATATCGCACCCCGGGTCACTTTGTGCAGACGTTCAGGCCGAGATGGAATCCCGCAATACACAGTCTCTTCCAACAAGGCCCGACTAGGCAGAACACTTATCAAGGCACGTGATGAAACAAAATACACGACAATAGGGCCATGTGGTAAATGTTAAGAGGTTACAGAACTTTGTGAAACTGATCCCTGTGCTACAAGTAGCTTCCCGACTCTAGCTTTCATTTGGGAACTTGGTATTCATCTTACAGTCATCAGCGATGACCCGCACAGCCCCAAAACCTCCATCCTCCCTTTGCTACATTTTCTTTCACCCCACCTTTCTTCCAGACCCTTCCGTGCTTGTCCTCTTTCACCGACATTCTCATTACCGCTGCTTTCCCTCCACGTGTTATGCTGTGCGCGTACAGTACGGTATTGCATAGCATAATATTCAGTTTTCAACGCGGTACATTTGCAGTTTAAATAATTGTGCAAAAGATTTGCACTTTCTTAAAGAACGCATATGCAAAACGTATAAAGAATGTGTTCCCTAATTCATCAGCAATGTGTATGTGCAACAACTCAATGCGGTAACATGCAGTGGGATTCCAGTACATTGCAACAATATTGATATTATTGTATGAATCAGGAGTACATTTGTATCTGAACACATCAATTACATTTTTTACTTAACAGGGAAAGAAGAGTATCGTGATGAAGATGTACAAGATGAATCTTTCCAGTACGGGGAGGACATAGAGAAGCAAGATTGTGGAGCTGTGGACCATGGTAATGAATCATCCCAAATGAACGTTGATGACAAAGGTAAATTCATGTTGTTCATTACACAAAATGAACAGCGTTTGTGGTGGATAATATAATGACTAAACAGATAAGCAGACGCTATGTCTCCTTCAAATATCCATATAGTCACACCAGAAATAAAAGTATTTCTAAGACAACACATTGACCCAACGGCCTTATGGGAATGCATAATCTAGATTTGAAGTTTTCGTGCCTGCAGGGATCCATACTCTTTGGTTCTTTCGGTACAGTCACGTAGGTATGAAATAAAATAAAATATATCACGACGTTTCGGGCGCAACACGAGCGTCCGTCATCAGGTGAACAACCACGGCAAGAAACAATTGCTGAAGTGGGAAAAAGGGCTGCTGTAACAAGAGGCTATATAGGTAAGAGGGGGAGGAGCCAGGAGAGAGAGGGGGTGTGGGGTAGGGGGAGTCGTTCTGCAAGATGGAAAGGCAAGACAAAATGCCGGGGTGGGGGGGGGGCTGAAGAAACTGGAGATGCGGATATGAAGGCAACACCATAACGCAGTTAAGGTTTTACCTGGTTAATAACATCCTTCCAATGATTGCTCAATTTGTATCCATCTTCTCGGTTGAAGTTATGTTTATATATCTGGATGGCTTCATGAACAAACCTTTGGTAGTAGCCGAAGGTTTGCAGAGTACCTTGGTCTCGGGAAAAAACAATCATGAGAGCCCACAGCGTTATAGCAATGGTCAGCCACGGCGGAGGTATTAGTTCACCCGTGTTTCAGATTTGACGTGTGCTCGCGAACACGGTCCGAGATATGTCGTTTCATTTCCCCAATGTAACACCCACCACAGGTGCAACTTTTATACCTACGTGACTTTACCGAAAGAACCAAAGAGTCTGGAATACATAACGTTTGTGTTTTGATTCATGACCAGCAAACCGGCCCGGTTTTGATTACAGCGTCTTATTAATGGTCAGGCTCGCTTGAAAGGGTCCACCGTAAAGATACCTTGCCTATAGCATCTGACAGTTCACCAGTATTGATGAAAGCAAGTCTGACTGCTGATGAGACACTTAAAACACCGCTCTCAGTTTGCTTGCGTTTAATGTGCTGAAATGAAGCACTCCAAGAAGGCGTTGGGTTGATGGGTTGTGTAAGGAAATATTTTCCTCGTGGAGACGAAGCGTATTATTCACTTATCGATAATGTATTGCAAATCATGTTTTTTTCTACTATGCAAGATATTTTGGGATGGACTTACTTCTGGGTCCTTCCCTTTGGATTATTAAATAAATCACCGTAAGCAACTGGAACATGTAATCGGCAAGTTTAAGGTTCATAATTGGTAGCTCACAAATTGTATCCCATAGGGAGAAAGCTGGAACTATGCCACGTGATACTGGTAAGGTTAGGGGAGGCGTTTTATGAAGATATCGATTACAAAAGGTTATTTATACATCCCAGGCATCGAACCACATTTTCAGATGAAGAGGAGGAAGTTCCAGATGTCGCACCTGATGATGTAAACTCTGCTTTTCCACGGTATTACAAAAGGGAGAAACTACTGATCCAGATGAACTGGGAGATGTCAAAGGAGTTGAATCAGTTGTTGGAACAAGATTAGCCAACCTATGAATTCATGTTGACACAAATTAAATAGTTCAATCATTCAGCAATGCTTCATTTGTGCTTCTATTAAAAAACAGTGGAAATATATATGTATAAAATGATAACATCCTGGATTTGCTGACGGTATAGTCATTACAAAATGGGCAGTGCCAATTAACTCTTGGAATTATTTAAGAATTTAAGAAGACAGCCAAAAGAGTTGGGCTCAAGATAAGTGTGAGAAAAGAAGAGTCGCATACAAGTTTTTTCTAGATGAATTGGGGTTAATTCTAGATTTGAAGCTTTCATGACTGCAATTATTCATATTCTTAGTTTTTTCGGTAAAGTCACGTAGGTCAAAAAACATTAAAAAGTAAAATAAAATAAAATTTAAATCACGACGTTTCGGAGGCAACACAAGCTTCGTCTTCAGGTGGTACCGTCACAGCCACGACAGCTATACAATATTAATGTTTTTTGACCTACGTGACTTTACCGAAAAACCTAAGAATATGAATTGGGGTTACTTGTCAGAGGACTTGCAGGCCAGCGTCAGCTCTAATGATAAACATGAAGTTCATATTCTTGCGTACAGTGGCAGTAAGTTCCGGAGCTAGAGCCAATGTCGAGGTCTGTTGGCACGACGAGGGCGTCAGGAGAGAGTTCGTTGTGGCTTTGCTTTGTCTCCTCTGTTGGAGAAACGCAGACGACGGTGCTTTACTATGGCTTGGGTTGCATGGCCACGGTCACACTGTGGCTTGTCTTTCACTTTCCATTTATGAAGGAGATGAAGAAGTTGTGAGGGAAGGATGGGAGTGCATGAATTGGAGGAAAATGGTTCATCTGTGGGTATGTCCAGTTTTCACGTGAATGGTGCCAACTGAAAACGCTTCAATAAATGATTATTATTATTTTTTTACAGAATCTGCACTCGCAAAACCAGCGGAACAAGTGATATCAATTGATGAGCCCAAGTCTGTGATGTGTGGAAATGTATCGCTACGACAGTATCAGGCTGAACTCGCAGAGTCTGCTCTCAAGGGAGAGAACTCCATCATCGTTGCCCCTACAGGTGAGCAAACGCCCAAGCCTCTGGGCGATATGCTGCTCGTTCAGGAATTTGTATGAGGGGTTCTTAAACAGTCACGCCACTGTAAGTTTATTCTCAGAAATGATGGGCCCAACGTACGCGAGGCGCTGGTGGCTATGCACGTGGCCTGTATTCCAGCACTGGAAGTCGAGGGCTGGTAGATTGCACAAATGTGAAACCCCTCCGTGGACGTCGAGAAGGCATCCACACCCTAGCTCGCCAGGAGAGAGCAGCACATCAAAAATGTGGACTCCACCTGTTCCATCTGTACGGGGGTAGTGTTTCCCCTCGCACGCGTGAGTTCCCTCAGGTGTGCTCCGGTTTTCTCCCAAGTTCATTAATTGGCGAATAACACCTTAATATACAGAGGACCGCAGAGCTTGGGCAGTTGTTGGTAGCGCCGGCTTATCATGTGGCTGCTGCCTTCCCCGCTTGTCTGCGGTTCCTCTTCGTGCCTCTGAGTCGTTCTCTCTATGAGAGCGAGTTAATATATGGCGGCGGCGGCGGAGGCTTATTATCACGTCAGCGGCGCCACGAGTAATGGGCGACTTTGCGCTGGATTATACAGTTTCTATCACAGGCGATGTGGCTGAAGGTTTTTTTGCGAGGAAAACTACCTTTAACATTCGGTGGCACTCATTTTCACCAACCCTTTGTAGTGTTGAGAATGGTGGCTTATTATTGAGTTTCTAATTTGGTTAATGTCCTACGGTAAAATGTTATTTCAATAAAATAGTTTTTTTTCTTTTATCTTCACACAGACAGTGGCAAGACGTTTGTGGCTTTGGCAATCTGTGACGAGCACCTGAAGCAGCGCTCCGGAAAAGGCCCGAAGGTGATCTTTCTGGCACCGACACTGCCTGTGTTCCAACAACAATACGAACGCTTCCGCAAGCACTATCAGGACGAGAGGTATGTGTGCACACAATCGCGCGCGAAAATGTCCCATTTTTACCCTTACCCGCGTAGGATAATCACCGTTAGCAAGTGATGTGAAGTCACGTAGGTAGAGAAAATAAAACAAAGCACGACGTTTCGGGTGCAACACAAGCATCTGTCATCAGGGACTTACTTCAGCAATTGTTTTCGCTGTGGTTGTCCCCGGCTGATGACGGACGCTTGTGTTGCGCCCGAAACGTCGTGTTTCTTAAAATTTTATTTTCTCTACCTACGTGACTTTACCGAAAGAACCAAGAGTATGGATCCTTGCAGTCACGGAAACTTCAAGTCTAGAACAAGTGATGCGAGTCCAGTATGGCTGAAGCCAGCACGTAATAACGATTATAAATGTTTGTCCCGCTATCAATCATAACAAATGAATATCAAATGCTAGTCCACGTGGCTTTTGCCGATCATAAAAAAAACATTCGTTTTAGTGGAAATCGAAGTGGTCATCCAAAGCTCTCATAACAAGGAATTAATTATTTATTCGTGGACATTATCTGCTATTTTGAGATTACATAGAGTGCCAAAGTATAAATAATAAGAGCGGTCGGGAAAGGAGAGAATGTATCACCGAAGCGATAGTATTGATCGCCATTGTGACCACTGATAGTTGTGTGGGTGGTGATGTCAATGAGGATGATGTTGCAGGTGATGAGCGTAAAAGTGGTAATGAGATGCGGCATTGTGAGATGGGGTGATGATGTGATGAATGGAAGTTGTACAATTGGTGTAAAGAGTGCGGGTGCACTGCAAGGCAGTTATAGTTTGGATAAAATTGGGTTATGAGAGGTGAAGAGGAGTGGGAGAAGTAGTAGTAGTAGGTTTTTACCCTTTAAACTGGTACAAAAAACTGACACCTTTATACAAGGCATCATGTTTGCAATAACACAACACAAGCAGTCAAAATGCAAACAAAAAGAAACAACTCTGATAATGATATGCACTGTCCTTGAAGTTTATTGGTCCACACCCGAGACAGCTTTTCTTAGAGCCTAGTCTCCATTGGTGTTGGACCAGATGACACCAAAAGGCGTACAACTCAAAAACAGCGCACTATCAGAGTATTGAGAGCTCGGGTAAGCATTTACACTGAGACCTCCTTTACCAGTGGCAAAATATAGTAGTAGGTTTTTACCCTTTAAACTGGTACAAACATTCAGATTGCATTTTGACTGCTTGTGTTGTGGTTATTGCAAACATGATGCCTTGTATAAAGGTGTCAGTTTTGTACCAGTTTAAAGGGTAAAACCTACTACTATATTTTGCCACTGGTAAAGGAGGTCTCAAAGTGTAAATTTGAATTATTAAAACTTTTTATTTNCCGGGTAAGGCCCCCGAGTATGTAGCTCTTTTTCAGAAGGATCTGGCCAGATGCTCAAAGTGGCNATCACGTGGAAATCTATCGCATGCGAAAATACTCTTAACACGTGATGTTGATTCTAATTACGTAGGAAAAAACCAGAGGACCCGGAGAAAATCATGCGACCACGGGGGGAGCACGCAAACTAAATATACAGAGGCCAGGGTCGGATCGAACCCACATCCTCCTGCATGCCAGGCGAGGCAGTTAACATCTCACCATGGGAGGGAAACACGCAAACTCCAAATATACAGCAGGCGTCAGGGTCGGGATCGAACCCACGTCCTCCTGCTGCCAGGCGAGGCAGTTAACATCTCACCATGGGGAGGGAAACACGCAAACTCCAAATATACAGCAGGCGTCAGGGTCGGGATCGAACCCACATCCTCCTGCATGCCAGGCGAGGCAGTTAACATCTCACCATGGGGAGGGAAACACGCAAACTCCAAATATACAGCAGGCGTCAGGGTCGGGATCGAACCCACGTCCTCCTGCATGCCAGGCGAGGCAGTTAACATCTCACCATGGGGAGGGAAACACGCAAACTCCAAATATACAGCAGGCGTCAGGGTCGGGATCGAACCCACGTCCTCCTGCATGCCAGGCGAGGCAGTTAACATCTCACCATGGGGAGGGAAACACGCAAACTCCAAATATACAGCAGGCGTCAGGGTCGGGATCGAACCCATGTCCTCCTGCATGCCAGGCGAGGCAGTTAACATCTCACCATGGGGAGGGAAACACGCAAACTCCAAATATACAGCAGGCGTCAGGGTCGGGATCGAACCCATGTCCTCCTGCATGCCAGGCGAGGCAGTTAACATCTCACCATGGGGAGGGAAACACGCAAACTCCAAATATACAGCAGGCGTCAGGGTCGGGATCGAACCCATGTCCTCCTGCATGCCAGGCGAGGCAGTTAACATCTCACCATGGGGAGGGAAACACGCAAACTCCAAATATACAGCAGGCGTCAGGGTCGGGATCGAACCCACGACCTCCGGCATGCCAGGCGAGGCAGTAGGCCTCGGCAAGTTAATGTAAAAGTTAAAAGGTAAAAACAACGAGCGTACCTTTACCCTACCTTTTACCCTTACCACAATACAAATTACCCGATTACAGGGTAATTACTAGGGAACTACTACACATGAACAAGGTTTATAACGGTAAATGCTATAAGGTAGAGCGCTTGAATCATATAGAATACTCTCGATGATTCCAATTTACACGCTTTCTTTTAACTCACTTTGTCTGTTGTTGTTGTCGTTATTGTTGTTGTTGTATCTTCAAATCTTGAAACTCAATTTTTACCCACTTCCTAATGTTGTATCAACTGTAAACTTGGTATACTTTGGTCATACTGATGACAATACTATATTCTATCATAAAAAATATATGTTTTTAAACATTATTTTTTTATATGTTACGTTTCGGCTTGGGTCCATTTGTCCATGGTCAACTGACGTTGGCTGTAATTGGCCACGGCCCCTTACGTTATGGCAAGCTTCGGGGCCACTTCTTGGAGTCGTGGAGTTCTGCCATTACTAGTACATTTCATAAAAGTGTGTTTTTAATAAAGTTTGTTTTAATATTACTTATTAAATGTAGGCCACGGACTGCGCCACGAAGCTTTTAGCGGTAAACAAGGTACCGTATTTACCGGGTAATACTTCGCGCTACCTTGACCCTACCGGGTAATTCTTCCGAGCTACCTTTACCCTACCCTTGACCTTACCCCTTGGCATGTCGACACCTTTACCTTTTACCCGGTAAAAAGGGTAAATTACCTTGCCTTGCCGACGCCTACGAGGCAGTTAACATCTCACCACGGGAGAGAGACACGCAAACTCCAAATATACAGCAGGCGTCAGGTCGGGATCAAACCCACGACCTCCGTCATTCCAGGCAAGGTAGTTAATACTCCTATCCACCGCAGGAGGGGGATCGGGGTGAAGGGGTGCACGGGTGGGGGGGTGTCCGTTTGTGTTAATTTGTGGTAAATTTCCACAATCTTTTGCCATCCTGCTTAAGCACCTCGTGTGAATCCCCTGTCGCCGTGTCTCAACGTTTCAGCAGCTTGGTGTCCGTGGGCCGCGTGGCTGGAGGAGCCGAAGCCCCGAGCCCCTAGATCTGCAGCTGATGAACAATGACGTTCTGATCATGACACCGCAGACACTGCTCAATGGGCTCGAGAAAACAAAGGTTTGCGCCATCACGGATTTCAGCCTCATCATCTTCGACGAGTGCCACCACACCTGTAAGAACCACCCTACAACGTAATCATGCAGCATTACCTCAGGGTCAAGCATGGACCCAGTGCTCAACCACTGCCACAGGTACGCATGTGTGCGCACGTACGGACAGCGTTACATCTCGGTTGAAGTCGGATGTTTGTAACAAGCGGTTTAAATCTGGAAAGGTATTTTCAGAATCAGAAAATGTTATTTTTATAATTTAATAGAAATTTTCATTAATGCTATATGTTTTTCACAAAGTTCGTTCCCATTAGTCTATTAACCTCATTTCATTGCTACTCTCTCTCTCAGTTGCGCTGCTTCCAGTGCAGCTCATAAATTAGAGCTTTTATCCAATCAGATCTCCACCTATGCTGTCTCCGCCTCTCCGGGATGAAAATCGACCCTGAGGCCTTCAGAATGTCTAGTGAATCCCTCTGCTGTTGAAGCAAATGGGGACGATGTTGTAGATTGTCATATTCTTTAACCAATCAGATGTCGAGTTTGCCATGTTGGGCGTATTCTTTGACACGCCGGAGTCTTCTAGCTTGCCTAGCCGCCTACGTTAGCATTATTCTTGCCGCGTGATCGGAGGGCCAGTTAGCTAACTGAAGTAAAACTCGCTAGCACGTAACGGAGCATCATCTGAGATTTATTTAAACTTTCTCTCTTGACGTTTAGATTTTTAGATGTAGTGCTTTAGATATTTATTTTCTGTGGGGAAGCCTGTTGAATCCTGATTGTGTTTTTTGTGTTTTGCTGGATTTTTGCTTGCGTGGTGGTCGTATGAGTAAATGTGACTGGGTGTTGTGAGTTTGTTCTTGTTTCTTTGGTCATTACATTGATTTGGGCGATGCGAATATGGGTGGTTACGTCGAATGACAATAGCCTATTGATTCTAGATTTGAAGCTTTCGTGACTGCAAGGATTCATACTCTTAGGTTTTTTCGGTAAAGTCACGTAGGTAAAATTTTTAAATTAATAAAATAAAAAAATATATAAAAAATAAATAAATAAAAAAATGACCATATTAATAAAAAGTGTGCTGTACTTGGCCCTCCCCCCTCTCCAATCTCTCATTTACTTGATACAGCGGTCGTGGCTGTGATGGTTCCACCTGAAGACGGAGGCTTGTGTTGCCTCCGAAACGTCGTGAATTTTTTTAATTTTTTATTTTACTTTTATTAATTTAAAAATTATTACCTACGTGACTTTACCGAAAAACCTAAGAGTATAATAGCCTATTGCCCTAGTGTCATGGTGAGGTTATTCGAAGGCGGTTTAATTGCGGGAGGATAGCACTGAAGGCCTAGGTGTAAAATACACGGCCCGCCACTGTATTCCACAAACGTTTAATGCCTGCTGATTTGGTTTTATCCTTTCTGGCATGAATACAGCTGTCAAGATCCATAATACAGGTTTTTTTGCATTATGGATGATATTGGTCATGTTAAACTGAGCTGTCAAGATGTTCAAACACCAAAAAGACACCTATTGCAAAGCATTAAGTCTACATTATCCGCACATACTCGTGGTAAAATATGTTGACTGAACTATGGGGACCTCATTTGCCAGTAAAAATATGATAATTATATGATCAACTTAAGACAGTCACATATAGAGTTATCTTTTGTTTGTATTTATACTGCAGGTATCGGTCGCAAACTGACTCCTTGCAAAAAGGTGTCAGTTTTGTTGCCAGATAGAAGGGTAAAGAACCAATTATCATATTTTTACTGGCAAATGAGGTCCCCATAGTGTAGATGCTTGCCCCGAGCTCTCATACTCTGATGGTGCATTGTCCTTGAGTTGTGCGCCTTTTGGCGTCATCTGGTCCAACCCATATGAGACTAGGCTCGAAGGAAAGCTGTCTCGGTGTGGACCAATCAACTTCAAGGACAGTGCACATTATCAGAGTTATGTTCTTTTGTTTGTATTATGACTGCAGGTATTGCGGTCTATGCAAACATGACTCCTTGCAAAAAGGTGTCAGTTTTGTTGCCAGATAGAAGGGTAAAGAACCAATTATCATATTTTTACTGAAGTTCTTAACAGTTGTATTTACACCAGAAAGGGTAAAGCCTTTTATTTTGCATTATCTTAATACTGACACACATAGATGCACCTGTTGATTTGTAGTTTTACTTAAGGTAACGGCCGCGATTTAAGTCGTAGTTGAAAGGCGACTCTGTTATTTGGCAGAAAAATAAATGGTGGTGATTACGCCAAGCCTTGCCTTTTTATCTCTCCAAATGTAAACTTTCTAGCTCCTCTAGATCATCATTATAATTCGCACCATTTACACACTCAATCTGCCACTCATTATTGTCGTCGTGGTAAGGTGTAATGTACAGTATTTAAAAACACACTTACGTTGTATTTCCCCTTTCACAGATCGTGGGCCTTACAGCCTCTGTCGGAGTTGGAGAAAATAAGAGCTTGAAAGGGGCAATTGATCATGTCTTAATGCTGTGCGCCAACATGGATGCTTGTGTCATATCCACTGTTCGGAGGAATCTCAAAGAGCTCGCTCAGTTTGTGCCCATAGCACAGCACAGTACGTGTCTTCCTTCTTCACCGCATGTGCAGGCTTTACCATGCGACCTCATTTATTACACCATCTTCTCTTGTACGGCTGATGTAGATGCAAAGCAACAACTACGATTTCACATTCAGGTGGTCAAGCTCAGATAACCGCGTTAGGAGCAGCGGAGTGTATCGTCGCTTGGCGATGTCTCCTTCGTATATGTGGATCGGGCCTTGCGTCATTAGACGTCGTGCGGTCTTGTGGATAACCGCAGTCGCTGACTCAGAGAGTGTTTCATTTTTACGTTTGTGCATCAGGTATCCGCATCTACGCTCAGTACAGGCCTTCTCGCCATAGTGACAACATTTAAAAGCATCAACGTTGTCCACGTTTGGTAATTTGAACGATGGAAGAATGCAAACTGGTGACGTCGCTGAGAAAGCGTTCAACTTCACGCGAACGTACAGTGACCGACATTACACCCCATATCGTAACATAATGTCGACATGCATTCCCTTCCCAAGCGGTTTTGCGTAGTCAATCAGAAACAAAAATTAGGACTCAATCAATTAAAACGAAATTTTAATAAATGTAACTACGAAGTTGCTATAANCAGCATATATGGCAGACTTTGTAAAGCTTCGTTGCTATGAAGCATTACGGTTACCAGTTTTACTATTCCTGCGTTTTTCGTAAGCCCGAGGGAACAGCCCTCAAATCATGACATCTATAAACAGTTTTTTGTGCACAAACTAAAGATGCATTTAACGACTCAAATGGGTGTTTTTCTTACCTCTGCATATTTAGCCTTTAAAAGTTGTGATGAGATCAGGTTGCAATGCACATGGCGAGTAAGACACAGAGTGTGGGTTGGCAGGTACGAGAGAGTGTTTTCACGGGAAATGTCTCATCTTTCGTACCTGGCTACGGGTTTACTCTCTCTCTCTCGGCGCAGATATCCTACAGGTTGGGAGACGTCGTGCCGACCCATTTGCAGACATCATCAAAGATATTATGGCCAAAGTGGAGGACCTCTTATTTTCCCTGAACTTACCAGGTGAGTGTTCATGCCTTCTTCATTCTGTGACCAGTTCAATGAAAGGAAACTTCCCCCGTACCTTGTCCTTCCTCCGCACCTCCGATTAGCACGGTTGGTACGTACGGTGCGAAAGAAGCTCAACATACACACATAACTACAAGGTGTAGTTTTTACCAACGCTCAGCGGTTGAGCATGCCCCCCCACCTCGCAGCAGATAATTTGAGGTTAATCCTTTGCTTAGTTTTTGCCAGAACCTTGCGCAGAAGGTCACGTTGAGTGTGGCGTTGGCGCTGTTATTGTGGAGACGAAATGCCAAGACAATCAATTTACTTGGGTTCGGTCTGAGTCGATATTTTGTCAAATACTCTGACATGATGTTTAAGGTCACAGTTGAGAGTAGCCTCCACCTCGCCACGGCTGTGGGGTTGTGTAGCGGGGGGGGGGGAAGATTGTCCACGCACATGAACTTGCAGGAGATATCTATGGAATATTACTCGTGTACTGGTTGAATAGTGTCAAAGTGAGCAAAGCACCCTGGAGATGCCGATTATTGAGGGTGAGGGGAGTAATAAAACTTGTCTGGCCAGGTCGAGGTGCACTCTTCATTTGCTGAGCAGGTTACAGATCAGCAGCAGCGTATGGCAAGATTCTGGATAGCTTCAGCATTACATTTTGATACCAAACCGTATCATAGGCCAAAGACAGATTAATAAATGTGACACTGGTCTTGACATTTCTTTCGGATCCGCCTTTGATGGTCATTGTACTGGGCAGGACTTCATCACGGAAAATTATTTGTGGCCTGATCCTGGCTTGTTTCTTTGGGAGGGATGGCTTCCATGATGGGGCTGATTCTTCACACTCCATTGTCTGTCTGGTTAATCTGACATCCCACATCTTGCACACACATACCACCTAAATTTAGATTTAAAGCTTCGTGACAGGATTCATATTCTTGGTTCTTCGGTAAAGTCACGTAGAAGGGAAATAATAAAATAATAAAAATATAAAACAACAAAATTCTCACGACGTTTCTACTGCAACACAAGCAATCATCATCAGGTGTGAAATCCACAGCAAGAAAATTTGGAAAAAAAACCCACCACTTTTTGCCAAAACGCAAGCAGCCGTCCTCTGCGTTGTGGCCGAAATGTCGTGATGATTTTATCTTATTATGTTTAATTTTTATTATAAACATTTTTCCCTTCTACGTGACTTTACCGAAAGAACCAAAGAGTACGGATCCCTGCAGTCATGAAAGCTTCAAATCAAGATGATCAAATCCAATTATAAATGGCCACATGGACTGCGTGAAGAGAACAGAAAAATAGAGATAAGAAAAGCAAGATATTTAGAGTACACATTAGAATAGCAGATAGATTTTTAAACGTTAGAGCAGAGGATAAAAACTTGGACAAATACCTCAGAGAGGTTCAGCCAGATTTTTGACACGGCCTTTATTTAAACGAGCGGTGAAAACAAATAAATTTGAAGAACGTCATTAATGGGGCTGCAAAGATGGACTCACGGCCCGATAAGCCGATTTATATTATCACCAAGGTTAATCACAGCAACTTGTAGAACACATTCCTGCGGAGGGAGTGGTAGGAACGTTGGGTTGCTCGGTCAATGGCCAGGGTCAACGGCGGCGTGTGTATTCCGCAAATATGGCCGACTGTGAGGGCGGGCACAAGCCGGCGTGAGTAGGTTAAACGTTGAGTTTTNTAAGGGCACCACGGGGTGACCAGCGCCTCCCCACCCAGCCCAACCCTTCCCACCCCACCCAGCCCCTCCCCACCCTCCCCTCCCCTCCCCACCCAGCCCCACCCTCCCACCCCCACCCAGCCCCACCCTCCCACCCAGCCCNTCCCACTCTGCCTACCCAGCCCTCCCAACCTCCCACCCAGCCCTCCCCACCCTCCCTCCCACCAGCCCCTCCTCCCCACCCAGCCCCTCCCTGCACGATGGACGGGCACAATAATCCCCTGTAGACTGGTGTAACCAGAGGTTCCTACCAGTATAAGGATATGTAAAGACTGCAAACCTCCACCCGCCTAGTTGCATTGACTTACTCTTCCCTCCAGATGGAACAGTTAGTTGCTATTTCACAGCCAAAACCTGCCATCAATCCCCATGCCAATAAAATGCGAGTCCGATAAGTAGGACATTAATCCCATTCACCCTTCTCGTCCCAGATTCGGGCCCGAGCTGAAGAAAGGAAACGAATGCGGCACACAGCAGTATGAGCAGTGGGTGATACAAGTGCAGAGGGAGGGGAGCAAGATCTCCATTGCGGACGACAAGGAGCTGGAGCAGAAATTGTGCTGGTCCATCTTCTCGTGCACAAGCCACCTGCGGGTAAATTTATATAACCGGGGGGGGGGGGGGGGGCGGTAACGTTCAATCAAATATTAAAAGTTCGACAGTACTCTTGCTTTGCATGACTCCGCTGTGGCTCTGTGTTACGCAGTTCCAACCTCTCGCGGCGGGCGCCTGCCACTGCACATTGGACCCTCGGATGAAATGCGCCTTACAAATGTCAATTATTATTAGCTTCCAGGATACATGGCAGCGCCCATATCATTCCTGCGCTGGCAGGGACTGAACTTTGATTGCCACCGGTTCACTACTCGCTTCACAGATGCGGCACGGCCTCACCCTCGCTGCTCTCAGTCCTCCCACGTGGCTCTCTGCCTGTGTAACAACTGCAATGTGGTCACTTTGGGTTACCACTCAGCCCAGACACACAGCACGCCTCACCCCTCCCTACCTCTAAACGCCTCCCACGTGGCTTTCTTTATACAGTACGAGCTTTACTACCGGCTTCGCCCGGGACTTGGATTCACCACGCCCGGCCGCCTTTGTCTCCCAGTGGTGATGTTCACACACCACAGCTGTGACGGTTCCACCTGAAGACGGAAGCTTGTGTTGCCTCCGAAACGTCGTGATTTTTTATTTTACTTTTATTAATTTTATTTTTTACCACGTACTTTACCGACAAATAAGAGTATGAATCCTTGCGTCACGAAACTTCATCTGAACCTGCAATTATGTACTCAACAGAACATTTTGGTATCTGACTCGTGACCAAATGCTTCATGAGGTATCTGGCAAGACCTGCATTGATATATTAGAGTGCAGTTTACAACATATGGAGAGAGTTGAATCTATTGAAAACTCAACATACACACACTACTATACATGACATACTCCACTATACACTACACTACTATACTANACTACACTACTATACACTACACTATACTACACTACTATACACTACACTATATACCACTAATACTACATTTGCTGTCCTGCCCCGCACCTACGATTAGCACGGTTGGCTCGTAGTGCGCAAAAGAAGTTCAACAACGACATACAAAGAGGTTAACAAAACAGAGAGAGGAGAGGGGAGGAGCTGTTAACCAGAGGAACAGAAATGGTTAAATCTTGATTTGAAGCTTTCTGACTGCAGGATCCATACTCGGTAAAGTCGTGTAGAAATAAANTAAAACAAATCCGACGTTTCGATGGCAACACAAGCGATCTTCATCAGGTGGAACAACCACAGCAAGAAAAGCTGAAATGCAAAGATATATATGTAGACAGAGAGTCAGCAACTATGAAACATTGAACAGTGAAACACAGGAGGTAAAACATCAACACAAAAGCAGAGGAAGCAATTTCTGAGCTTTTTTCAGAGTGTGCATTGCTGAATTCCTCCCGTTTCCCAATTGAACGTGTGAAACTGCTGCAAGGCAAAAGGTGGAGGCCAGATGTCAAAAGTGCAGGGCAGGATATATTCTGCCCAAGAGCATTTTTCAATGAATTAGCCTGGACTTTTGCAGCTGTTTTAGACTAATTTCAGGGTGCTGATTCCAAATCTGATTTCAGATTTGCTCTATCACCTCATATCCTTTATATTAATTCGGCTTCTTGTGTGCTTGCGTNCTTGCTGTTCTTCGACCGGCAAATCTCGGTCGTTTTTTAACCCACTCCATCCAATCGAGCTGTTTTCCCANGACTCATTGTGCATGACAATTAATTTTCTGAAGATTTTTTCCAAAATTTTACACTGTTTAGGAAAAAAATGTTTTTTTTTGGCCTGACCCATTGCAGCCATCTCAAGCCAAGGACAGGGTGCCGCCACCATATAAGATTTAAGAACTGTGTTTTTACGTAATTTTTATGCTATCGGCATACCCCATTTTCATTGATTTTACCCGAAATTAACTTATGATTGCAAGTAGTTGCGAGTCAGTGACTGCTTTAGTGTTAAAATATGGTGCTGTATTTTTAGGATAGTGTTTATAATATCATTTTATGTAGATATCCACATTTATTTAATATTTTTATTCTGCAGTTTTATTGAAAATGCAATATTTGATATCTCAAAATCTGATGTGATAGACAAAAACTGATGCCAGATTTGGAATCAGCACCCCAAAATTACATTAAAACCGTTGGAATACCTTATGCCAGAAAAAGTGTGTTGACCAGTGTTATCCATCCCCCTGATCGGGCCTCGTTCCCATACACCTTGTACACCCAAAGTGAGCGTGCCGGATGATCCTGTGAATAGGACGGAAAGGTCGCATCAATTGCACCAACTCGTACAGGTTTCAGGTGGATTTGCTTGAAAGCCTAATGAACAGGCCTTAAACCTCCAGCAAATAATTTCCCCTGATACCCAGCTTCTTCAGATTCCTGACTACAATATATCCTTTTGTGAGAAAAAATCAATACAATTCTTATACATCTTCTATTTGAGCATTTGTCCCGCTTTCTGAGCCCTCTCTCTCTCTCCACGGTCTTTAATACGTCGCCATCCTCACGGTAACGCCATCGCATGCTCTCCTATCCTCACTGACAACTTCTCGCCGTGCCTTCTTGGGTCTCCCCCTCTTTCTCTTTCCCTCGTTTGTCATGACTCTGAACTTTCCAACGCAGCCATCCGTACGTCCAAGCCCTCTCAGTCTCTTCTCACTCAAATTCTCCTCTGCCGACGATGCTACCTGTATTATGGATGCTTCCTTCACTTGTCGTCTCATCTTTTAGTTTCTCACACAATCTCTTCCACTCCCTCCACAATCCACCTCAGCATTCTCATCTCCGTTAACCTCATGTGTGTTCCAGCCGCTCATTAGTGCCCCGGGCCGTACGTTAACACTGCTCTACTCGCCAATTAATTGCCGACGGCACCCAAATATTCGTCTCCTTTCCCTCTTTCAACCCTGACCTTTTCTGTCGCATCTCCTCCACCCTGCCTGACTGCCATCCAATCCTGGATGGCGCTTCACTCTCTCGATCTGTCCAAAACATCATTCTTTTGTTACAGCCTCCCTCTCCCCATCCCATCCCTCCCATCCCCACCCTCCTCTCTCGCTCGCTCCCGATTCCTCTGCCCTCAACCTCGTGTCACCTTTGACTGTTGGCTCATTCTAGATTTGAAGCTTTCGTGACTGCAAGGATTCATACTCTTAGGTTTTTTGGTGAAGTCACGTAGGAAAAAAATAAATAATAAAATATAGTTGAAATGATAATAGAAATAAAATAATAATTTTAATAGAAATAAATAATTATTTTAATAGAAATACAATTATTTTATTTCTATTATCATTTCAATTATATTTGTATTATTTATTTTTACCTACGTGACTTTACCGAAAAACCTAAGAGTATGTTGGCTCATTCTTTCTGCCCACGTATCCGTGGCTATTCACATCTGTCACTTTAATCTATTCAATGTCAGGAAAATCCCACCTCTCATTTCACTTTCTGCCACCAAAACTCCTGGTTCATGCTCCGATCTTGACCCGGTCTCTACTGCTGCAATTCTCTTCTATTCGGTCTCCCTGCCTATGCACTCACTTCCCTGCTGACAAATTCAAAATAACCCCGCGTGGGTTATTTTCAGTCCCCCGTTTAATTCTCACATTTCACCTCCTCTCCATCAACTTGGCCGGCTCCCCGTTTACTGTCGCTGCCTCTCTCTCTCTCTCTATTGTCATGTCCCCCCTCGTGCCCTTCGTTCACATCTTCTCTCTACTAATAATAATAGGGGTTTTCCCCTTTTTTCTGGCAATAAAACTGAAACCTTTTTACAAGGAATCATGTGTGCATTAACCACAATGCTTGTGGTCAAAATGCAAACAAAAACACACTCTGATAACATATGCATTGTCCTTGCAACTGATTGGTCCATATATTATTAGAGTGTTTCTTGTTTGCATTTTGACCACAAGTATTGTGGTTAATGCACACATGATTCCTCGTAAAAAGATTTCAGTTTTTTGCCAGAAAAAAGGGATAAACCCCTATTATTATATTTTGGTATTGGCAAAGGAGGTCTAATGATGTCTTCTCTCTGTCTCTCATCCCTGTGCCCAATCTCGTTTTCGATCCTTCTCCCTCCTTGCGCCCCTACCACTGCAGAAGGAACTTCCCCTGTACATTGAGCGGTACCGCCCATAGACTCGGCACTGTCCCCGTGTACATGAAGCAGTCCCCTCCTTCACCCCCTTCACCTCCCTTACCTCCTTCACCTCCTCCCCTTCCTTCTTGAAGTTTCACCTCTTCTCCGTTGCCCATCCTCTTCCTCCCATCGTCCCCCCCCCCCCCCACTCTGTTCCGCCCCTCCCTATAGCCCTTCCTTGACCCCCACGTGACCTCTGTTACGGTCATTCATTCCTCGGCCCTTGACATGCCCTTGCCTTCTAAATCACTCTATTTTCGTTACCGCTTTTAAATTATGTAAAGCGCCTTGCGCTAGAAGGCGCACTATAAATATAAAATAAGATACGATTCATACTAATTGCCGAGTTTCGTTCTTCGGGCTCTGATGCAAAGGTCAGCCTGTTTGCATGATTTCTATCTTTTACTTGAACGTTTACAGCTGTGAATGGAAGCCCGTGTCTCTACTGTATGCATATTTTTGGAATGGCGAACGTGGGAAGATAAAAGCATGAGGAGAACTGCTTACTTAGTACCCGGCTCTTCCACACATTCATTTTTGTGTCGTCCAAATTGCTCTGATCATAACCAAAAGGTGCCATGTAATTTTTGTTTTTGCAGAAGTACAATGACGCTTTGTTTATTAATGAGGATACAAGAGCTAAGGATGCAATGAACTATCTTCAGAAATTCTTTGCATCGATGGATTCTAAAGGTTTCATTGACATAGATGAAACACTCGTCAACTTTTTTAAAGGTAAGCTTGTCATTAATTTGTTTTTACTTAAAAGTATTTTTTATACCGTCTGGCCCAGAAGATGTCCCTGGTCTTTAAATACGTGGTCAACAAATGAGGTATTCTCAACATTACAAAATGTAATCATGACAGGCATTGTATGTGTAGATGGAACACTTTAGGCTTGACAGAACAATCTGGGAAAGCAAAGGGATAAATAAAATGTGCAGTAGATATATTAAAACATAGACCCTGTCAGCAATGGAGACTTCTCCCACCTGCCATTGGGCAAAGACTTCCCAGATGACCCCAAACAGAAAACCCTTCCCTGCATTCTTCGTTTATGAAACTTGTACATTCATTGTTGCCAGTTAGTTATTATCACATCTGACGTTAAATATGATGGAGGCATTACTTTGTTTACACACTTGCTGAACAAACAGCGCTGTCACGACCCGAGTCGTTCCTCGTTCAACGCGCTAGATGCGTGCCTGAAAAGTGCTGCGTTAAGCGAAAACTCGTCAAGAGAAGATCCACCGATTATATGCATTGGAGGGCGTAAGTAAAGAAACCGATGCAAATTTGACTCACGCTTGCACTGTAAAGTCAGACGACAGTCATCCAATGGCAGGGCAAGAAACTGAGACGAGGTTATGCCGCGTGCTGTATCACACCGCTAAAGCGCGCAGCTCAAGAAAGTAGTTNATCATCGACCAGTCGAAAACTGCGTTCATAACGGTGCACGTTCTGTTTTTGTGCGAAAAAGTGTTCCCTCGCGGAAGAACCGCATACAGTAAAACCTTGGATTGCGAGTAACTTGGTCTGCGAGTGTTTTGAAGACGAGCAATTTTTAAATAAATATTAATTGATAAACGAGCGAGGTCTTGCAATACGGGTAGTACGTGTATACGCTTTGTCTGCCGAGCGTCACGTGATCACAACTGATATACGAGTGCTTTGATCTACGAGTGCTTTGGATTACAAACACGTTTCTGGAACGAATTATGCTCGCAATCCAAGGTTTTATCGTATATTGAAAACGCATTACAGTGTGCACGCTCCTTAAGCGAGGACTTTCCGTATTTGAAAATTTGTCGCTCGATAGAAGTGTGGGTCGGTCCAGAGGTTAGTCACCCAACCCCAACAATATCCAGAAACCCACAATCGTAAAATAACATGTTCATTCTTGAAAATAACAATAAGAAAAATGTCTCGCAACAACACTCGCCTCTACGCGAGGAATAATACTGGTTTGCAGTCTTTACATATCCTTATACTGGTAGGAACCTCCTGGTTACAACAGGCCACAGGGGATTATTGTGTCTGTCCGTCGTGCATCCAAAAATGGGAGGGTGGGGCTGGGTGGAGAGGGAGGGTGGGGAGGGAGGGCTGGGTGGGGAGGGGCTGGGTGGGGAGGGGCTGGGTGGGGAGGGTGGGGAAGGGCTGGGTGGGAGGGTGGGGCTGGGTGGGGGTGGGAGGGTGGCGCTGGGTGGGGAGGGCTGGTCACCCCGTGGTGCCCTTATAAAACTCAACGTTTAACCTACTCACGCCGGCTTGTGCCCGCCCTGCAAGTCGACCATATTTGCGGAATACACCACACCACCGTTAACCCTGGCCATTGACCGAGCAACCCAACGTTCCTACCGGCTCCCTCCGCAGGAATGTGTTATCTCAGACAGGTTTTATCGAGTGTGGGTCTCGTCACAGCACATTCTCTCAGAGTTTGGTTCTCCTTACAGGACCACATTCAGAGAATATTTTTCCCCCTCGGTTACGCAATCAGATAGTACATTCATTGGTATCCCTTGATGGTGGCAGGGTTTTTTTTCCACCCTCACCACCACCTCATCAGTTTTTTTTACACAACTGCACGTGAGATAGAGAGTCGGACAACAGCATCCGAGATTAGACTTCGCTTCACATGGGCGCCTGTGCTCTTCGTTCCCGCCGGTTGCTCCCCACAGAGTGTCAACTTTGCGCGCTCATTCCAAGCTTGGAGTCAATCCCAGAGACCCGCTTGGCTCGGCCTGATGAGTCCTTGTCCACCAGGCATGGACACTCATCGGTGGCCTACCTCCACACTCCTGAAAGGCTGAAATAAATAGAAATTAGAGGTCATTATACTTCAAATAATGATATTCTATTTCGATTTAAAGCTTTCGTGACTGCAGGGTTTCATCTTCTTGGTTCTTTCGGTAAAGTCACGTAGAAGGGAAATAATAAATAATAATAAAACATAATAAAATACAATTCTCACGACGTTTCGGCCACAACGCAAGCAGCCGTCCTCAGGTGAAGAACAGGGCTGTCGGAAAGACAGCATCTGAATGCTGTGAACGCTGTCTTTCCGACAGCCCTGTTCTTCTGAATGAGACGCTATCTTTCCGACAGCCCTGTTCTTCACCTGAGGACGGCTGCTTGCGTTGTGGCCAAAACGTCGTGAGAATTGTATTTTATTATGTTTAATTATTATTTTATTATTTCCCTTCTACGTGACTTTACCGAAAGAACCAAGAATATTATATTCACTCACCGCTGACTTAAATTGAAGTGTACTGTGTTGAGATGGCATTCCAACCGACTGATGCTTATTCAGCCCTTGCTTCACAAGATGCCCATGAATGCTGCCCACTTATCTTGGAAGAAGCAACGCTTTGTCTGTTCCATGGCTCTGGCATGATATGTAGCAAATGTGTAATGGGTTCAATTTAGGCGCACACACTTCTTGGGAGGCAACACTCATTTATTAATTAACACAACGTTTACTCAACAGTTACTCTTACTCTACACATAGGGTGGTGACCACCGACCTACACTAGCTAACACACAATTGTATTTTAGCCGCTCCAGCGTGACCCAGCCAGGTGGCTGCTGGCAGTCCGCTCACTGTAGGTCTTCTCTTCTGGCATCTTCGCGAGGTGTCTTCATTTTTCTCAGGAACAGCCCTGCTCTGCCTTCACACCACGCTTATATCTCGTCTCTCTGGCGTGGCCGGCTCCGCCCAGGCCACGCCTCCTTTCCCAGGCCACGCCTCACTTCCCAGGCCACGCCTCACTTCCCCCACCTCTGGGAAGGTCCGGATCCCTCCAGCACGTGACCCCCAGGCACCCCCTTGGGGCCCCCAGCCCTCGTACGGGCCAACACAGTAGTGACCGTTCTGTCACTACAAATGTATGTGTAAGGTATGGTGAACTTCTTTCACACCGTACGCAGAAAACCGTGCTAATCGGAGGTGCGGGGGAAGGACAACAAACTCAACACAAAAAGCAATTCTAACTAATTTAGTTTTCAATCGAGATTAAAAAAGTGCATAGCTCCAGTGGCTTCCTAATATCGGAAGAAAGAGCATTCCAGGTGGCCGCAGAAGCGCATCTGAAAGCGCGCGATGTGATGATCATCTTTGTTCGGTGGTTAGCCAAAATGCGCTGCGAAGATTAAATGTTTGTTCTTCACGCTCATAGCAATTTTTTAAACTGATTAAATTCCCTCGCCTCTGAACGGTGCTTTAGGTAACTCCTCACCTCTTCTTTCCAATCACCTCATCCCATAGCTTACTTCAGGTTGACTTTCAAGTTAATTTTTCAAGACGTGCCCTCTGTACATATCTGCATTTCGAACCACTCAATCATACAATCCAAGTACATTTTCTTCCCAAGGAACATTTTTATTACATTTTATAATTTTTCATCATTCTACTCCAAGTTAATCACAAGCATCATCAAATCTGTACGAGATAAGAGTAATACCGTCTCTTGCCTTCACCAAGGTTATTATAAGAGCTTAGGAAAAGAGATGATAGGAGGTGATGAATGAAGCACCGATGCAACATTTTTTCATGTAACTCTGGCATTACATTTCGATTTAAAGCTTTCGTGCCTCCATGGATTCATATTCTTGGTTCTTTCGGTAAAGTCACGTAGAAGGGAAAAAATAAAATAATAATAAATTAACCTGTTTTTCACTATAAATCCTTTATATGCGTGGAGGCTATAGTCCTCTCGTCCTCTGGCTTGAGATGGCTGCCACCTATGGGTCAGATGATTGCCTGCCACCATTAAGCAATTGGTAATTAAATATAAAAAATCCTAAAAAGTGTAAAATTTTGGAAAAAATTTTCGCGAAAATAAATTGTCACGCACAACGAGTCTGTGTGCAAAATGTCAGCTCGATTGGATTACGGGAAGTGGGTTAAAAAACTACCGAAAGATTTGCACGGTCGTAAGCGCGCAAGCAAGCAAGCAAGTGAACTCAATATAAAGGATTAAAAATAAAACATAATAAGATAAAATTCTCACGACGTTTCGGCCACAACGCAGAGGACGGCTGCTTGCGTTTTGGCATTACACCTCGATTATTAATAAGCGAGATTAGTCTTTTGAGTTTCGGAATATCTCTGGCTGAAGCATCCCTTAAATTAGAACGACAACATTACACGGTGTGTTGTGTTCATTGCACGGTGCACACGCCATTGCACACGATGCTGACGATTCACACCCGTGTGAGTCCCTCCACAATGGAACAGATTTATTGAAAAACAGGAGATGAGGGAGAGCAACTGGCTACGTGAGGGCACGCCACCACAAATTGGATTCTTAACCCGACCCCCCGTACACGGAAACACGAATACATGTTAACGAGCAAAAAAACATTTGGAATAAACGTTGCCCAAAGCCTCCTTCTCAGAGTTTCATATTTTTTTTACACGGCGATTTCATCCGGCTGAAGGGCGTTCGCCGCTTGTTGCAGAGCTTCGCGGTTCGAATCTCAACAAGCCGCCCTGGTTATTACTGCGGGTGCACCAACCTTAAAAAGACTAAGCACCGTCTGCATCGCAGTGGACGTCCCCGTGACGCCATTCTAAAAGAGGNGGCAATGATTCTAGATTTGAAGCTTTCGTGACTGCAAGGATTCATACTATTTGATTTTTTCGGTAAAGTCACGTAGGTAAACAATACAATTAAATAAATAAGAAACTAAATTAAATCACGCGTTTCGGAGGCAACACAAGCTTCCGTTTCATTTATTTTATTTTTTCGCACAAAAACCAAAGAGTAGGCAATCAGTTGGCCATTGTGTGCGGGCGTCATGGTCCACAATTGACCAAAAATAGAAAAATTTACCTGCACATTATTCAATTGGGATTAGGCATAGCAACATCGCCCCCTAGCTGTGATGTCTGTGAAACATATTCGTGATAGCCTTGCACTATCAGAAAGGTGCACAGAAATTTAAATGCACACCATTATCATTTGAAGGGCACGGGTATGTGTACTCACGTGACTGGCGCATGCGGAAACCAGTCGTTGTTGTCACTCACAAGGCCATGAATGTTTCGATTATGAATGGGTTTCAAATTCGGTCCTGGGGCAGGGGGATTTGGACAAATATTAATGGCCTTGATTTGAAGCTTCAGTGACTGCAGGAATACATACTCTCTGGTTCTTTCGGTATAGTCACTAGATAGAAAAAATAACGAAAGAAAACACGACGTTTCGGCCGCTTGTGTTGTGACCAAACGTCATGTTTTTTATTATTATTTTTTCTCTCTACGTGACTTTACCGAAAGAACCAGAGAGTATTAATGGCCTTTAAAACTTTATTTTATGTTTTTTACGGAGCTTGTCACTTGTTTTTAAAGCGAGATTTGTGTCTGCACGCGCGTGTTTATGTATTTGCATGTTGCCCTCGTTTCAGAAAAGCTTGCGATCTGGAGTCATGTCTGAACAATCCTGAAAATGAAAATCCGAAGCTCCTCAAACTGGAGGAAATACTGCGGAGCGAATACCGGATCAATGCTGCAACCAAATCCATCCTCTTTGTGAAAACACGTGCCATCTCCGAGGTGAACGCACAGTATCACATCGCGCTCACTTAGCCGGGTGCTGGTGGCACACACCCCGAGTGTCGAGTGCCATTCCCTAGCTCACCAGAGAAGGCAGCGCAGCAAAAATGTAATTCAACCCGTCCCTTATTCATGGGATAGTGTTTCCCCCTCACACGTGTGGTTTTTCTCTGGGTGCTGTGGTTTCTCCCACATGTCAACACTGATTAATTTCCCAGCAACACCTTGGTATGTAGAGCATCACAAGTGTTGAGTCATTTGCACGCGAGCTTTCGAATTTGGAAATGTGGACTGTAACGCTGGCAACGTTTTGAATACGTCAGGGATTTCTAGCGTCCACTGCGAAGCGGATGCCGCGTATTTCAGGTCAGTACGTGCGAGGGGAAACATATCCATAATAAGGAATGGGTTGAATTCACATCTCCTGGTGAGCCAGGGAATGGCACCCCGACACTCACGGGTGTCTACCACCAGCGCCCGGCACAATTTTTTTAATCTCACATCGTTATCCTGCGAGAAGTACAACTCAAGGAGTAACAGATTTCCACTGCTTGTGTTTCAGGCAATGGAGAGTTGGATCAATGAAATTCAAACAGAGTTGCCTCATCTCAAGCCCTCCAAGCTCATAGGACGGGCTAAAAGCAAACAACATGAAGGTCTGTTTCCCTGATGAGAATGTGGAAAATTTGTCGTGAATGGTTTTATGTGTGGGATGGGAGTATGAGTTGAATCTGACTTAGCTTTCCTTAAACTCGGCTGAAATAATAATCGAGTGCAAATTTACTGAAAATCAGCACGTGTTTACCTACCTGCTCATGGCAAATGAAATAAGGTCCCAAAATAGTCGGATTCTCACCTTAATAGTCAAGCCAGGTGCTGTTCACCCAAGAGGGATGAGCCGTGGTTTCACCTTTACTTCAAAACAAACGGCTCATCCCAATCAATCAGTCGCGGGCCCCAGTCTATCGGGCAACAATGTTTGGCGCCCGACGCCAAGCTGAAAGCACGCCGAGATTACGATGTCTGAGAAATTGCATCTCGCCTGGCACAGGAGTCACGCTGGAAATATCTTTGTGTGCGTACGCAAAATGTTGATTTATGGTTAAACGCATTAACGACGTTATTTTGGTATCTATAAGTGGCATGGTCTCTCGTAGGTTTTCTCAGCCGAATAATGAACACCTCTTACAATGTGTCATCGAGAGCACTCAAGAGACAAAGGCAGCCACGTTTGATGATTTTAAACGACTAAGATTGTGCTACCTTTTCCAATAAACCAAACCCAGATATATTTCTCAGTCAGACGAGGTCTTTAAAAACTGTACAATATTCTCCAAAAAAGTTCAACACAACACCAGCAGATGTCAGTAAAATTCAACGTCTGACTGTCCAGGCTGTGTTGGAACATTCCGAATGTACATTTACATTTGTGGATAAGAAATTCCTACCATATTACTCCCAGCAATATCCATCATCAGCCGAAGTGGACCAGATGGCAACCCTTGATACCATTTCCTCAGTAGTTTTATAAATGCACTCGTGTGTGTATGTGTGTGCATGCACTGGGCTATGAGCCTGGTGACCTGGGTTTGCTTCCCGCTCACAGCCAGCATTGGTGACGAATATCTTACCAAGTATTGGGCCGGCCCTAAGCATCCCGAAGTAATTCGAACCTTAAATGAGTACCTGGTGTGTGTGTAAAAGATCACCATGGGGAGACAAAGGCGGCCGGGCGTGGTGTTGGCCAACCATTCCCTCGTGCGCCGTGTCAGCCACCATAGGTACTCGGTAACAGCACTTGCCCAACAGCCTGTCAAAGGCTACATGGGGGATCTTTGTCTTGTTTGTGCATGCACGTGTGCTTTGGGTATGCAGGAATGACTCTAAATCAGCAGTCGGGGCTGTGCACGAATTCCGAGAGGAGCAGGGAAGCAATCTGCTCATCGCGACGAGCGTGGCGGACGAGGGCCTTGACATCCAGCGCTGCAACCTGGTGCTGCTGTACGACTACGTGGGCAACGTCATCAAGAGCGTGCAAACTCGCGGTACGAACTCGTGTAGACTCGCGGTACGAGCTCGTGTAGACTCGCGCTACGAACTCGTGTAGACTCGCTGTACGAACTCGTGCAGACTCGCGATACGAACTCGTGCAGACTCGCGGTACGAACTCGTGTAGACTCGCGGTACGAGCTCGTGTAGACTCGCGCTACGAACTCGTGTAGACACACGGCACACGCTCGTGTAAACTCGCGTACGAACTCGTGTAGACTCGCGCTACGAACTCGTGTAGACTCGCGCTAGGAATTCGTGTAGACTTGCGGTACGAGCTCGTGCAGACTCGCGTACGAACTCGTGCAGACTCGCGCTACGAACTCGTGTAGACTCGCGTACTAACTCGTGTAGACTCGCGGTACGAACTCGTGTAGACTCGCGCTACTAACTCGTGTAGACTCGCGCTACGAACTCGTGCAGACTCGCGCTACGAACTCGTGCAGACTCGCGCTACTAACTCGTGTAGACTCGTGGTACGAACTCGTGTAGACTCGTGGTACGAACTCGTGTAGACTCGCGGTACGAACTCGTGTAGACTCGCTGTACGAACTCGTGCAGACTCGCAATACGAACTCGTGCAGACTCGCGGTACGAACTCGTGTAGACTCGCGGTACGAGCTCGTGTAGACTCGCGCTACGAACTCGTGTAGACACACGGCACACGCTCGTGTAAACTCGCGCTACGAACTCGTGTAGACTCGCGCTACGAACTCGTGTAGACTCGCGCTAGGAATTCGTGTAGACTTGCGGTACGAGCTCGTGCAGACTCGCGATACGAACTCGTGCAGACTCGCGCTACGAACTCGTGTAGACTCGCGCTACTAACTCGTGTAGACTCGCGGTACGAACTCGTGTAGACTCGCGCTACTAACTCGTGTAGACTCGCGCTACGAACTCGTGCAGACTCGCACTACGAACTCGTGCAGACTCGCGCTACTAACTCGTGTAGACTCGTGGTACGAACTCGTGTAGACTCGTGGTACGAACTCGTGTAGACTCGCGGTACGAACTCGTGTAGACTCGTGGTACGAACTCGTGTAGACTCGCGGTACGAACTCGTGTAGACTCGCGGTACGAGCTCGTGTAGACTCGCGGCACACGCTCGTGTAGACTCGCGTACGAGCTCGTGCAGACTCGTGGTACGAACTCGTGCAGACACGCAGCACGAACTCGTGTAGACACGCGGCACACGCTCGTGTAGACTCGCGGTACGAGCTCGTACGGCCGGGCAATACGGCGGTGGGGCACGCGCGTGGCAGACCGGCAGAGAGTTGACTAACCGCTTAGTTGCACAGAGCAAGCTGAGTGGTACTTTTGTAAGAATAATAATAATTTGTATTTAACGTCATGCTCCTTCACGCCGGAGCGTTTACATGTGATCGGCCAACTTGCAGTCGCATCTCATCTCAGTGGCAGCTGTCCAGTGCGGCACAAGGAGACTCGGCACCTGGTGTGCGAGCGGCCATTAGTCTGCTAGTTGTACGGTGGCGATGATTGCTGTGGTGTGTCATTCAAATTGAGTGATTTGCGGGTGATTTATGGACTGCCCCTTAGAATCTGAAAATATTCCCGGTGCCACAATCTATTATGACGTTGCTCCAACTAGCCCGCCCACCGCCACGTCTGCTGCTGCTGCTGCTGTGCGCTCGCTTCCTCCCGTTCCACGACTCCTACCGCCACCTGAGACGGAAAAGCGTGGAGCAACAACGAGGGCCTGAATCAGAAAGGGTGTGGCCTGAGAAGTAAGGGGAGGGGCCTAAATCAGAAAGGGGAGGGGCCTGAGAGAAAGGGGGAGGGCCTGAGGAGAAAGGGGGGCTGGGAGAAAGGGGAGGGGCCTGAGGAGAAGGGGAGGGCCTGAGGAGAAGGGGGGGGGGTGGCCTGAGGAGAAAGGGGGAGGGGCCTGAGGAGTAAGGGGGAGGGCCTGAGGAGAAGGGGGAGGGCCTGAGGAGAAAGGGGAGGGCCTGAGGAGAAAGGGGAGGGCCTGAGGAGAAAGGGGAGGGCCTGAGAGAAAGGGGAGGGCCTGAGGAGAAAGGGGAGGGCCTGAGGAGAAAGGGGGGGCCTGAGGAGAAAGGGGGAGGCCTGAGAGAAAGGGGGAGGGGCCTGAGGAGAAGGGGGAGGGGCCTGAGGAGACAGGGGGGGGGGCTTAAATCAGAAAGGGGTGTGGCCTGAGCCGTAAGGGGAGGGGCCTAAATCAGAAAGGGGCGGGGCCTAAATCAGAAAGGGGTGGGGCCTGAGGAGTAAGGCGAGGGCATAGGGGAAGGAGGCGGGCCTAAACAGGAGGCGGGGCCTACGTAGGTTGAAATTCCCTGTTGATTTAAAACGTAATGGAGGCTTATAATCAAATGCATTGCAGCGGGTAGCAGCAGCATAGCTTCAGTGCCCCAGATGCGGCCATAGGCCAACTAGTGCATGTGAATACAGTGAAACGCAGGAGGCAACACATGCTGTGGTTGTAAGCACTGTCACACTATACAAACACCAGCACGCAAGCGAATGTGGTGATGTTATTCTTCTGCGTGCATTTCTTTGGTTGTGTAACGTTTCACAGCACAAGCCAGTGCCCATCAGTACATGTCTTTGCCCATCTTCACGCTGATTAGGACGAGGCCGAGCAGAAAACAGCAAGTGTATGCTGATCACCACCTTGAAGGGTGGCCTGGCAGAGAAAGAGAAGGTGAACCTTCTGATGGAGAAGGTCATGTACACCGCTATCGAGAATGTACAGAAGCTTGACTATGGCACCAGGGCTGAAAAGGTAACTGTGCAACAGCGTTTTTGCATACCCTCCATTCCTGCGATGTGCTCCAAACCGTTTCCGTGGGCTGGACCCCATTGACTTTAGTCCCGTACCCCAAAAACCAGCAGCTCATCTTTTGCAGACAACATTTAAATGAAGGAAACACCGGGGAAGGCTTGCTGAAAGGGTTTGTGGATCGCACAAACGTTGCGAAAATCCCTTCCCATGGATGCCAAGGATGTACCACAACCCTGGCTTGCCAGGAAAAGGCGGTGCAGGAAAAATTGGAATCCATCTGTACGGGATAGCGTTTCACACTTGCACTTGTGGGCTTCCTCCAGGCGTTCTGGTCTCCTCCCACACGCAAGTGCTCGTCGCTTAAATTTCGATTGAAAGCTTTCGTGACTGCAGGGATTCATCTTCTTGGTTCTTTCGGTAAAGTCACGTAGAAGGGAAATAATAAAATAATAAAAATCAAACATTATAAAATAATAAGAAACGTCGTGAGAATTATTTTATTATGTTTTGTTTTTATTATTTTACTGATCGCCTGGTTCGTAACGCCTTCATATATAAAGGACGGCAGAGCTTGGGGAATTGTTTGCGCCAGGCTGACCGCATGGCAGTGGTTCCTTCTCGTGCCTCCGAGTCGTTCTCTCTCTCTCGATCTTCGAGAGTGATTGATTACTGCGAAGCAGTGCGTTACGTGCTGAAATGATCTTTTTCATTGAGATTATTGAAGCAATTGCTCGAAACTTTTGACTGTTATTGGCGTGGCTGCCTTGGCAGTTATGCCGCTCTACAGCGACATGAATACAGTTTGTTAAAATATACGTGTGAGCTATGATATATTTAAGCTTCAAATCAAGAATGATGTATTGAATTAGTGTTAATCTGTGAAAAAAAATGCTCTTCTTGAAAAAAAATATTCTAACTCTGTCAAGTAACAAGACTGGCGCTAGACCTCGGCAAATGCTGTCATCCACTCTGCGATCGACCCACCTGAACACCGTTTGACCACTTACCCTCCGAAATGCCCTGCAACCATTACCTTCTCTTCTCTTCTCCTACTCTCGAGAGGCTTGCCAACAGTTGGCCTTTTTAAATCCTTTATATTAAGTTCACTTGCTTGCTTGCGCGCTTACGACCGTGCAAATCTTTCGGTCGTTTTTTAACCCACTTCCGTGATCCAATCGAGCTGACATTTTGCACACAGACTCGTTGTGCGTGACAATTTATTTTGAAATTTTTTCAAAAATTTACACTTTTTAGGATTTATATTTAATTACCAATTGCTTAATGGTGGCAGGCAATCATCTGACCCATAGGTGGCAGCCATCTCAAGCAGAGGACGAGAGGACTCTAGCCGCCACGCATATAAAGGATTTATAGTGAAAAACTTTGTTTTTACGGGTTAATTTTTTAGAGGGTGCGATTGACACTACCAGATTTTAGTCCTCAGACTAGGGATGTAGTCACTCCCATCTCCTCGTCGCTGTCGGAGGATCATCAATGTGACCTTTCACTTTGGTGGTGTGCCAGCTTAAGAGCTGTTGACCCCGCATCTGACCCTTGCTAATGTGCCGCTGAGACACGGTGGCCGAGTGTATTTGCCCCGAGAAGAGGCACACTGAGATCAACAACCCAATGATAATGATATCTNCCATTGTTGTGAAAGAGCCCCTATTGGAAGAGGATTCTACCATACTCTTTGGTTCTTTCGGTAAAGTCACGTAGGTATAAAATAAAATAGATTAAATCACGACGTTACGGGCGCCAACACAAGCGTCCGTCATCAGGTGGGACAACCACAGCAAGAAACAATTGCTGAATTTAATTTATTTTATTTTACACCTACGTGACTTTACCGAAAGAACCAAAGAGTATGGATCCCTGCAGTCACGACAACTTCAAATCTACCCACTCCTGTGATCCACTTGTTTTTCTTGTCAGGCAGCTAAGTTGCTATTGTGCCTCCCACCCCACAAACCCAGTGTTTTGTCCTTCATTTACACATTTGGCAGCTATTAAAGTCTACGTGAAAAGCCGCTTCTCTGAGCTTTCATTTGTGGCCAGATCGCTTCTGAAAAAGTACTAATAGCTCCGTGAGCTTTACCTGGTAAAATGAAAAGTTTCAATCGTGCATGGTCCAACACCCAATGAGTATTTCAGACTGATGTTTGCAGGTGGAATTTGGTTACGCAGGCAAACTCAGTGCCGGTTTTGACCTGTTGAGTCCCATGATTAAAGCGTGTCTTGTTAAATTAATTTGTAATTATAAGCTTGTTTACCCAGGAAAGCCTCGCTGAGTTTCAGATTGTTTTTCAGGAGGGCCCCACCGAGTCTTGCTAGTGGGGTGGGAGGGTGATTACTGAGTATATTCCAACTGATAATTTTTTGCGGGTCATCTTTCAAATGTGGGCCATGATGCCGGCACGCAATGGCCTACTTTTGCAAATGACGTCACAGGATCTTTAACATTCGCATGTGATGCAGACGGTGTGTGTATGTATATATTTTTATTATTAAGACAGCCGCAGTAATAAGTGGCCACTGGATTCGAAATGTGAACTCTCTGGAACAAGCAGCGAACGCTTGCTGCAGAGATGTCCCTGAACATCAAAATCATTCAGCAGAGTACTGTATGGCAATAAGAACACGATTATTATGGACTATCGTAATGGAATGAGTGTAGTAGAATGTAAAACCGCTTTGGGTTTTTTGTTACAGATGGAAAGCTTGCAAAAGGCCACCCTGAGTTCTGCCGAATTTCAGCGCATGCTGCAGGGATTTAAAAAGCCAGAGGGAGACATCTACTTGCTGAAATGCATCAAGTGCAAAGAACTAGTCTGCAAATCAAGCGACATCCGCTTAGTTGAGGTGGGTAATCCATGTCGAGCAAGTGTGACATTTTATTCACATTTACCGAGCATAACGGTCTGAATAGTTACAGCTGGGCCACCTGTGTTGATGACGGTTTCTGTACGAGAATGTCTGGTTGGCGAATGTAACCACGTGTGATTATAGCAAACAATTAAGAGATATACATTTGACACCCAATCTCCACTGCCCACGATCATCTGCTTTGATGTCTTCCCATTGGCATAAGTTGACTTGCTTTTCATTTGTACGATTTGGTTCAATTCAGCCAGCGCAAAGCATGTGTTTTCTTACGTACTTACATGTCGTTTTATTTGTGTAACTTGTCTGCTGTGAACAGAATACACACTACACTGTGATTTCTCTGCCTTCATGGAGATGGTAGACCAAAACCCCACAAAAAACCTGTGTGTTTTGATGGAATCAGCAAGATTGGAAAAATCCAGCATAAGAAATGCACGAAAGATTGGGGGATAATGGCCATCTACAAGGGCTTGCAGTTTCCCTTCATCAAGATCCAGAGCTTCATTTTCAAGAAGGAGAATAGCGACGTTCAGCTCGTCCTCAACAAGTGGAGAGATTTTCCAGGAATAATTCAGTGCTCTCTGTTGAGGAAATTGGACAGATCGGGGAAAATGTCCTTTTGGCTGAGTAACTTGCCATCGATGCTTATTTTATTGCTGCACTAATGGATTGGCAATGTTCAAATGTGCTTCTTTATACCCTTACAGCGACTTTATGGTGTACCGCAAGAGGTATAATATATTGTTTGGATTTTTGTGTGAGCTTAAAGATGTTAAAAATAGGGTTTTAATTATTGCATGACATACAAATTTGAGGGTTTTAATACTTAAACGTAAGTTATATACATATATGGAGGTGTCTGATATTGTGAATGAACAATGCGTAAATCCACACAAATAATCCTCCCAGCAAACATGGAACATTGGGCCCAACGTAAGTCCAACGATTCTCACCATATGCCACCGTTACTGGGTTATAGTGAATTACCATGTAAGCAATGCAGTCATTTTAATGAAACAAACTTTATTTAATATGGTGTAAAAGTTTACACAATTTTTCTAAATTGTGTACATGAAAGATTATAAAATAAATCTTTAGCCTGATTAAAAAAAAACGCAAAAGCTTATCAGATGGTTTTCAGTGTGCACTCCACATTAACAAAACGTCGACCAGCACGCTGCACCATCGACACATAACTCGAAAAACTGTACCCACAAACTTGGCTATGATATCAACCCGGACTATGAACCCACAAACTAAACCAACAAACCAATAAACGCAAATTCCGAACCCACAAACCCGGACGAGGAACACACAAACCCAGACTCGGAACCAATAAACCCGGATTATGAATTCACCCATATTTAGCAAACCCTTCCCTCTCGCAGATTTAGCTATCACGTGGTTTTGCACCAAATGTATTGAGGCACAGTTCACCATTCGTGCCCCTTTGGCAGAGGTCGCAAACGGGTTTTGATTCCTTACCCGTACCCGGCCACCAGGGTCGCACACGGGTACCCGTACCCGGCCGGGTACGGGTTCCCGTACCCTACCCGATACCCGCCGGGTACGGGTAGGGTACAGGTATCGGGTACCCGATTGCAACCTCTGGGATGAAGCCATGTTGCAGGCGCGGGTGGGTTGATTCTAGAAACTTGAATTGTGAGAAGAGTCAAGACGTTGGGAAATGAGTGACAAACGGTTACTCACCAGTGACTCACGGCCTACCCGTACCCGGTCGCACCAGGGTCACAACGGGTACCCGTACCCACCCGGCGGGTACGGGTAGCCGGGTATCGGTAGGGTACGGGTATCGGGTACCCGGTTGTGACCTCTGCCCTTTGGCTCGACCATTCGCGGTTGAACGTGAGATTCCTGTACACGTTGTAACCGCACTGCTCGCGACGATGCTGCCGTGGAAGAACACACGCGGCACCATCTCGCTCCCAAGTGGCCCATCCCGAGTCCCAGGCCACGAGGTGTTAGCAGCCTCCAGTGAGGTTCAGCCGCATGATTTTTTTTTCCTGTAGTATACAATATTGCACGCCACATTTACCGTTCAAGTTATGTTTAACACTCGAGAATATTAATCATATTTTACATTCACAATACTTCCTGTTGAATCTGTTGGGCTGATGTAGGGTAACGTAAAATACATGTAGGAGTGGGTGTTGTATTACAAACTGGCAAACCATTCTTTTAATTTTTAAATCCTTTATATTAAGTTCGCTTGCTTGCTTGCGTGCTTGCTTGCTTGCTTAGGACCGTGCAAGTCTTTCGGTCGTTTTTTAACCCACTTCCGTGATCCAATCGAGCTGACATTTTCCACACAGACTCGTTGTGCCAGACAATTATTGTTCGTGAAAAAAAAATTCCCAAAATTTACACTTTTTAGGCAAAAAAAAANTATTTTACATATATTCAAATAGAACTCATTCATGGCTTTGGCTGAACGTCAGAGTGTAAGAGCCCAGATCGTAACCCCTCCACAGGCCGTGGCGGAGTAGCGCAGTTGGTAGCGCCCTCGCTTCCCATGCCAAAGGTCGCGGATCGATCCCCGCGTCCTCCACAGGCGAATATATTTTAAATCCTTTATATTAAGTTCGCTTGCTTGCTTAGGACCGTGCAAATCTTTCGCTCGTTTTTAACCCACTTCCCGTGATCCAATCGAGCTGACATTTTCCACACAGACTCGTGTGTGACAATTAATTTTCGTGAAAAAAAATCCAAAATTTTACACTGTTTAGGGAAAACAAATTAAATATTTAATTACCAGTTAATGGTGGCAGACAATCATCTGACCCATAGGTGAGACGAGAGGACTCTAGCCGCCACGCATATAAAGGATTTATAGTGAAAANCTTTGTTTTACGGGTTTACTTGTTTGAGTTTGTGGATCGCGGATTTGCCGATAGCGGCGATTTGCAAGAACATATCTCCCACGATGGGCAAGGCTCTGCTGTACCTTCCACCAAATGTATTAGAAGATTATATCTGTGTTGATTAAATGTATTACCCTCCAATCTCAATACTTTCTGAGGGCTAACATTCTTTGCACAAGCTCGGATCCATTCTAGCGAATTACATTTACGACACAGGATGATCGTGAAACACAAGTCGATTTCAGAACCAAATTGAAAGAGAATAAAGTTTGTCAAATTATAATAGGGGGTATTGTGATGTACTTCTAAAATGTTACATGTGTATACCGTTAATACAAGTAATGCAGAACGGATGGCTTTGGTGGCTGTTTTGGCTAATGCCATGCAAGAGCAGTGAACCATTTGAGTCTGGGCAGCCATGGGTATCGATGTGTGAAGATGTAGCGGATACCGATGGCTCCTGGAGGTGCACTTAACCCTCGCGTGGGTGAACCATCGTGCTATGGTTGCCCACGAGAAAGGAGATAATATTCCTCGGCACGCACAGACCCGTCAATTCATCCCATTTGATACGTTCCTGCGCTTCATGAACATCGATTGAATTGTGTGTAAGATGTAAGAATCGGTTATGATTTTTAACGTGACTCTACCATTTTTCCGGATTTCATTTCAAATATATGCCTCAATTTGTTTTCTGTCAATTTTACAATGTAAGTAAACTTTAATCAAACCTATAATTAACCTGCGGCATTGGTTATTCGGTCTTGACGAGATGCAACTGTGAACATCCTTCAACTCGATAACTTTACGGAAGGTGAGCAGTATCTGATATCTTGATTTGAAGCTTTCGTGACTGCAGGATCCATACTCTTTGGTTCTTTCAGTAAAGTCACGTGGGTAGAAATGATTTATTTTGTTTGATTTTATTGCAACCTACGTGGCTTTACCGAAAGAACCAAAGAGTATAGTATTCTGATAGTTTACATTTGAATCCTGTTACATTTAAAATTGTATTACATTTTGATTTAAAGCTTTCGTGACTGCAGGGATTCATCTTCTTGGTTCTTTCGGTAAAGTCACGTAGAAGGGAAATAATAAAATAATATTATATTTTTCTTGTTTTATATTTATTATTTTATTATTTCCCTTCTACGTGACTTACCGAAAGAACCAATAATTTGTATTAATTTGTTAATAATAGCGTGCCCAACAAGCAAACCTCTCATCTGCGAGCCCACCACCACACTGCCCAGCTTCACATTTCTCATCAGCGAGCCCACCGTCACCACCACGCTGCCTGGCTTGCATCTACCACAGAATCAATGGGAAGCGCTTTTAACCAGATCGGCACAAAGGTGTGGACACCGATATGCAAGTGGAAAACTCATTTCTTGAAAACTCATTTCTGTAGATCTGCTTTTGTGTTTAAATGTCCTTCACCCGCACCTCCGATTAGCACGGTTGGCTAAGTCCGGTTCGAAAGAAGTCAACATCACCTTCACCAATGTAAAATTACAGATACAAGCCACACTAATACGGTATGATTGGGGCCATGCAACCCAAACTATGGATGGTAAACCCGTAGAGATACATGACCCATGGAGACATGACCCATAGAAATACATATAAACATGCCACAGTCGTGTGTGGCCATCAGTGGCGGCTCCTGCAAAATCTCTCAGGGGGGCAAATGTCTGGATGATTGATAAGGATAAGGTCCACCCATGCAATGGATAAATTAACAGCTTAAGCATGTAAAGGCAACTTCACTTTTTTAATATTAATGAAAAATAAAGTGACTCTTACAATACATCTTGTTTGTTTCTATACTCACTATTAATACAATCCACTCAAGTTTCTTTTATTAAAGATTCCACTAGGTGGCGACAAATTATATTGTTGGATGAAACGTGCTTACGTATGATGACGTAAGCACGTTAGGGCGAGCCCTCCCGGAAGCCATAGAAATGCATTGCAGCGCCCCCGGTCAAAAAAAACATCTTTGAATGTAAGTCTATGGGGCACTCGGGGCGATTCTCAGCCGGAGTGAAATCGCCCAAAAAGAGGCGGCACTCCACAGAACGTGACATGACGCTGATTGGACTATATCCAGAGGCACAGTGACGGCTAGCGTGACTCTGTGGTTGAATGACATTGGTGGTGCGTCGCCCAATCGCCCTAATGAAGAAACCGCCCCTGGTGGCCATGCAATACACACGATGAACAATAGAGGCAGTAAACCACTCATCTATACTCCTTCAACGGAGGAGGAACAGCAAAGCTACACGAACTCCCTCCCGAAGCCCTCTCGTGGCGAGCAGACCGCGACATTGGGATTCAGCTCTTGAACATACAGATGATCCCACAGGCAAGGATAGACGAAGGCTTAACTCCTTGCGCTCAATCACTCGGGGTGCGATTTAACTACAACGGCCGCCGTTTCACCGCTTGTTGGCAGTGATGTCACCACGCCGCCTGTGCCAGGCTAGGTGCACTTAGAGACCGTCACGTGAAGCGGAGGTTATCGCTGCTGGCATGGAGAGGTGACGGACGAGCCAGCAGGTGTTATTATGGGTCAACCGATTAAATACGAATCTTTATTGAAACTTGATTGAGAGATGCATAGAGATATACAATACACAGACCTTGCAGGTGTATTCTGGATCAGCTGATTACATCTGAATATGATCATTATGGCGGTACCCCGGGGTTCCAAATAATACAAACTGGCCGAGGCAATAATTTGTTTTCATTTCTCGGACACTATTTTTGTCCAGGGGTGTTACTACTGGTAGGAACATCTGGTTACACCAGCCCACAGGGGATAATTGTGTCCGTCCGTCCGTCGTGCAGGCAGGGGCTGGGTGGGGAGGGAGGGGTGGGTGGGGAGGGGCTGGGTGGGGAGAGGCTGGTCACCCGTGGTGCCCTTATAAAACTCAACGTTAACCTACTCACGCCGGCTGTGCCCGCCCTCACTCGGCATATTTGCGGAATACACCACGCCGCCGTTGACCCTGGCCATTGACGGCAACCCAACGTTCCTACCAGCTCCCTCCGCAGGAGGAATGTGTTTGAGATGATTGACACGCATAGAGATATCCAGATACACAGAGCCAGTGGGTGTTACGGGTTAACTGATTGAGACGAATGACGGATACACCACCGCCTGACAGTTCACGACACTAAGGGGCCGTCCATAATGACGTCACGCACCTTGGGGGGGGGGGTCAGACATTTGTGACGAGGGGGGGGGGTTAAAATGTGACGTCACATCAAAATGCGCAACTTTAAATAATATAGACACACGTTCTACTTAATTAAATAGACTTTTTAATATGTTTTCTCCTACAACATCAGAGTGCAGCGCCACATTAAATACGCACTACAATGACAATAGTTTAAAGCGATTTGAAGCATGTTTTATTTTGGTGGGGGGGGGGCAGAGCTTTGTGACGTCATATTTGAGGGGGGGGCAGAGCTTTGTGACGTCATTTTTGAGGGGGGTCAAAAATCGTCCAAAATCGCGTGACGTCATTTATGGACGGTCCCTAAACCCATCGCCTGTTGCAAGGAGCGCGCGTCGACAGACAACAACAACCACAACCACCATTCTTCACTAAGTGGTGGTGACGTCACCACGACGCTTGTGCCAGGCTACGTGCACCTTGAGGCCAGACACAGACGCAAGGTCACCGCGCTTGCTCTGCCCCCTCCCCCCCAACTCGAATCCATCATCAAGCGTCTGATTTGGGGATGCTGCGTAAATAATGAGGGGGTGGGTGTCACGGAGAACGTGATAGCGATCGATTATTCAACTCAAGACTGATGTGTCGTATCGATATTAATCGATACCACCCGAGGGTTGATGCTACCATCTCAATTAATTGACCCCTAAATTTGTGTTTCAGCCCTTTGCACGTTCATTTCGGTTTTTAAGTAAGCATTATTTTAGAAGTGTATATTGTGTTTTAGATAATTAAATGGGGGTCACGAGACATCTGGACCGCTTTGTAGACTAAAACCGGGCACATTTGCCTCTAGACAACATGAGGTCTGTGAACACAATGCAGTTGGATTGTGATACATTTATAAATTGTGATAGTTATAAACTCTCATAAAGTTCAACACGGCGGATTGCGTTACAAATCAATTCCTTCTGCCACGCGAAATTTAGATGCCAGTCAGAGCGGATCTCGAAACTCCCCAACATTCACCTTAATCACAACACTCATTGAATCGCGTATCTACTCTGCTAATCAATCTAATATTCTGATTCCTTTTGATTCTAGATTTGAAGCTTTCGTCGTGACTGCAATGATTCATATTCTTAGGTTTTTTCGGTAAAGTCACGTAGGTAAAACATCAAAATTAATAATTTGTTTTATTTTATTTTTATTAATTTTGATGTTTTCCTTTTGATTCTTACGGCGAAATATCGAACGGGCGAAACCGGACAGGTGGCAACCCCCCCTCTGCCTGCCTCTTCTATGCAGCGTCGGAGCCCCTACGTAAGATGGCCGCCAACGCCCCCCCCCTACAACAGCCCTGACGTCACGTCCGCGGGGTGTGTGTAGGGGGAGGTGTTGACGGCCATCTTACGTAGGGGGCCCAACGCTGCAGGCGGGCGAAACAAGCGTCAACCGCCACCCCCCCCAGCCTCGAGCCCCTACGTAAGATGGCCGCCAACGCTCCACCCCCAACAAATCCTCGCGTCACGCGGACGCAACGTCACCGCGCGACGTGACGTCACCGCGCGACGCGCGCACTGCACGCCGGGATGAGGGAGCCATGGGGACCGCGGCGCTGTTGGCCGCCTTCTGCTCCCTCCGGCCGCGCCGCGATTCCCCGACGGCGGCGCTTGTGGCGGCGGTAGCGGTGGCGGTGGTGGTGGTGGTGGTGGCCGCGTGATTCGCCGGGGCTGAGCGCTAGCGGTGGTGGGCACACGAGCGCGGTTGTTGTCACCCTCAGGGTTATTTTGCTGGGGTAGGTAGGGGGGGTGGTGGTGGTTTGCCGGGCGCCTTTTCATGGACGAGAGATGGACCAGCGGCTGAGCAAAGCGCTGCTGGTGGCGGCGGCGGCCCTCATCTTCTTCACCATCGCCTACCAGTACGTGTGCCCGGGCACGGGCTGCGGCCTCCTGCTCCTCACGCCGCCACCACAGGCGCACCGCGGCGGCAGCGGTGGTGGATCATCGTCGTCCTTGTCGTCGTCCCTTTCGTCTCTCTCTTCCTCCTCGTTGGACCCCTACCCGGCGCCCGACCCTCACTACGTGCGCAAGTTTCACTTCGCGACGCGCGACCTCGACAAGACGGTGCCCTTCGACCTCAAAGGCGACGACGTGATCGTGTTCCTGCACATCCAGAAGACGGGCGGCACCACGTTTGGCCGCCACCTCGTGCGCAACATCCAGCTGGAGCTGCCGTGCGAGTGCCGAGCCGGGCAGAAGAAGTGCGCCTGCCTGCGGCCCGGCCGACGCGACACGTGGCTCTTCTCGCGCTTCTCCACGGGATGGAGCTGCGGCCTCCACGCCGACTGGACCGAGCTCACGAGCTGCGTGCCCGCGTGCTGCAGCGCAAGGGCAGCAGACTCGACGCCAAGAGGTAAACACACAACAACAACAACAGCCCCCCCNACAACAACAACAACAACAGCCACCCCCCCCCNAACAACAACAACAGCACCCCCCCAACAACAACATCCCCCCCNAACACCCCCTCAATAACAGCCCCCCCCCCAATAACAGCCCCCCCCCCAATAACAGCCCCCCAACAACAACCATCCCCCCCCCAACACCCCCCAACAGCCATCCCCCCAACAACAGCAATNCCCCCCAACAACAGCCCCCCAACAACAGCCCCCCCCCCAATAACAGCCCCCCCAACAACAGCCACCCCCCAACAGCATCCCCCCCCCAACAGCCCCCCCCCCAACAACAGCCCCCCAACAACAGCCACCCCCGCAATACACGCACGCACTGCTACTCTATGGAACTTCTTTCGCACCGCACGTGGACAACACGTTGCTAATCGGAGGCGCGTTTGACTCGCTCCACCTGGACGATGGTGAGGCTTTTCACAGCTTTCCCGGCTATTTTACAACGGGGAGATCCGCGGTGCGTTAAACACGGCAAACACAAAGACGACGACGACAACATTGCAAAGAACGAGTACAGACTGCTTAAGATAATAGCGATGCTCTTTAATTTGTGTATTGTTTGTATCGCGCCTTTGATAATGAATGGGGGTACAAAGTCGTGGCAGGCTACTCGTGTGTGGGGGATGAGATGTTGACGGGATGCTGCTGCTGCCGCCTTTCAAGACCTTGACAACACGGCAGATGTGTCGGGAAATTGTCAGAGTCTTCATCACTACAAACACTTCACTTGCGAGGAGCAATGGCCCCTAAATGGCATCATAGGGTTGAAGGAGAGTGCTCAAGGGATACAATTGGGAACAGTTGCGGGCGAGACTTCAAGTGGATGTGTCCTCCACGTTTGTGTCACGCGTGGCCGTGAGCCAGAAACTCATGGACGTGAATTCCGTCAACAGCTGCTGCCTCTCTCCCAAAGCGTCTCTCTAGCCGACCGCATCTCAAAACCACGCAAACAAATCGGAGAACCCTTTAACCATTTGGGGAGAGGTAGTTGTGTTGTTGTTGTGCTGAGGGTGTGGTTTTGTGGGGTTGTATTAATTAGAGCAGGCAAGGAGCGTTGACATTCTTACAGGCCTGCGAAGGAATTGAGATGACCTGATGATAGAGATGCTCATGGGTACGATTCATAGAAACAATGGCTGGGGGGGGATTACTTGGGTCTGTGCGGTGTGGATGGCCGTAGAAAATTAATTCTAGAATGTAGGAGCAGCAACGGAGCACGACCTCCCCTTGATCGAGGGTTGTTGACAGAAAGCTGTTGCTGCTGGAACGGTGGCGAGATGTTGACTACCTCGCCTGGTGTACAGGAGGTCGTGAATTCGATCCCGACCCTGACGCCTGCTGCTGTATATTTGGAGTTTGCGTGTCTCTCTCTCATCATCACGGTGGCTAGGAGATGTTGACTACCTCGCCTAGTACGCAGGAGGACGTGAATTCGATCCCGACCCTGACGCCTGCTGCTGTATTTTGGAGTTTGCGTGTCTCTCTCTCATCATCACGGTGGCTAGGAGATGTTGACTACCTCGCCTGGTACGCAGGAGGACGTGAATTCGATCCCGACCCTGACGCCTGCTGCTGTATATTTGGAGTTTGCGTGTCTCTCTCTCATCATCACGGTGGCTAGGAATGTTGACTACCTCGCCTGGTACACAGGAGGACGTGAATTCGATTCGACCCTGACCTTGCCTGTATATTTGGAGTTTGCGTGTTCTTCCTCCTGGTCGCGTGGATTTTTCTCCGGGTCCTCCGGTTTTTCCCTTAACATTTAGAAACATACTTTTAGAGTATGTGGCTGATAAACATTTCCACATAAGCCACTAAGTTGGGCTATCATTTGTGGCCAGGTCGCTTCTGAAAAGAGCTACATAGCTTCGTGGGCCTTACCTGGTAAAATAAAAAAAATTGTTCAAGTTAAAGTTGAATGGGCCAGTCGTGATGATGGTGGCCGGGAGATAAATATTCACCATCGTCATCGTTACTTATGGGTTTCGATGTTGTAGTTGTTGCGGTGATAGATTTACACCGTACATACCATTTAAGGGTGAACCCAGTGATTGGAGGCGAATATGAGTTTGTGTTGTGGGGAACGTGATGGATGAATCTTTTCATCATGGAACAGGCAAGCCACGATGTAGGGACATTTAGAGGTGAGTGCGGTGATAGACTGGTGGCTCTGCCATTTACAATTGGGCGACCGGGGCGGGTGAGGGGGTCGCAGTGATCCCCCTTTCCAGGTACCCTCCCCATCCTTTACCCCAACACCCCCCAACATTTCCAGGACCCCAACTCACCAACCCCCCCCCNTCCAGCACAGCGGTGTAGGGACACGGGCTCCTGTGGATTCAGGTGAACGTGACGAAACCGCCAAGGTGGAGTGCGTCACCATTACTGTAACCGTAATCGCCACGAGTTATATTGCTCGTGTTTAGGTGGCGTCATTGGAGGATTGGAGGGGGGGTCATTATGTGTATGGTGTGATGATAATTAGGTGTCTGCACAGACTCTAACCGCTAGAATGGCGCGCCACGTTCGAGGTGTAAGAGGGCAGGACGCTGTTGAGTTGGAGGAGTTAATCGTCGTCGTGATGGTAAACGAGCAGATGGGGCAGGCTGTCCGTTAGGACGGGAAGGTGGTGGGAGGGAAGGGCTTGGATGATCACCTTGTGTATTTCACAAAGGTGGATCGTGGCTCACAACCTCGATTATTCCACGCTTCACCAAACCAAAATATTACGGTGGGCCTTAAATCCAGCAGTCGATTGCTCATGACTGATGATGATGATGATGTGTGTGTGTGCACGCATCTTTCTAAATTGATAACGCCGCTACGGATGGACTTTGCCATTGTGGAAATATGGCATTTGTTAATCAATTTTGTGGTTTTATTTGTGTCTACTGTGTTCATTTCAACGCCTATGTGTTCGTCTTATTTAATTGATTCTTGTGGGTTTCTGTCAACGTGTTGTCAATTATTCTCTTTCATTGCCCTGTGTTTCTGTTGATCAAATCGAAAACATCAGGGCACACCTGGGAATTTTCCCGCGGCACCACCGGTTGCAAAGCTCTCCGGCCTCGTGGTTACAAAGGGGGCAGGGCGAGGGTTTCTCTGTCGTGCCTGTGCACCGTAAAAATCGTGGTTTATGTTGTGCACGGCTAGATAACATAGCGGGTCGGGTCGTAGGCTTGACTGAACAGCCCCGTGATCGGGCGTGCTCGCCAATAAACCATTTTGCACGGGGTGGTGGTTTCAATCCCATCTCATTAAGTCTGCACATTCGGCAAATTTTGCTGCCAAGATACAATGATGCTGGTTTTGTCTCCTGACTGTGCGGAGAAGCAGGTGGTGTGCTTTGGGTACGTACCCACAGGCTTCGTGGGCGGCTGACGGATTTGTACTGCTGCACTCAACATGTGTGACGTGTTTTATAATCAGTGTACTGGCCACCAAAGCTTGGCGAGCAATCCTGTGAGACGATATACAAACTGGTACACACGCAGACAGCCGTTTGTTGTACACACGCACTGTTACGTGCGTACAGACAGCCTGGTGAACACACTGATGCATATGGGCACCGATTAGGAATGTGGAAATTTGTAAATTGATGTATTAATCTTACGTTCACGGTACATGTGTACAAATCTGTGATGTTACATAAACAAATAATTGGGTGACCAAAACTATAAACGAGACGAAAAAANTTAGGTCTGGAAATAAAAAACCCTGAATAGCGACAATGTATTGTCATAAATGTCATGTCTAGTACTTTGTTTGATAGATAACAGGATAGGCAATGTACACATTGTGACATGGTCGTAGCTTGTGACAAGGTGATAGCGCACTGGTGAGCAGAACAATGTGCAGACACATTCTGATGAACATTAATTGTTATCGATGTACAATAATAATCATAGATACAAACTCTGGTATGAAACCAGACACAGTTGAAACAAGCAGACACTCAATATGTGCAGCACATACACGACTGCAATCAGAGGCTGAGGAATATGACACACACTGACAAGACACAGACACAAAGGTCAATTTGAAAGTTACGTAAACAGTATGATAGATGGTTATACACAAGCATTGCAAACAGCTATCCTGCAGTACCCAATCACGCAAATACGTATTCTTGTGTAACCTTGTGTTCGATCTTTCTATTTTTACCGTTTCAATACAATACCGTAGTAAAAAAATATGCGTATTTTTACGCATTCATATTTTGTTATTATTAATAACGCTTAACAAAGAAAACAATTCCACGATTAGCTTGTTCATACTGTGAATGTGAATTTCACTTAAAGCACATTGTGTGTGTGCGCGTGAACACGTTTTAAACAACCGGGGTGGTCAAAGCATTTCTGTTTTAAGTTGAAGAATAATTGTCGGACTGGGTAAGTCAATTGGCTGGGCCAAATCTGCTCCACCAGACAATCTGGGGCTCGTAGAGCCACTGACCTCGTTGGGCAACCAGAGGTCACTGCAATGGACTAGAGGCGAAGGGAGCTCACCAAGGAAATAAAAAGTCCCTTGGCATAGCGAAAATTGTACCAGATCTAGTGCGAGCTTAGATCTCATTTCAAACAGAAAAAATAATGCCAAAATAATGTGGTGTGTGTAAAGAGTGAGCCATGCACAATCCATCCCGTTGCTGGGTAGGCAGAAGAAGAAGAGGCTTTGTAGATGCTTCAGAATTGTTTCGTTTCCACCTGATACAAACGGCAGCTGTGCTGCCAGTCGGTGGCGACAAACATTGGGTTTGACAGACAGTGCTGGCCGCTATTTTGTTGGTAAAAAAAAATACATCGATGTTTCACCAGTTTCTTTTTGTTTTCACGTGAAAAACTTTCTGAATTGTAAAAATAAGTTTTGGTTACACGAAACTGAGATCCAGGCTTCAAATTGAAATCCGTATTCCTTAGCTTTATGACATTTTCACTTGCAACCGTGTTTTTCTTTCCAGACCTATTAATTTAATTTGCTTATTTTGAAACGATGATTTGACCTGAATTGTGCTTTCAGGTTGCATTAGAAAAAAAGAGTTGAATCTTCACCGCTTGACACAATTGCAGACGAACTAAATTGTCGACGCACAAACGGCGGACTGGCCACGTTCCTTTTGTTGAACAAAACTTCCACTGCGTGTGCTGGAAATCGACGTTGCTGAATACATGTTGTGCTATCTGTTCGTGGGTGTTTTTTTACACTTAAATCAAGCTTCACGCTCTTGAATACATTTCCGGATTAATGGGCTCGCATGGCAGCGTCTGCAAAGCAAGAACGAGTCTCCATCTGCTATCCAACAGTGATTTTTTTCCCTCCTCCGTTTCATGAATTACATCCCAATTATGCAATCATCCTGCAGACATAGCGTAAAGCATCCCCCTCCCATAACATACATCATAGCAGCAAGTCACATTGATAGATGATCTACAGGTGATGTAGGCCTTTGGAATCCTTTAAGGATTAATCTTTCTGTAACTTATTAAAAATGTTCTTGCTTTGTCTGGTAGAGAAGTGAATGGTTCACTGCATATTTGCTGACCAAGTCATCATTGTTGAACCGAATTTAGATCTAAATTTAGTGCAGTGAATGATTCATTATCGTCGCACAGTAACAACTGAGACGATGTTCGGTTTTTTTTTTAGCCTGGAGATGAGCTGCCCAGATCTGAAGCCAAAGGCATTGCACTTTGTTGTGCACGGTACGGAATTTTCCCCTAAGTGCAAAGTTCTGCACGTGGGGACACTTACGCTTGATATAATTTGTTGGCTTTCATTATCAAGTTATTTCTGCTTCTAAACACTCCAGTCTACTATCGCTCGTCGATGTACGTCCTTGTCCACCTTCGCTAGATGCCGTAGGGAAACTTTGATGTGTATTCATAATGGCGTCCTTCCAACAGATATGCATCCAGTGCAGCGCTTGCATTTTAACGCCTGTTGTTGTTCTCATGATTAACTTGGATCCCAAATGAATGTTCAGCCTTTCTTCTTACGGTTCTTAAATCATGTCCTGCGACGAATTTACAGTGGCTATAATAGCTGTGCGATCAGCGAGCCCCAGATAGTTAATGTTTCTTTGTATATTTGTTTATTTATTCATCCAATTATTGCGTGATGCCGTTTAACGTTGCTGTAAATAATGTTGGTGGGAGATTACCGCTTTGCCCGACTCCCTTTGTTTTATATTTTCTAACTTTGTTGAGGAACCTCAGTGTTTATCGTTTATACTTATTTGTATTTAGGGCTTGACTTTTGAGAACTTGGTTCGCTGCATACACTGCCACTGAATCGCATACGAAAGGACGGACCGCACCTAAGACGATAGAAATGACATCGATGGAGCTATGAGATCACGTTCACGTGGGAGCGGTCATGCAGCTGTTCGTGCGCTGATAACCAAGTTCAATTCATGGCCAATACCACTGATAATTATCTGAACCAGTCCTGGGCCTCTCCTAGGTCGACTCAGCCCCAAATCAGTACCCGGTGCGGCTACCAGGCGCGGTGCTGGCCACCCACCCCTCGCGTGCCGTGGCGGCGGCCTTCATAGGTGCTCGCTAACAGCACTTGCTCCAACAGTCTCTTAAATCTATACGGGTGACCTTTGTCTTTGTGGATTCGCAACACTGTGAGACACCGTGATGAGGGGGGGGCCTTCATCTAGCAGAGCACAGACAACGACGGATGAGGATGGATATTCGAAGTACAGACGTTCTCAGGAAGCCGTACACGGCAATAAGCAACAAGACAAAACAATATTAAATCATTTTACTCTACACAACATGTTTACCCTGTACTCTGTGTTTTTTCGGTAAAGTCACGTAGGTAAAAAAGTAAATAAATGAAAACAACTAAATTTAATCATTTATTTTATTTTATTTACCTACGTGACTTTACCGAAAAAACCAAAGAGTATGAATCACGAAAGCTTCAAATCTAGGATGTTTACCCTGTGCATAAAATGAGCAGTAAAAAATGTGTCCCTGCCTCCCAATGCTCACTCTGTCTTCCCACAGCTCCATGGACCTCGGCTGCTCTCTGGCTTTGTTCAGAATGGGTGGGGCAATTAGCAGGTAGCAGCACGATATAAATGTTGGGCGTTAAAGGTCCATGTGCTATTTGTATACTGTATTCATTTTCAACCTTGCTCTAAACGGCCTTTCCTTACCTAGCTACTCACAAATGAATGTTAATTGGGAGGAAAAAAACAGTAATTGGCATCTGTGTTTTTGGCACGGCTTCGTTTGAGCAGCCAATATGCTTGCATTTGTACGGAAAGGTGGCTATGCAGTTGTGTTGTTGTCGCTCCATGCATAAGCATCATTGTTGCGTATCACTTGACTTTGACAACACGGTGACTCTGTGGGTCTGTATGGAAGGCACTCGTCTGAATTTCTGTGAAGGCCGCCCAAGGGTTCTCGCGTTGTTGGCCAAAGTCATTTGATGTGGTACTCCCTCGCACAGAATACTTAGCGCTTTGTGTTCATTAAAGCGTTGGGTGCACACAGCAGCAATTTTCGAGCTGGAGGAAACCTTTACTCTTGTGTCTACCTACCGCGTGTTTGCGTTCGATGTTTTAAAATCGGTCTGTCATATCTGCATTTGCTCCATTAGCAATGTTACATTTTTCAAAAAAGGTAATTTATTTTAAAGTTGGTTTTGGATCCTTACTGAAAAGCAGCGGGTTTTAATGACGTCGTCTGGCACCTGCCCGTTAGAGGGAAAAAAAAAACCTTGAAATCTCTGCTGCTTCGGAGGCAGCTCACGAGTAAACACTGGTAGGAATTGTGGCAGTGGTCGGTCGTGGGTATATTTAGGATTAGGGTTACGATTCGCAGGATGTTGTGTGTTCATCAGCAATAACACCAATCAAAAAACATGACACGTTCATGGTTACTGTCAATTTAAGTCTCGGCTCCCATCCAAAATTACAATGTGCAATACTGTACTCAGTCCTGAAGGCTATTTTTTAAATTAAATTGAGTTATTTAAAAATGTCCATAATTATGAAATGAATCCTTGTAAAAGGTTTTGGTTTTGTTGCCAGAATAAAGGGGAACAACCCTATTATTACATCCACAATTGTTGCCAGAAAAGGAACATCATTATTTTGTACAATTTAGCTTTCCTGCACGCGGGGGGGGGGGGGGGGCCTGTGGTTGTGGACCCGACAACCCAGCAGCAGCTTTTGTTTAATTGGCCGCACTAGCCGGTTCAGATTCACAACAACGATATTGTGTCCAGAGTTGACCCTAGCGTAAATGCTGTTGGAAAACATTGCTGGATGGTTTATGGACTTAATGTCATATTTGCAATGCAATATACTTTTCATATTCACTATTCTACTACCCACAATTCACCAAGAGACGCCGCCTAATAATTTCTTACGCCGTGTCTAGGTCAATGATATGCAGATTTAATGAGCAGACTTTTCGCTGACACTTTTGGCCAATGGTTATCGCAGTTCAGTTGTGTTTCGTAATTTCTCAACCAAAAATACTGAGATACATTGCCTCTGTTGTCAGGATAGGTGTGGATCAGCCACTCGGGAAACGCTTTTACTGCACATATTCAATCTTCCAGACTTGTGTGAGCATTTCTGGAGGAAGTTAATATTTCGAGAGTTATTCGATTTTATATGTAGAAATAATTGCTGAAGAACAATGGTCACACATTGATAAATTATAATCAATTAAGATTTTGATTCTTGAAACTTCAAGTCGTCGTCTAGAGCAGTGCTACCCAACACAGTGGTCCCACTGACCACTGGTGGTCCGCAAGACCATGGGAAGTGGTCTGCAGGAATGTTCCAGAATCGATCATTTGGAATGATATTTTTTATAATTATATTTTGTTGATGAACGGTGGTACAGAAGTTTTTTTAATGGTTTGACAGCGGTCCATCGGTCCAGAAAGGTTGCAAACCACTGGTCTGTCTTTAGGTTGGGAACAAAGTATCAAGTTCACCCAAGGTTCATGGAAACTGCTTACATTCTTTGGCGATTAAATTCAACTACAGTTAATTATGAATACCCGAGTTGGGTCATTGCGCGTGTGTCCACACGACAAAGCAGATGGTTAACAATTGTGTGCAATGCGGGTTAGAGGCCTCCGACAGACGGCATATTCTGTGTTTTTGCTTTTGAATCCATGAGTTGATGAGCATGCTGGGCCAAATAGCACGTGCCAGCTAAAGGTCTTGCGCATATTGAATCTGAACGTGGAAGTATTTTTGATCAACGAGAAAACATTTGCATTGAGTTGCACACGGGTGTATAGTGAAACCTTCCAATGATGGACTTGAATGAGCGAGTACATTGAGGTAAGGGTAAGTCCGTTAAGGCTGACGGGGGAAAAAATGGGCGGGGGAGGAGTGAGGGGGTTTAACTCCTGACCGGAACACTGCTCGTGAGAGAATTTGTTGAGGATATTCATGGGAGAGGCTGAAAGCGAAACCTTCGACAAGCGAGAAAGAGAGGGGGGGGGGNTGGAGGGTTTGTTAAATGGCACACGGTCAAGGAAGGTGGCAGCGCGATCGCCGGCTGCCCCGGACATTGACTCTGGGTGCCGCAGAGAAACGCTTCCATTATAAGATGCAGTGATGTGTCACTTTGGCGGCATAGGGGAGAGGGAAGAGGTGGAGGAGACCCGACTGAACTGTGCCTGGCAGAGCGATGTGGTGGGAGAGAGATCGCGCTACGCTGCGCTACGAACCTGGCAACCCGAGTTCGATTCCCGCTCACGGCCGACACAAGTGACGATTATCTGAGCCAGTCCTAGGCCCTCCCCTTGGTCGATTCGGCCTCAAATGAATATCTGGTGCGGTGCGTGAACATTGCCACTGGGGAGACAAAGGAGGCCGGGCGTGGTGTTGGCCACCTACCCCTTTCGTGTGCCGTGCCGGCCTAAATAGGTGCTCGCTAACAGCGCTCGCCCGACAGGGCTACACGGGGGATCCGTTGTCGTTGTGACGTCATGGGCACCTGCGCGCTGGTTGTGATACAGACCCTTTTGTGCAAAGGAAGGTCACGGCTTCCATCCACTGCCCCTGGCTCCATGCTCCCCCTGATGCACCGTGCCGTGCTTCAGACATGCGACGAGTGCAAGCTGACATAACGTTTTTTATGTTTCTTGGCTTACGTTCGCGCATTATTTCCGTGTGCTCATTGTGCTTTTGCAAACCTTTTGTGTGAATGAGGCTTCATTTTTTGTAAATGGCAGGTTTTTGTCGTTTCCTTTTGGCACCAGGAAGGGCCTTGTGCGATATCTAAGATGGACAATAGAGGCTGGACTTAACCTAAGGCTAGTGGTATCCACGCGCAAAATGTCTCTTGGTGCAGTGGATGCCAGCAGCATCGTGCCTTTGGTGATGCAACAATGCACGTTGGCTCAACATTTCTCACTCGATATTCTGAACATTTTAATCCGTGGAACCAATTCCATATCGGGCACCGCAGTACGGTTCGTTGTCCTTCCTCCCGCACCTCCGATTAGCGCGGTTGGCTACGCACGGTGCGAAAGAAGTTCAAAGTGCGTACGTACATCATCGTGCGCCATGACTATTTGCACTGCTGGATGGAGGCCTCTCCACCCCATTGCCAACGCGCATTCGTGATGGACAGAACTCGTGCGCGATGACCACCGCGCTCGGACTTGCGTGGTCCTGCGTTTCCACATCTCATTCCGGTCACGGTTCTCGTCAAACAATTAAAAATGTTCTCGTTTCATTTAATGGTTGCATTTGCATTGTCCGTCAAATTTTTTCCCTGTCGCATTTATTTAATTACGGTGAAGGAAAACATTTGCAAATGATTGATATCAATCGCAAATAATGTATTCAACATGCATTAACCTTGAGCTTAAGAAACAATATTAATTGACGAATCATTATACACACCCTTAATTTCCCGGCAGCAAGGGCACACTTAGGCCTTTATATATATAAAGAAACAATATGTTGGCCATTATTCTTAGGTTTTTTCGGTAAAGTCACATAGGTAAAAAATTAAAATTAATAAAATAAAATAAAAATGACGACGTTTCGGAGGCAACACGGAAGCTTGTGTTGCCTCCGAAACGTCGTGATTTTTATTTTATTTTTATTTTACTTTTAATAATTTTAATTTTTTACTTACGTGACTTTACCGAAAAAAGCCTAAGAATATGAAACCTTGCAGTCACGAAAGCTTCAAATCTAGAATTAATATGTTGGCCACTGCATAATCCTTAAGTGCTTGCCTGGTGAAAGGATGTATAGAGTGAACGAGATCACATTCACTCCACAGTTCTGTGCCTATTTGTTTTGCAATGTAGATTACGGAGAAACACGTGAGCAGAGTTGACGCCTGGCCCACTTGCTCTGAAGAAACTCGCGCTGCGTTTATAAGGAGAGGTTCGTCATTGAACTCCAGACAATTGCTTGGTTGTAGCATACGCACGCTATCTTGATCCCTTCCCTCTGGGTACTTGTGCGAGTGTGTGTCCAGCCCATGTGTCATGTGCCAAGGAATCCACTACTGCCTTTTTTATGGAATTGTGGGGATACCAGAAAGTCCTTTACCATCCCCTTCCAGGGCTGGAAATGGGAAGGAATTACTGGGGAACTCATAAATGATTCCCTCGCCATCACTCAATCTGAGGAGTAGCTTTGCTCCGTGTGTGGGTTTCTGTGCATGTTTCTGGATCTCTAATTGTGTATCTGGGTCTCTCAACGTGTCTGTGGGTTCATCTTCGTGGGTCTCTGTGGGTCTCTGTGTGTCAGTGGGTCTCTGTGTGTCAGTGGGTCTCTGTGCATGTTTCTGGATCTCTAATTGTGTATCTGGGTCTCTCAACGTGTCTGTGGGTTCATCTTCAGTAGGTCTCTGTGGGTCTCTGTGTGTCAGTGGGTCTCTGTGTGTCTGTGGGTCTCTGTGTGTCTGTGGGTCTCTAATTGTGTTTCTGCGTCTGTGGGTCTTTCTGTTAGTCTAGGGGTCTAAGTGTGAGTCAAATCAATAAAAAAATATGAATCCTCGATTTCTTCCGGAACGCAGTCGGGTTCAAATGTTCACTCCGCCACGGCGTTCCTGGGCGTTCTGGCCCATTTCCACCACTGCCCTCTCCCACCACAAGCTGCAGCTGTTTTGCAAGCTGCTTCGCCTTTCTTTTGAAATTGTTGACGAGAGGCCTTGGCACAGTTTGCAGCATCTACAGTCTAATTGCCCAGAGCAGCCAGTCGTGACGCATTGCCTAATCCCGGGGCTCTCACTTTGACTCAACACCTCCGGACCCAAGCCCCAACCTGCGCTTTCATGCTCGTTCCTTAGCTGTCGCACACCTCGCATTGTCTTCATCCTCCGGCAGCAGAGGCGTCCATAGACGCCACATCAGGAATGTGCTGTGTGTCGTGCAGTACGTTTAGTGGTTTATTTGTGTCTTGTGTTCGTGCTCAAAATGAACATTTTGACGGTGCTTGCGTGAGGTTCATGGTCCCGAGCCACAAGTGGTAATTCATTTTATTACGGCAGGAACAATTGTTGATATTCCTGAGCTTGGAAGGCGTGAACCTCGTCACCCCTCTTTAAATGGACACATGCAAGTGAATGGTGATAGCTTACATAATTCCCCACGTTGCAATGAACATGTGTGCGGGAACCTCCGTCGCTCCTCAAAAATGCAGCACGGTCCTGTGGCTGTCTATGGCTTCTTCCACATACTCACAAGTTATACCCATATGGGCTGGCACAGTTCCTTCAGACATTCCTACCGATTGTTCTTTCTCGCCTGTCCAGCAGTTTGCATTAGGTTCGGGTGCCGTGCGGGCTAAAATAATTACGCATCCACGCCAAACGAGTCCCGGAGTCGTCTTTTGATTAAAGCGAGCGTGCCCCTAACATATGTTGAATGCTTATTGAACAGGGCATTTGCTGACACGCGGAGGAAATATTTCGGTAGTCTTGTTGGGCAGTTTCGGATAGCAAGCACGTGTGTGTGCTGTTAATAAAGTGGCTTTGCACTCCACGTCCGTAATTTGAGAAGGGGATTGCTGTATTATATTTATGAACTGTAATGCACACCCGTTTAAAGCACTTTTCAATGGACTTTACCTTAATTAGTTCCTCATTTGACAATCACGCCTTATTCTTCCTCGCCTCCTTCTCCACAATTGCTTTCGTTTTGTTCAACTTAACAGTCAAGGCTGTCTTGACAAAATGACTTGCGAAGAAGACGCCAGCCGAGCACATGCAATAATGTGTGTTAAGCCACACGTGCATGGCAGCCAATTATTTTTAAACACAGAGAGAATTGGGTTGATTTAAAAACTTGTCGAACGAACACGATCTCACCGTAAATTAACCATTAGTGCTGCCTGCCCGACTAAAGTATATATCTGGAGCATTTACAAAATGTACATTGGTGGCCAGATTTTTTTCCATTGACATACTCCAATACACAGTCTCTTAACCCTTTCCCATTCCGAGACATCTGCAAGTTGCAGGGTGGTGTCCCATCCACTGCTAATCTCGGAACGCACAAGCGATTAACGTTTAATTTTATTTAGAGAGATCAAGCGCCATTGTTTTTTAAAGACATTGTACTCACCGCAGGAAACTGTAGCGACACAACCGTGCTACGATAGCTCGCGCCAGACTGTGCCACACGCCNTCCCGCATGGTCTTGTGGGAACCTCGGTAAATCTTCTGACCTGAAAACGTACCGGTAAAGTAAAAAAAAATTCGAATCGTTTCTGGTGAATGGGAAAGGGTTAAACCCATCGTTGTCCTCTACTCGTATTCATGTCATTGTATATTGAATCTAATTCATTCGCTTAGTCTGGTCTATTGTGGGTGAGGAGAGGCAATGGTTTTGATAATGTCCTTGACGTTCCTCGCAAGACCACTGGTTTCCACAGGGCTACAGATGGGATCGCGGACAGAGAGAGGCATGATCTCACGAGCGGCGGCTTTGCGCGTGTGCTCTATTTCTGGCATGACCGTGTCGGCGCTCATGAAAGCCAAGGCCACACACTTTGGCAGCAGGTTCATCTCAGCAGCGGCAAAAGCTTTCGTGACAGTTGCAGCCGCCCCCCCGTTCGATGAGCCGAGTTTGCTCGCTGACGGCAGTCATCATACCCCGTTTGCCGTGACGGAGAAGCATCGGGTTGGCACCGTTGATCTTGTGCGGATTTGTGCAGCTCCTGTTCAAGATAAGGTTCCGGTTTGAAACGTTTGCTCAAACGCAGTTATATAATACGCAAGAGATGGCCCCCAGCGGTGTTGACCCCCAACCTTTTGTTTGTCGCTTACTCCCTAGGAGACCTATCAACTCGCCCAGCACGACGAATGGGGGTCGGGGGCTGACCAGAGTATGCCGATCTTGAAAACAAATTAAAATGATGAAAAAATTAACCGTAAAAACAAAGTTTTTCACTATAAATCCTTTATATGCATGGCATCGGTTTTATTTTATTATTCATTTTTCTTGAGTAAGAGTTTCATTTTTATCACATTGGTATTTTAAATTAAATGTGAAAAAAAATTTTCCTAAAAGTGGAAAATTTTGGAAAAAATTTTCACGAAATAATTGTCACGCACAACGAGTCTGTGTGCAAAATGTCAGCTCGATTGGATCACGGGAAGTGGGTTAAAAAACGACCGAAAGATTTGCACGGTCGTAAGCGCGCAAGCAAGCAAGCAAGTGAACTTAATATAAAGGATTTAAAAAAGCACAACCTGCGTTATTCTACACGTATACATATAGGTATTGTGGTAAATATATGTGTGTGTTTGTACAGGCCAACAAATATAATGCTTAAGTTATGGTATGCGATGTGGACTTTGCTGTACTGTAAAGTGTTTACATCCCTCGGTCCAAGGTGCTGCCACGTCCCCATTCCCCCTCCTCATGCCCCACCACCCTCCCCTGTCACCCCCTCTACACCATGCCCCACCCCAGCAACAACAACAACCACCGTTCACCACAAAGTGGCGGTCACATCACCACTGGCGCTTGTGCCATGCTAGGTGCACTTTGAGGCCCACGTAAAGTGTCGAAGCCCACTGAGGAGGTCACGGAACAGAGCCAGCAGGTGCCACGGGTTGATTGAGATCACTGCCAGATGCACCAGCTGTGCCGCCGCTGCGTTTTAGCCGCCCGGCGCCCCGCCGTTGTTGTGAGTGTCGCTCCTTGCCCTCCTGTTGGAGGCGACTGCCTCCAACTCCTCAGCACCGTCGTTCACGAACCTCCTCCACACAGGCTGATCTTGACACTTCTGCTACCAGTCATCGGCAAGTCCAATCAGCTTCACATATTATTGTACCACATGAGTCTATCTCTTCCCTAGCCCGTCCCGTGCCTGATTAGCCTCCTCTATCTGGCCAAACACAAGCAGCATGCGGTGGAATCCCCCCCCCCATCACCCCCTTTCCACAAGCCCACCACCCCTCCCCTATCACCCCATCCCCATCACCCCATTCACATCCCCACCACCAACCCCTCTCCTCTCACCTCCTTCCCACAATCCCAACACTCGGTATTGGTGTAAGTTAATTTATTACACTTTTAACTGCTAATTTATAGATTGCACATAATATGACGCGTTCTCGTGCATTTTTATTATTCCATGTTGTATATTATTACACGCTACGCAACATTCTGGTATGGCAAATTGAGATATCTGGCTTGTAGGATTTGACGATATATTAAATTTAATATTTGAAAAATTTGAATATTTCAATAATGTATTTGTAATTAATATCTAAGACATGTAGTTAATGCTTAATAACATTCTAGTAAATAATCTAATTAAATATTTACACTTCATTTCCATTTTTTTTAATGGCTATTTAAGTGGCGGTCACTCGCATCACCAGGACGCAGAGCGTTTGGAAGGTTGGGTGTGGAACGCCAAAGATTTTCCCCGACAGGCTTGACAATCTTCTTGGTTCTTTCGGTAAAGTCACGTAGAAGGGAAGTAATAAAATAATAAAAATAAAACATAAAAAATAATTTTATTACGTTTTTTATATTCTAATAAAATAATTTTATTATGTTTTATTATTCTTAGAATTTATTACTTCCCTTCTACGTGACTTTACCGAAAGAACCAAGAAGATGAATCCTGCAGTCACAAAAGCTTTAAATCGAGGCTTGACAATGTTTAATACGTAGGCTTTCGTGACCAATATTATTCATGATAACGTCTTTTGGATTAGATCTGCGTAAGTATAAATGTGTCGTAACCCTCCACCACCCAACACAGCCAGTAATGTTCGTCACGTAAACAACGCGTCAGTTAGTTTACTACTTCAGCACACCGCTGTCTTGGAGAGTAAATCCACAACATTCTGGCAAATCACTCGATGAAGCTGGATGTAATTACCAGCGAAATGTCGTTTTAAAATTGTAAACGTTGTGGATTTACTCTCCAACACACCGGGTGGGCTGAAGTAGTAACTAATTGGCGCGTTGTTTACGTGACAAACCTTACTTGGGTGATGGAGGGTTACGACACGTTTATACATACGCGATCTAACCAAAAAACCTTTATTATGAGGCTTGACAATGTTTTGCTTTATTATTCTGTGCATCAGTAAATTACAAATTAAATAACGCGATCAAAGAGAAAGAGCCTCGGTTGAGCACGACGGGAGCGGCCAAGCGCACGGGTTTACCAAATTTCATCCAGCGTGATTAGCGTAAGGCTTCACAGCTTCCCATACCTCCTGCACCTCCGATGGGCACGGTTGGCTACGTACGGTGCGAAAGAATTTCAACGTACGGTAGGGTTAAAATTTACACCATTGGAACCTCATTCCAATGGAACCTCGTTCCAATGGTGTAAATGCTTACCCCGAGCTCTCATACTCTGATGGTGCATTGTCTTTGAGTTGTGCGCCTTTTGGCGTCATCTGGTCCAACCCATGTGAGACTAGGTTCTAAGGAAAGCTGTCTTGGGTGTGGACCAATCATCTTCAAGGACAGTGCATACATTATCAGAGTTATGTTCTTTTGTTTGTATTATGACTGCAGGTATTGTGGTCAATGCAAACATGACTCCTTGTAAAAAAGGTGTCAGTTTTATTGCCAGATAGAAGGGTAAAAAAACAATTATCAGGGTTAGAATTGCTAGCGCAGACACTACCGAGCAGCAACCCGCTCGGTCACCCATGTGACGTCCGCCATTTGCGTGAATGTTCCCGGGAGATGTTGCACGTAGGGAGATGTCGCGCGCAGGGAGGTGTTGCAAGTACCCCCGGTGATGAAACACTGCTCTCTGCTCTCGAGACCTTGATTTCTTCGAGCTGCATATTTACATTGTAGACTGCCGTGCAGTTAAGGGACAGTGAGTAATGAGAGTCGCAAGGCTCATTTATTACACGCCCAAACACATCCCTATCCTCAACAAAGCTTATATTTGAGAAATTTAACGGAACTATGTGATCGCACACACGCAGCCTTTGTATGTTTCCAACAGAATTTACCTGGCATCTCTGACACCAAGCGAACCAACAATTAATACAAATTGGCCGAGCGATAGAAATACCAACCACCGGGGCTCTTCATCATATTTAACACTTTTACATTTGTCCACATTTATCTCCCGTGTGTGTTGTCTGTGTGTTGCGTAGTGTGTGTCCAACGGTTTAGCAGAAAATGCTTTTACTGGTAGGAACCCACTGGTTCCACCAGCCCACAGGGATTATTGTGTCCGTCCGTCGTGCAGAGGGGCTGGGTGGGGAGGGAGGGCTGGGAGGGGAGGGTGGGGAGGGGCTGGGTGGGGAGGGAGGGTGGGGAGGGGCTGGGTGGGGAGGGTGGGGTAGGGGCTGGGTGGTAGGGGTGGGGCTGGGTGGGGAGGGGAGGGGCTGGTCACCCCGTGGTGCCTTTATAAAACTTAACGTTTAACCTACTCACGCCGGCTTATGCCTGCCCTCAGTCGGGCATATTTGCGGAATACACCACGCCGCTGTTGACCCTGGCCTTGACCGAGCAACCCAACGTTCCTACCAGCTCCCTCCGCAGGAATGTGTTTAGGTCACGGAAACATTCCACAGATACGGGAAGAATGTCTAAATTCGCCAATAACTATAATTATTTCACTCCTAATTACCTTGCATTTGCTCGTTAGATGGAAGTCATTTGACATGCATACGAATTAGTTTCAGCAGCCAATTAACTTTTTCACATTTAATAATGGGGTTCGTGTTTGTTTTATGATTCTTCACACAGGGTATGAATTACAATTTGAACTGGGTAAACCGTATTATACAATGAGGTTCGTCTGATTCCAACTCATTATGTCATCATGCTGCTATGGGGTTTGAAAACTTGTGGTTGAGATGGGAACCTGCTGGGAGAAACTGGAGCTCAACTGTGTTTCTGCGGAATGTCTGGCTCTAATTAATGCATCGTTTAAAATAACCACAAAATTCCCCAGTTGTGCTCAGTAGTCTGAGCCAAGGCAAAACACAATGCGCTCTTCGAATGCTCCCAAGAGCAGCATGTGGGAGGTCGCTGCTGCTACTCAGCGAAAGACTTGGCATGGGACTTGAGAGTCTTGCAGCAGCCAAGGACCGACTTGATCCGAGGATTCTCCGCTGGCTACTTGGACATGGTGTCAGTTCAGAGGACTCGTGTGTGTGTGTGTGTCCCCATTGTGTGCAATTTTGACATTGCCTTTTACATTATCCTGGCATCTTCTCTCTCGTACTCGGGGCGGAACATGCCTTAACGTGAATGCGAACAATGTCGATGTGTAATTGGCTTCCGCTGGTGTTGGCACAGGATGACTGCACCAGTACTTTGAATGTGCACAGCGGATTCCTGTGGGAAGCTAAGTCAAGGGAACGGTGACTTTTTTTAATTACAGTATTTTATTAACGTGTTGATGAAGATGGATAGAGTGGTGTACAAGCTCATTACCAGTGACGATTTTCTGAACCGGTCCCAGCCCTCCCCTAAGTCGACCCAGCCTCAAACGAGTGCCTGGGACATTGTGTAACCATCTGTAAATCATATTATCTGCTTCAAATGTCTCTCTCTATATACACACGGTAGATAATCGATTATCCGGCTTCCAACATCTGCCGGTCCCGGGCTGATCCGGTGAAACCGGCACGCACTCCGGTGATCGCCGGAAAACCGCTCGTCCCTAAGGCTGTACCATTTTGGAGATCTGCACCATGTCCATGCCAAAAGAAAGTAGCTATGCTTGATTTCAGTGTCAAATATTTTTACTGTACATTATATACTACAAACAACAACTTAAACAGTGAAAAATACTGCACGTATGTAAGATTTTTCATGACCAATAACTCGTAAATATAGAAAATATACACAGTGGGATTCATTGTAAAGGAGGTTGTGTCATTCGGCGTTTGCCGGAGCACCGGTCTAAAGGCTGCATCAGTCCGGCGATCGTCAAACACAAGTTTTTAAACAAGAGCGTAGTACTACTACGTACATCACCCCATGATACGGAGTCTTCGAGATTGAGTGGTAAGTACTGTACAGTAAATACAGCATCTTTTTGCAGGAGGATATTTATTTTCGTCTATTTGTATGTTTATTTATGCCAATTTCATAAAGTAAACTAATTTTAAACACAAACATATACGTACACCTAAAAACAATGTCATACACGAATGTGCAAAAACAAGTGTTTTTTTAAATAATGATGGAAATCTGCTGCCGCCTCCTTCCCCCTAAGCCACCGGATAATCGATGATCTTACTGTACCTTGTTAGATTGGCACGCATGCAAGTTGTCAACCATGCATGCTTTTCTCCCCGTTGGCTGCCTTCAGTTTGATGATGCATCTGTGGCCGAGTGAAAAGGCACAAACACGGTGCACAACACATGAATACGCAAAGGTCGCCCGTGTCCGCACATACAGTGTCACAGCAGGTACTGCTGGCGATCTCCTGTTCAGGAAAACCCAGTACAAGAGGGTTGTATGGCCAAGCGCCGTGTCACCTTTGTCTCACCAGTCCTGATACTTGCATCCTGCATCAGCCACTCCTTTAATTTATGACATGAGCTAATGTTAACTTTTCTTTTAAACAATAGTTTTTTTGTACGCGCCATTTCTGTCACCGCCACCTTACCACTGTGTCTGACCTGTCGCTGCTGATAATGACATTGACGCTGCCCATGGTCGTGATGATGGTGATGCTGCTGACAATAATGACGGTGCTGCTGTTAGCATTACCACCGCTCTCGGCCAGCGATGACGGTGCTGCTGGTGTGATAACGCCGCTTGAGATGTCGCTTTTCTGACGGTAATATTTCGTGAAAGTATCTTTCCAGTGGAGTAATTTCAAAGTCTCTAATTATCTACCCAAAACACACTTGGAATTGCGCTGATGACACTGCACGATTACACGATCAGAGATTCTGTTCACGCCTTGTCACACACGTAAACGCCAGCCGATGCGGACACACCACCACCTACCCCCTCGTCTCACTCGGACCGCTCACATGGGATCGGCTCACGGGGGTTCTTCTGACGTGGAATGGGGGGACAGGTGCAAGATCCCAGCAGCCCCGCATTCTCTGCACGCTATACATTATTGTTCTAATTAAATGCAGGCTATGTACACTGGCGTGTTAGGTGCCCAATTAGGGGAAGGGGCATGGCGAGCGTTTACCGTCGGAGATTTTCAGCCCCAAGGCCTGTGTTGGAGTGAAACCACCCCCCCCCCACTCCTCATTCCGATCCTCCTCCCAATTTATCATGAAACACGCAAGGTGACCTTGAACAGCAAGCCACTCGTTTCTTGAGACGACTGGCTACTATTAAGTACGTGCCCCAACAAGCAACAATGAACTTTTATAGTTTTATAACGCACGCAACTTCTTGTGCACTCTGTCAATCTACTGCTGGATGAAGACTTCCCCCGTGCCCTCTTGGTCCATGAGGGTTGTTTGACCGCTGGGCAGTGCGGGTTGAACGTTCGATGTTCATCTCTTGGGTGTTCATCTCTTGGGTGTTCAAGCCGTAGTGCACCAAGCATTCTGCTACCGCCCTGCTCTAGAAATTTTTATCTAGTTTTAACAAGCGCTACTTCACGCGTTAAGACACTTGTTGACTTATTCTTTGGGTCTTTCGCTAAAGTCACGTTGATAGTACAAAGAAAATAACCAAAAACTACGACGTTTCGATCGCAACACAAGCGATGGAAACGTCGTTTTTTGTTGTTTTCTTTGAACCTATCTATGTGACTTTACCGAAATACCCAAAGAATACGAATTCCTGCGGTCACGAAAGCTTTCAGTCAACTTGTTTACTTGTTTGAGAGTGAAACATCTCAGATTTATTTGAAAGGATCTCGAAACTTAAAACTTTTCCTGCATGTGATTAGTGATATTAATAAACTAAAAACAAGCCTCAAAGTACAAACAGTGCTGTTTCTCATGATTGTTTTTTTACCTTCAGGGCTGTTGCAACGTTCCAAAACACAACACTAGCTCCTCAGGAGTACAATGTAACAGCTGTTGTAGATGAGTCTTTGCCACCATTAGAGTCTGCTGGTATATTGTGAAATTTTGATGTTGGGGGTGCCAACCGATATATAGGCATACTCAACCGAGTTGAAAAGTAGATTTTTTTTACACACTTTTATTTAACTCTGTTGTTGTCGTATCCTCAAATCTTGTAACTCAATTTTAACCACTTCCCAATGTGGTATCGACTGAAAACTTGGTATACTTATGTCATACTGATGACAATACTATATTCTACCAAAAAAATTAAAAAAATTAAACGATCTTTTATACGCTTCCTATTAACTCACTCTGTTGTTGTGGTATCCTCAAATCTTGTAACTCAATTTTAACCCACCTCCAATGTGGTATTGACTGCAAACTTGGTATAGTTATGTCATACTGATGACAATACTATATTCTATCAAAAAAACATTTTAAACATTTTTTTTTATCGTATGTTTCGGCTTGGGTCTAATTGTCCACACTCAACTCACGTTGGCTGTAAATCACCACGGCCCCTTATGTTATGGCAAGCTTGGCGGCCACTTCCTGGAGTCGTGGAGTTCTGCCATTACTCGTACATTTCATAAAGCGTGTTTTAGAAAAAGTATTTTTAATATTACTTATTACACTCAATCACAGCATTGTTCATCAGCTACCTCCTTTTCAGGAGATGTGAGTTGCGCAGATGCTGTTTGACGCATGCCTGGGTCCGAGAGCCGAACTCTTACGGAAAACAATTCGAGAGAAAAAAGGGGCCACGCAGATGAAGCAAGATAGTTTGGAATAAAATATAAATTCAGAATAAGAATCGGCAGGACATTGTGGACGATGTAATTTAAAAAGCGGAGGTTGTGATTTTGTATACATGTGGCCAGGATGTATGTTGAACTTTTTTCGCACCATACACAGCATGGGGGTGCCGAAAGCTATCAGTACTGTCCTCTCAGCTGTGATGGTGATGATGATGATTAAAATAACACTAGCAGGAACCCGTGGAACTTCTGCGGTAAAATGGTGGCGAATATGTCCGTTTTATCACCACTCCCCCTCCTACAGCTCACCAATGTCGTGTGAGGTCACGAACCCCTCTCCTCACCACCCCCGTCTGGTGTGTCGTCACCTCTCCCCTTACTGACATACACCACTCTAACATGACGTCATCACATCACCCCTTTGCTCCAACTCACCAGTGTCGCGCGACGTCATCACTCCGCCCGTCTCCTCACTAACTTCTGCGTCACGTGACGTCATCAGCCCCCTCCTCACAACATCACCCCTCATCTTGCGTGACGTCATCAGCCCCCCTCATCTTGCGTGACGTCATCAGCCCCCTCATCTTGCGTGACGTCGATACACCTCATCCCAACAGCCCAGCGTCTCTGAGGTCAATCAGCCCCTCCCCTCCCCCTCACCAGCGTGGTGTCATAACCCCCACCCCATCTTCCCTCCCGGCCAGCGTTACAGACAAACAGGCATATTATTATATAGAGATTGGTGATAATGAGGATATTGGAATCTTTATTTTTCCTAGATAGGAGCCACCCCTTTCCTCTGCCACAAACACTCATCGTTTCTCCGCGGGTAAATAAACGAATTTCTAGCTGAAAAACAACCCCATCGAATGTATCACCACCATCAGCTGCCGACAAATATCAGTCGGGGTCGCTTTGCCCGTTACCCATCGCCTAAACTGCGGAGCGCAGGTTACGTTCTGGGTGGAAAAACCCCGATTTTTCTAGCGGCAGGCATCGGGTTTTTCTTTAATACAATTAAACCCGATTTCGGGAATTAAAACCTGGTTTAATGAATACGAAACTCTGATAGGCTTAGGCTGCTTCTCGTCGGTGCTGCTATCGTACTCGGGGGGGCGTCGGTCACGGGGTAGTCGTAGAATGCGGCGGGCAGATTGGTCGTGATGAACACGAGGAGCTCCTCCACAATCGTGGGCGCCAGTGAGTTGCTTAGCTTGGAATGGATGAAACCCATCGTTGAGAAGTGCGGTTCTGCAATTAGAACCAATGAAACCGGATTTCTCCCAATCTCAGATGATCGGGTTTAATATAAAAAGACAATAAAAAAACCCGACTGTGCCACCCTTGGGTTACGTAGCTACTCGCGCGTGCTCTGGTTGTGCCGTCGTTGTGATGAGTGCCAGGCAAGGGTCGTTCCGTTGGGGCAGTGTGACACTGCTCATCTGCGGTAGAAAAAAAAATCCAATCTTGTCACAGTGCCATTGGAGAAGGTACAGAGATCGCCAGGGTTTTCGCTTCAACTTTACAAAGCGGGGGCCTTCAATATGAATGTTATCTTGTTTAACAGCTGAAGATGGGCAATGCCCTCTGGCCACTTCTGATGGGGGAGTCCTCGTTAATGTAACGGTTATTTTGTTACAAATTGGACCGTTATGATATCGCATTGGCTTTAAATATTGAAAGTCTTGGCTTTAACTTGTAATCCAGCTTCGTTGCTGAGAATTTTCTTCACGATCATTTATGGCCCACTTGATAGCTGCAACGGACATTTTTGCTTTCAGCTGCTGGGACAGATGCATTGTTTTACTGTCTGTGTGGTTAGGCAGCTTATGAGGAAAAAATTTCGATGATGACTTAGTGCAGACTCTTCCCTTGGGAAGGCAATGCCAGGGAGTGTGATGTGCTCGGATGCGAGGCTGAACATTGCATTTGTTACAGCTTCCTTTTTGACCAAGGTCCCAAGATATAACTTCTAATAATTAATTGAAGTCAGCCATGAAGTTAGCAACGTAATCTATCACGTCCTCAGGTGTGTTGTGCACAGTGCTTAACACGGGCCATGCACTCGGTTTATCTATTTAAAAGTCGTGCTGTCCTGCAGCATCCTTGGTGACTGCGATGTAGCGGTACGGTTGAGGGTGTGTTTGTGAGGTGTGCTGTTCCTTCCTCTCTTCTCATTGACGCAATTGTCAGACTGAATCCCAGCCACAAGAATTGCACGGCACTTGGTTCGAGGTGCACTGGACCGGTCTTCTGCCCGCATGATGAGCGGGCATTTCTGACCTGTTCAAACGCTTTCCAGAGCAGCGACAGTCTTTCCTGCATTTCTAAGGAAGAAATGCGAATCAATGTTCGTAATATTGAGTCACGGATATGTTTCACAACTAACACACATGAACGTAACACACATGAACAGAAACCGCAACACGTTTGTCAGTAGCATTCCCGTAAAAGGGGAAAATGTATAACAGGTGACGCTTCCAGCAATGGCCTTTCTACATAGCATATAAATAGCTTAAATAATTCCTTGTGTTGGTTCAATTATTTATTGTATTGCATATTACTTGCTTTATTTATCCTATCTATTTTCTATGAAGAAGGACCATTGCCTGAAATGTCACATTTTATATATATTGTTTAAGGTGATAGTGTTATTGACGAATGCGTCGAGATGGTTGTTAATAGTGCTTGTGCACCACTGCCAACAGCAGCAGCAGCATCGCCAAGTAACTTGTGCAGTAACACACAGGTCATGCCATGGCTGTTTCTTATAAATTAATAACTCATTTCTCTAGAACTGCTTTTGTGATTAGTTTGTAGTCTCCCCACGCCTCCAATTAGCACGGGTGCAAAAGAGGTTCTGCAAATACATACAACTAACACANACAGTGTGTACAAAGACAAAATCCCCCGTATAGCCTTAACAGAGTGTAGGGCAAGTGCTGTTAGCAAGCCGGCACGGCACACGAGGGGGTGGGTGGCCAACACCACGCCGGCCACCTTTGTCTCCCAGTGGCATGTTCACATGACACCAGGTACTAATTTGAGGCTGAGTCGACCAAGGGGAGGCCCAGGACCGGTTCAGATAATTGTACCGGTGTTGGCTGAGCGGGAATCGAACTGGGTTCGTCGTGCAGCACGCTAACCGCTACACCATCACTCCCCACACACACAGACACAAAGATCCCCGCATAGCCTTATCAGACTGTAGGGGCAAGTGCTGTTAGCGAGCACCTATGAAGGCCGGCACGGTACACGAGGAGGTGGGTGGCCAACACCACGCCCGACCGCCTTTGTCTCCCCAGTGGCATGTTTACACAGCACCAGGTACCCATTTTCAGGCCGAGTCACACACACACACACACCTTCGTGGCATTGCTGCTTTCCACATGGCTGGTACAAGGTGTGTGTGTGTGCTCCATCGTTCACCTACATTTAATCTCGGCATCCGCGTCGCCCCGTGAAGAATGCGTCTCCTCTATCTCAAGCGGGGCATCTCCGGGGGCGCCCCTCTTAATGACGCCACGCTGCTGTCGACTTGTGGAGAAAACGCGTCCCGGAGATTCACTCCAAGTCTGTTCCATCGGGCGGTGGTGGGGGGGGCCGTACATCTGAGCCCTCCTACACTTTGGGTTTCCCCGCACCTCCGATTACCACGGTTGGCTACGTACGGTGCAGAAAAAAGTTCGACATACACGCACACATAAAGAGATATTTAATTGTAAACAGAGTTAATTTGTGGGTAATAGTTTTTTGGTACAGTATGGGAATTTCTTAGAGTTTTTTTTAATTAGTAGGGGGCTCGTTTTCCCACTCGGAAACTAGCTTCTCTGCTCGCGCTTAAGCACGCAGATTTATTTATGCGTTTCATTATTTTCTGCACAGACCCCGCCATTAATCATGCAGCCGTGCTCTAAATATGCCTGTGCTTTGCGGATGCACGGCAGTTATTCAGAAGACATACACGCGTTCTTTACGCTTTGTCTGTCTGGGCATCGCACATCATCCTGTGGGGGCTGCAAGGCTGTGACCTCAACTCCCACATGCAGAGGAGGAGCGCAAAGGGCATTTGGGACATTTGACGGAAATGCGATGCGCAAAAGTGCGGCAAATGTGTAGGACGGTCAACTTGATTCCCAAGCTCGGCGGGGACTAAGCGAACTTCATCCCCAGAGCGTCATCTGGACAAAACACCACCTTGGGAAAACTTCGCTGGGGAGGGCAACTCAAGCAGGTGTGCAGCTGCTCCGGTGACGTTTCAATGGGAGGTGTTCTCAGAAAAGAACCCTCAGCCCGGTTACATGACCGGGATGCGAGGGGGCGAAGGGAGGCAATAGATTCCAGAGGCTAAGGGGCCGCTTAGACCTACTGGAGTAAAAAGCCATCCGTCACCATCGAGGTTTTCTGCGTGGATCATATTGAAGGCAGCAGCATCAGGATCCATAGCAACGATGTAGCCGTGGTCACAGTTATCAACTGGCAGGGCTTACCCGCGTTTTGACCCCTGAAGCAGGAAGCATGGGCGATGCAGCCTTGAACAGGGAGAAAGCAACAGGCTCACCCCGACAGCACTACACCTTGCAGAACAGGAAAATCCTCAGTCCGATCATCTAAAGTCAATCCTGGGTACACTCAGGAGGGGTGACTCATCTGTGGCTGTCTTTGGGCAGACCCCAAAGGACATTCTTTGGATTTACTTATCTGCATCGCACATGATTAGTGCTGCGCCCAAGTTTGGGCAAATAGCCGCCACTGTATGCTCACCGATACCCAGATGAACATCGCCAGGACAGACCAGAGCTGCTGCTCGTAACTCCACGCTGGCGATGCTGGTTGTGTGATGGATCTCCTGCCACGGGGAACTGCCGGTGAGGCTATCCTGCAAACTCCCTCGATAGCCGATCTGCAGTGCTCTGCACAGTTGGCATTCCACTTGATTTAAGCATCGTGCGATTCTTTCAAAAACAATGGAAATAGTTTGAAACGATTTAGCTTAAAGCGTAAACTTTCGCGACCGCTTGTAATCCAAATGCGGTTTTCTGGTTTGGGCTGCGTGTTAAGCAGTTCTTCTTCCAAGTGTGTCTTGTGAATCATTTAAAGAGGATAATTAAAACGTGGAAAATAATATGTACCTTGGCGAACTCCGTTTTTAAAATTCTCTGTCTGCACAAGTGCAGATTAGTGCTGATATTCCGTACGTTGAGCACCTTTCCTGCAATAGACGCAGCCGTCTGGCAGAAGGGAAACACACGCGCCTTCCTCACCGGGAGAGGCGACCTGTCGTGCGACTGTCATCACTTACAAAGAAACTGAGCACGTAAGAGTCGATGAACGTTCATGAATAACAACAAAAACTATTCATCACGAGGGTGGCGAGCCCACCACCTTCGCAACAACACTCCGGTTAGCCACAGAGCAACGCTTGCCTCGGTTGCCATATAGCTGACAACAAAGCTCGCGACCCGAGTCCATTGTTACACCAAGATAAAACCATACAGCCATAGCAACACGATAGTAAACAGAAGACATTGCGCAAAAGAAACCACCAACAACCCCAGCCCGCAATGCCTTTAAACTGCGCCGGTGTGACTAAATCACAAGCGTGGTCGACCAAGGGAAATACCGCTGTGGTTTTCAGCCAAGGCCGATAAAACAAAAAAATCCTCCCCCCCCTCCCCCCCAGCTTCGTTTGCCTACCCTCATCCCCTGCAGCTTTGCCTGAATCTTCTCTGAACTCCATTCATTGACATTAAAGGGACACCTGTGCAGGGGGGGGGTTGCGTTCCAAAGCGACCGTCGAGCGGAAACAAACATCCTGCGTCAGCGGCGTGAAGGATGTCGCTGAGAGAGGTCCCCCCCCGTGCTGGGCTGGCAAGCAGGTGGTGGGTGAGAGGTCAGCAGTGGCGAGAGTCGAGAAGGAGTGCGCTGTCAATTATCAATACAAAAGCATCCATCCATCATCCATAGCAAGGCTTGTTGAAGTTGCAACTGGGCTTAATGGCGCTGCACGGTGCTATCAGCATGGGCTTTCATTACATACTTATATATATTCCTGCTCAACGGTTATACGCACTGCAAGGCTGTGATGTGGTCAAAGGGCACAGGTGAGTTGGCACTACATGCCAGCATGCCGTCTGCTCCCATATATATTCATCTTGCTTGTCGGGGCTCGTGCGTTGCTGAGATTCTTTGCAGTGCTGGTGGTTACCACTAGGGATGAGTTTTACTTTCTTCATCAAAACCCTTACGCCTGCTGCTGTATATTTGGAGTTTGCACGTGTCTCTCTCTCTCTCTCCTCGTGGTCGCGTGGATTTTTCTCCGGGTCCTCCAGCCTAACCCTCCGCGTTTAGAAACATGCCTTTAGAACAATTGGCTGCTATAAATTCCCACATGATGAGCCACTTTGGTGAGCTATCATTTATGGCCAGGTCACTTCTGAAAAAAACTGTATAGCCGAGTGGGCTTTACCCGGTAAAGTAAAAAAAATGTTTCTTAAAGGTGACGTGTGGAAGTCGGCAGTGATTGTCCTGTGGATAGACTTGCCCCATGTACCAGGAATGTGGAATTTCCGCCATTGGCTTTGGGTAGAAGACTGAAGTGCCCGCCCCATGCTTGTGCGAGTGGGGACTCCACTGACTTTCCTTGTACTTTGTTGGAAAGGCAGTTTCAATTTTCAGTGGGCTTGCCACTGAACGTGTTTGCACAGTTGTTTTGTTGAACCTCTGCAAATTGGAATCAGTTCTCATGAATGCAAATAGCAAAGTCCCCATGATATAATTCGTAAGGAGCCGCCCCTTGTGTGTTGAAGTTAAAACCGCATACGTAAATGTAAAAACATTTCTGCAAGTATTTTTTTCTTCTCTTAGTAACTATGCTCACAAAATTGCTGCTGTCTCTCTCAATAAGCCAACGGACGATTGCGTTAAAAGGGACCAACAAAAAGTCTTAACTTGCCGGCAGTAGCAGCCATGAGGATAGACGCTGACCCCCCCCCCCCCACTGAGCTGCCCACACAGCTTAAACTCTGAGCACGGTGGGGGGGGGGGGGGGCACCCTCGTTACGGGAGCTTGTAACCGGCTCCCTTCTGCCGCACGCCCACGATAGATGGTGAGCTGAGTATCGCTCCCTTCTTTTTCTTCATAATAATGCTTTTTTTTTCAGTCGGGTTTCATTTATTTTACTTTTCCAGGGGATACTCCGCAGTCTCAGGGGATTTATATGTGCCCGGCAGCAATGTCGCGGGAGTTTCATTTTGGCCATTAGTCTGACGGCTTTTGGGCTCTCCGCATCGGTAATGGTGGCAGGAAAATAAACCCGTTGTCGATTTTGTGTAGGATGTGGCCTCGGGGACGCTCTCCCGCGTATCCTCGTGATCGCCGCCCCTCGTTCCTTGAAGCTGGATCATTCTAACATTTGGCTGCGGCGCCCGCACAACGCTTCCCGTCTCGTCCTTCAAGTGCAGGGCAGAGAGGCAGAGACGCTTGCGGGCGAGGGGCAGCGGGGGGAAATAACCCTTTTACAGGCTCGCCGTTCCCTGTGATGGAAGGTCGTTTTTGAACATGCAGTGCAGATCAAGGACCCTGAGATACCGCTTGTCCCCTGATGAGGGATCCTCACCCCTGGGAAAATTGTGACGAACACCTAGAGGCTAGTATTAGAGTCTACCAGGCTTGCATCCTAGTTGGTGCCATCATGGCCCAATATTAACGACCCTGGCACAACATTAACGACCTTGGCAGCGGGGACAATGTCTCCCCCCCCCCACCCTCTTTGTTGCAGCGACCCCCAAAGGTCAGCCTGCGGGCAAGTCCTCATTAGCAGGAAGGAGCATCCCTCCGCCGCAGGAGTTGAGAGCTCAAATGGAATAGTGCTCCTTTCTGAGACCCAAACCGCCACTGACCAGAAGCCCCAGGCCCTGGAGCAACTTGTGTCCCACCGGATGCGCTTGGAGAGCACGCCACGGCGCGGTCGTCTTGGCCTCTACCCCGGCTCCCAGTGCCGCAGGAGCCTGCCGACGTTATCACTGAGGTCCCTGTGAGCGAGTTCAAGGCCCACTCAGCCGCCTCCTTTAAAGTAATGAACACAATCGTCCATGGCCACTCCTATCAGTTGAAAGTTAATAGTGCTTTTCCTAAGGAAACCGGCTCCAAGCCGTAATAATGTCGACTTTTACCCCTCCCCGCCCACAGTAAACCCAGCACTGCGGCCTCTTCACAGCCCACCACAAGCTGCTTTCATTCATGCAAGCATTCACATTGGGGTTTTTTTAATATGCAAATAGATACAACCCAGTGGACGGTACATAAAATGCAATATTAATTGAAAGCACCAGCTGCACCGATGCTATATTCATAACTTCAAGCACCACAATTTACGACGTACCATATTTTAAAGCCAGATGAATAGCGCCGATCATAAAATGATACGTATCTTGCAGAAATGACAAAAAGAGCACATGACCTACTTTAAAACACGAGACTCCTTGCAATGCATATGCTTTATAATATCTCCCTTGTTTTTGGTTCTTTCGGTAAAGTCACGTAGAAGGAAAATAATAAATAATAAAAATAAAACATAATAAAATAATTCTCACGACGTTTCGGCCACAACGCAAGCAGCCGTCTTCAGGTGAGAACGGGTCTGTCGAGAAGGCAGAGTCTTGCGTTGCGCCGAAACGTCGTGAGAATTATTTTATTGTTTTATTTTTATTATTTTATTATTTTCCTTCTACGTGACTTTACCGAAAGAACCAAGAAGATGAATCCCTGCAGTCACGAAAGCTTTAAATCGAAACTGCCTTGTTATTTTCTCTTACACACCAATGCACAATGTGTAATTGAGGTCAGCAGGCCATATAGTTCTGATCTTTAAGTATGGTTGAACCTCATATATTTTCTATGTTTAAAAATGCGGAATATTAAAATGCCGCAAGTTAATGCCGTTTGCAAGTATCACCGGCAGCCACAACAGACTACTTGGCTCATTGTGTTTTTCTGGAATTGCAATAAAGGTTTCTGCATAACACAGTGGTGCCAAAATATAAAAAAATTACAACACCCATTATTTACCCAGGAAAGCCTCACTGAGTTTCAAAACTCAATTTGCACATTTGACAACTGCAAATCGATGGTTTTCATTAATTACACGGCGCTACTTGCATGGTTTTGTTGTGGTAGACGCTAAGAAATTGTAACCTTATAATAATAAACTCTGCGAGATGTGTAAAAGTTTGAACGCAACAGCGCTTGCAGACCTGTTCAGTTCATATTATCACAGGTCACTATTTATGCACGCGCGCACACACAGTGGCTTAGCTTATTAAATATTTCACAAGGCGTTGCTATATTGCATTCAACGGTGGCAATCGTATTTGAGAAAAATATTTCAAGCATCGGCGGTCTCAGTAGTTAGGTAAACAACAAGGATGATACGGATGGGGGGCCCACGGTTAGTCGTGTGAGCCTGCGAACAGACTCCTGAGTGGGGATCTTTGGCTGTTGTGACTCGGTGCAGTTGCGCTGATCGGACGTGCTACACAAATCAGACGGTACTTTGCTAATACTCAGGCGGGGCTATGCTAATCGGACAGTGCTGCTCTAGTCGGACGGTGTTGCCAAGTATGCTAAACGCTCTAGATTTGAAACTTTCGTGACTGCAAGGATTCATACTCTTTGGGTTTTTCGGTAAAGTCACATAGGTAAAAAATGAAATAAAATAAATGAAAACAACTAAATTAAATCACGACGTTTCAGGTGCAGCAAGCATCCTTCTTCAGTGGGGACAACGTAGCGAAAGCACAACCGCTTAAGTGCCGAAACGTCGTCATTTAATTAAGTTGTTTTCATTTATTTTATTTGATTTTTTACCTACGCGACTTTACCGAAAAAACCAAAGAGTATGCTAAACGTGACAATGTAAAGTACCATTTAGATAAAGGCACTAAACATGCTTCAAATGATGAGCTATTAAATACAATATTATTTTTTTGCCATTAGCCAGAGGCCTGTTGGCATCTGTACTGGACTGGTGTGTAGGGTTTGTGCGGTTCCCGTTAAGGCTTTTATAATCTTAGTCAAGCAAAGCACCTTGATATAGGTTTTGTTTTCTGCTTGGAATTTTTGTCCCGTCCATGTTGACATGTTATTACAGGTGGGAAGATAAAGCCGGAGTGAGAACCAAAACAATTGTCGAGTATGGAAATCTAGAGTCCTCGCTGTACTGCTGCTCAACAGACACTCTGTTGTGCAGCAGTGTGGTGCTGCAAGTGCATCACGGCTCCCATCCCAAGTCACCGTAATACCGCCGCGATACGTTGCCTTCACGCCCCAGTTAGTTTTAACAGAATAGATAAGCGGACAATAAATCTCATTCATGTTTTCCGTCTCTCCACATGAAAAATAAAGTACAAGTTTTTCTTGCGCGGCTTTTGGCCCCACGGCCTTCTGGAGTGCACAATTTCAGTGGCATTGATTCAAATGTTTATAAAAACTCTGGAACGGTTTTGGCGCACAGTGTCTCATCAGCAGTCAGGCGCTCTTGAATCAATGCTGGTGAACTGTCAGATGTTACAGGCAGGCACCCTCCTTCTTACTATTATTATTTATTATTACTATATGTGGGCCCAGGGCGACACAACATTAAATAAAATTAAGTCAATGTAATCATATATTAATACTTAGTTGGAGTATTTTTGTCAACAAAGTATTTGCTGACTCAGGTCTTGGCTGTGTGGTTTTGGATGTCGCCAAGCTGTGGAGATGATAGGTTATTTGGATTAGGTCTGTATCTTTAGTCTTCCTACTTAGGGTTAGTTTTGAACATAGTTTAAATGTGAACTTTTAATTAATCTACGCAGTAACTAATAGGTCAGAGAAAGGAAGAAATCTCTTTTCACGGACAAAAACAATTGTTTAATTCTTTGTAGCCTGCAACTAGCAATAGATTGACAAAGGACTCCGGATTACAGACTTGTGACCGTGTCATTAGCGGTTTGAATTTTTTATTCAGCACTTTGACGTCTGGCGAGTGTGTAAATTCAATCGCTGTGCCGTATTAAATTTGCTTTGTATAAAGTCAGCTGCCTTTCGTGCGAACATCACTCCGCCGAGGCAAGATAGGGAATGCGAGCATTCAGCCGCAATGCAGCAACCCGCTGCGTAAACCCTTCTCTCTGCCCTCAAGTGCCGCTTCGTGTGCTCCCTTTTATAGCTCATTTGCACGTCAGATGTGATCTCGGCAAGCGGCGTCTTGAGACCTGCTGCTGCCGCCCCCACCCCCCATCTCCTTCGCGCATGCCCGTCTTGTTCCAGAGATGTTTTGGCGGCGTTTAATGGGCTTAATGCGGTGCGGATCCGGGCTGTCTCGTGCCGTCCTGAGATGATAATCACGCCTGCTTTATTACTTGCCCATGGACGCACGGCGAGAGAGGCCGGCCGCCGAGGTTCCAGTGCCGTTGCTTGCGCCAGGTGGGGTTTGTCCTTCGTGGATGCGAGAGAAAATAGGAAGTGGCGTTATAGTGGATTCTAAATTTGCGAAACTTATTTCGGTGACGCAACACTCCCCCCCCCCTTCGCCTCCAGGGTCAATACTCGATGTCTTATACTCGGGAGATGAAGGTGGTTGGGCATGGTGTTTGTGACGTATCCCCCCCCCCCCCATACAATGCTGACCTTCATGTATGCTAGCTCAACATATTGGGCCTAAATTTTGAAATGTCTCAAAATTTATTCTGTTTGGTGTGAAAGTTTTTGTTGCTTGTGCGGTAATATTTTCCACAATACAGTTTGCATTAATATTTAATGTCCAAATACAAGTACATTTCAAGACTTCGACAAAGTAAAAACAGGCACTCAAAACATGAATCAATGCCAACGTTTATTTGCGAGCTATGGTACGTTGGCATATTTTCTGAGAGTTGTACGAAAATGTATATGTTTTTAAATAGCGGATCGAGATGAGCTTAGGGCATGGAAAATAACTGGTATCAAGGTTGGATTTTAACTTAGAACAGTAACTTTGTGGTGCTGCAGACAGACCGCCATGGAAAACGTATCAACAACCGGTGATATGATAATTGTTTTTTACCCTTTTATTTGGCAACAAAACTGACACCTTTATTACAAGGAGTCATGTTTGCATTGACCACAATACCTGCGGTCGAAATGCAAACAAAAACAACTCTGATAATGTATTCACTGTCCTTGAAATTCATTGGTCCACACCCGAGAGACAGCTTTTCTTAGAGCCCAGTCTCACTGGTGTTGGACCAGATGACGCCAAAAGGCGTCCAACACCATGTGAGACTAAGCTCTAAGAAAAGCTGTCTCGGGTGTGGACCAATGAATTTCAAGGACAGTGCATACATTATCAGAGTTGTGTTTTTTTTACATTCCGACCGCAGGTATTGTGGTCAATGCAAGCATGACTCCTTGTAATAAAGGTGTCAGTTTTGTTGGCAGATAAAAGGGTAAAAAACCAATTGTCATATTTTGCTACTGGCAAAGGAGGTTTCAATGGTGTAACCGGTGATATCCTTGCTGGGTTTGTGACCTTTTATCCAGCAGTGGATAGAACGTGTCTGACGATGGGGTGTGCACGTGTGTACATCAGAGCATTGAAGTGGGACACGTTATTTGTTCCTAGCACTCGCCAGATGCCCCTGGCTAGTTAAATTCCGGGAATACATATTTATATATATTTTCTTTAAACCCATTTTCCCTAACAAGGGACCCCTGCCACTCATTAGAGCTGTCATCATTAAAACTCCTTCTTCCTCCAGGAAAAAAAAAATCTTTGAAAAGAATCTAACATTAGCTGTGTGTGTGGGCTACTTCAGAGGATACCATTCTATTTTCGGCGCCTGCAATTATGTGTCCCTTGCGTTATTACCACAATTCGGCAAAGCAATTGTTAGTGCTGTATTTTACTCTTGTGTAAATATGTGTGCATGCATGTATACGAGTGGAAAAGGCCAGTTTTTTCGCACCAATTCCGGAAAGCTGGATTGTAAACGGTAGGAAAACGGCCCCTTTGTTTTCTCATAGTTGAAGGTTTTATTGCGTAACGTTGCCAAGTTAATTCATGCTTTATGTGTTCACAGTTCCGCAAAAGTAATGTAACATAACCATTGGAAAATGTAGGGCTGTGGATTCGATGAGAATTGCCAGAATGTGTAGCTCATCGTTGGGCGAAAGGAAGATGGGAAAAAACATTCTCTCTTTTGCTAAGAACCGTAAACGCAAGAGGAGTTCTCAGAAAATTGGAACTGGTCAGGGATTGCAGTGGCACAGAAAGAGGAGGAAGTACAGGAAGTGTGATGCAGCCCATTTTGCGACCTATTGGTCGAGGAAGCAATTCACGAACCAATGAAAGCATCAACAAGGGAAAGCATCTGATTCTTAATAGATTATTGGATAAAGCCACTTAATTATCTGGCCAAACTTCTGTCGTTAACATTCTCCACCACCATCCATGAAAATTCATGAATTTTATTCTGACTTCGTGGGTCTTGTAGTTTCAGGTTGAAACATCGCGTTATCTGATTGACACATTTAGTTGTAGAGCTGTTCCTTCAGCTCACCGGTGAGCTGAAACGATAATAATTGATGTGTTTAAAAGCTTGTACACGGGCAGTTAAATTGATTTGGTTGTGTCGGGTGGTGGAGGGTCATCGCGACACAAATTTGGATAGCTCATTGCATGGCCTATCTCAAAAATCGAATATGAATCCGAATGGCTCCGAAAACGTATGTGTTTGGAAGATAATTCTTTTGCAATAAGCATATCATGCTAACGTTTTTAAGGAAGTAACCTGTAAAGAGTTTAAACGAGCCGTTACACCACTTATGCCTGCTAAGGCAACAGCAGCGTGTGTGATATTCCTCCCGAGTAAATGGGATTCTACAGATGCTGGAGGAACTGGCGAAGAGCAGTTCGGAAGAGTGGCATGGACTAGGCGAGCAGTTGGCAATGGCCGGGGAAAACGCTGCTCTCATACCATCACATCGAAAGGGGAGTAGGGAAAAGAGTGGTAAGTCTCGACAGGAGGGGTAAGGCGATTAACATTATAGAGAAATTTGTATTTGAAGCTTTCGTGACTGCAGAGATTCATATTCTTGGTTCTTTCGGTAAAGTCACGTAGAAGGTAAATAATAAAATATATAAAACAATAAAAATTTCAGGATTTTACACCTGATGATGATTGCTTTTGTTGCAGTCGAAACGTCGTGAGAATGTTTTTATTCTTTTTTATTCCCTTCTACGTGACTTTACCGAAATAACCAAAAATATTATAGAGAAATGTTTCCCAAATACTTTTCACTGTGCAGATAGAAGTGGCCTAAATGCTAGATGCAAGCACGCACATTTGGAGTATTATTTCATTACAATTATATAAATCTAGTTTAATGTGGCAGTTGAATTCTGCTATGTACATTAACATTTTCAAAATAAACCTTCATTTTTCATTTCTAGTGGATGCCTATAATAAAGATGCAGTGCTGCCATTATGGTTTTCTCCCACACTGGGCTCTCTGAAACAGTTGAGCAGCTCCCAGCATGCAGTGTGCCTCACGGTGTAGCCATGGTAACAGGCCTACTGCCATGCAGGTGGAGACCCTACCGTGGCTGCGGATTAGTGGATTAGTGTTGGGGCTACGTAGAGGCCTCGCTGTGCAGCTACGTGATGTAGTAATGGAATGCAAACGAGTCTGTTGCTTTTGGTTCTTCCTGCGTTATGGGGAGAGGTGGTGCCGCGGTTAGCGCTTCGCTACGAACCTGGCGACCCGGGTTTCGATTCCCGCTCATGCCCACCATCAGTGACGATTATCTGAACCGGTCGTGGGCTTCCCCTAGCTCGACTCGGCCTCAAATGAGCACCTTGTGCAGTGTGTAAACATCGCCACTTGGGAGACAAAGGCGGCCAGGCGTAGTGTTGGCCACCCACCCCTCGCGTGCCGTGCCAGCCTTCATATGTGCTCGCGAACAGCACTTGCCCCAATAGTCGGTTAAGACTACATGGGGATCTTTGTCTTTGGTTCCTCACTAAGCCTCGGAGTCTCGCCTAGTTTATTTACATGGAGCATCGACTTGCCCAGCGGTATTGCCTTCACCGGTTGTTGAAGAGGTCCCCGGTTTGAGTCCGGCACGCCGCCCTGGTTGATACTGTGGATGTATATACCGTAGAATGTGCGTCGTCTACTTCTCAGTGGACTTTAAAGATCACACGACGGCATTCGAACAGAGTATACCATTGTGTGCCAGCGTCATGGACCAAATGGAAGAAAAAAAATTACAAGACTCATTTGGGATTACACGGCAACCATCACCCCTCCTCGCTCATGCACAATTGCAGACTGGTGGTTCAGTCACTTTGTCCTGCACATGGACAGCTGCCCCTGGGTGTCCCCTTCGAATTGAGATGCTGGCTTATTTAAGCACTTCTTTAAATCCGACGATCATAGTCGTTGTTTACGCTTTATTGCTGTCAAAATACATACCCGACTTACTGGAGGGCACTGCGTCTTTGTGCCTAAGCGTTTTCACGTTAAATTCTCATCAGGACAGTTGATAATGGTGCTGTCAGGAGAAGCCACATCACGTCCTAAACATGCAAAGTTTTTATGTTACAAACACGCGGTGACTTTTCCCACCGTAAACTCCACCGGGTTCACGCACTGGGGGTGGGGAGGGCGGCGCGGCGCGTCGCTGTGATTTGGTGGCTTTGCATTTTGCGTAGCTCCTGAGCTGAACACGGGCGGCAGCGTCCCGGGTGTTGTCTAGTTCACACTTGAAGTGGACTCTCAACCCCAGTCAGCAATCGGCACCCTCGGTGGGCGCTAGAAATGGCCCTGCCAGCTTTGTTCACTGTGGGATGTGAGAGCGGCGGAGTGTATGGGGGGGTGAGTGCAGATATAATTGTGAGAATTCTCACCCTGTCCTGTCTCTCTGGTCTATATTCACACAATACTCTAGTAGTACGCCAAATCGGTGAGTGCTGAATTGCATAGCCAAGAAGCAACGTGAATGTGTATTTTAACTGAAAGAGTAGCATGTGCGGTTTATTAAGGAGGTGTTCCTTGTTTACTAGGCGGCTGAGACCTCCATGGTGGAATGATTTTGCCGAGGAATGAGGATAGATCACCATTTGGTTCCACACGAACCATCTTTGTACCAGGAGAGCTGAGAGCTCCCAGTAATGGGCCGGCCACCTGCTGCTTATGCTTCTGCTGCTGTATAATATGCATGGAATTATGGTCATGCAATTACTACTAAATTCTCACACAGCAATATACTTCCATGGCATAGGAAGTACATTAGATTCCACATAGAAGAAGAGGCCTTTGAGTTTAGTGAGGAGAAGAATATTTTTGGGAATAACAAGCAATGGGCATGTCCTTTAGATGTGACCCTTCATGCCAGCCAGCCAGCAAAACTTTTTTTAAATTACAGAATATTATTATTAGAAGAATATCAAAATATATAAAGTAACTATTTTAATCACATTAATGGATTTTTAAATTCAAAGCTATCCTACCCATGATTGAAATTAGGTAATCTCATTATTTAGGCCCGTTTCATTAGCATTCTAACAATATAATGATTTGGCCAAATATCTGTCATGGGACTCTCCACCACCCCAAAATAGACAAACACTTTTAATTGTCACAGGCCACAAGTGCTTTAACGTGTCGGTTATTGATAATAGGTTTTTCCCCTTTTTTCTGGCAACAAAACAGGTGTTAAGATATTCTTGGTTTTTTCGGTAAAGTCACATAGAAGGGAAACAATAACAATAATGTTTTATACTTTTATTATTTTATTGTTTCCCTTCTACGTGACTTTACCGAAAGAACCAAGAATATTAATCCCTGCAGTCACGAAAGCTTTAAATCAGGCGTTAAGATGTTAAACACCAAACTGAAACCTTTTACAAGGAATCATGTCTGCATTAACCACAATACTTATGATCAGAATGCAAAAAAAACATACTCTGATAATATATGCATTGTCCTTGAAACGGATTGGTCCACACCAGAGACAGCTCTGACTCGTGTCCAATCAGTTTCAGGACAATGCATATATTTTCGAGTGTTTTGCATTCTGACCACAAGTATTGTGGTTAATGCAGACATGATTCCTTGTAAAAGGTTTCAGTTTGGTGTATTAACATCTTAACACCTGTTTCGTTGCCAGAAAAAAGGGGAAAACTTATTATCATGTTTTGGTACTGGCAAAGGAGGTCCCATAATATCGGTTGTTATTTCAGCTCACACTGGGTAGTTTGAACAATGCTCAGAACAAAATGTAGCAATCGAGTACGACGCTTCACTTCGCAACTATGCCAATCATCTTCAGGACAGAACCCAGGTAGGTATTCAGAATGATGTGGCTTAACCCAAAAAATCAATTATATCGGCTGTGAAAACCTACATCCAATCACTAACAACATTGTGATATTGCCTTTATTTATCCGTGACAGCCTCATTGTGTCTGAGGACTAATTTCAGGAGGACCCTTTCATGTTTCATATTTGATCATTGCCATTAATGACTTGTCTGGCAACCGGCAGGAGGAATTCACTTTACAGAAGGGATAAACATTGCAGCATATGAGGGGACAACACTAAATTATCCACAGTTAAGATTCAAGAAATCATTAATGTACTGTCATTTTGGCCACTTTTAGAGTCTGTTGCCATGTCATCATTGAGGGTATTCTTTGTAAAAATCACAGTTGCTGAGCACAGGCCCAATTTGAAATTGTGATGGATAAAGAGTTACAATACGTCTCTTGAATTGCACAACGGTATAAGAACTTGGGAAATTGAGCCGGTGGTCGGAATTCCTGAGTAAGCAGTGCGATGAAAGAAGCCGTAAGTACAATAAATCTAGACTTTAAACTTTGATGACTTCAGGAATTCATATTCTTGGTTCTTTGGGTAAAGTCACGTAGATAGAAAACAAAAATCTAAATTGCTTTTAATTTAGATTTTTGTTTTCTATCCACGTGACTTTACCGAAAGAACCAAGAACACATTCCTGCGGAGGGAGCTGGTAGGAACGTTGGGTTGCTCGGTCAGTGGCCAGGGTCAACGGCGGCGTGGTGTATTCCGCAAATGTGGCCGACTGTGAGGGCGGGCACAAGCCGGCGTGAGTAGGTTAAACGTTGATTTTTATAAGGGCACCACGGGTGACCAGCCCCTCCCCACCCAGCCCTACCCTCCCACCCCCACCCAGCCACCCTCCCCAACCAGCCCCGCCCCACCCTCCCCACCCAGCCCACCTCCCACCCAGCTCCTCCTCCCCACCACCCTCCCACCCTCCCCTCTCCACCCAGCCCTCCTCCCACCCAGCCCCTCCCTGCACGACGGACGGACACAATAATCCCCTGTGGGCTGGTGTAACCAGGAGGTTCCTACCAGTAATATAGTAAGTACAATAATTGTTTTGACTTGCAGTGTGGTGGTTTGGGTTAGTGAGTTATTGTGACCTCTACAATTAAGGTGGTGGTGGTGGTGTTGGGGTGAGTGAGTTGTGACCTGCAGCATTGTGGCGGTGGTTGACCACAGCATGGGGCTAAGACTAAAATAGTCGAGTCTGGTGAACAGTTCTCAACGTGGTGGAGGAATCAATGAGTGACGTTCATGGCAAACGTAATCTTATGGATGCTTTAGAAATGTAAATTTAGTTGTGAGAAACATCCGGCATGAGTTGCATTTCTTTCAAGATATCATCGATTCAGAGCTTGTGCATCTGAAAATGTTTTTTTGAGATTTTGCACGGAGATTCCTGCACTCTAAAGTTGTTGATTGTGATCGAGATAACCATTACACAATTGCGCATTTTAAGAGAAGTCTAACAATCTTTGAAACCATTGAGGAAAGTATTTGAATCGCAATGCGGCGCTGCGCATGTTGCGATGGTTTATTCATACAGTGGTCGCCGACACACTCCCAATGTTTTTTTTACCTTTTCATCTCTTCTGTTGCGACGCTGTTTGTTTACGGATTTGCACGTAAAGTTTTCCTTTTCCTTCCTGTTCCATCAACTAAAACTGCTTCGATCAAGATTGAGCTGTCTTTTTGTGTACAGAAGCATAACGCTGAGCGTGTGCGTCCGTGTTTGTCTGTCTTTCGGGGAGCGTAGTGCAACGGTTAGCACGCGCCGCTACGAACCCTTGCGACCCGGGTTCGATACCCACTCACGGTCAACACCAGTGACGAATATATAAACTGGTCCTGGGCCTTCCCTAGGTCGACTCGGCCTCAAATGAGTACCTGCTGCGGTGAGGAGGGAGACAAAGGCANCCGAGCGTGGTGCTGGCCTTCATAGGTGCTTGCTTACAGCACTTGCCCAACAGTCTGTTAAGGCTACATGGGGGTCTTTGTCTTGTGCATTTGTGGATGCGGGCAATGGGTAGGGATGAAAGGGAACGATGTGGAGCGCCTTTTATCATCGCTAAGTATCGGGTTCAGGGTCAGGACAAGCTGGCTAGTGATCACTAATGAGTCACGTGGTGCCTGGGAACACACACGTGCGCATGACCTTGGATCGGCCTTATCCATCTCAATTGCACTGCATCTTATCCTCGCCCATTCTCCCACTCCCTTTCAACCACCTTTGTCCATGCCCACACCTTTATCTTGGCTTCGTTTTCTCCCCTAATAGTGCAATTACGGAGAACAACAATGCAATGACTTTTCAAGCGCACGAAGGATGATAAGTTTGCATAACAAAAACACGCCGTGTGGTTTTGTATTCTGCGCAAGGGTTTTATAACGGCGCTAGGGCACTTGCTTGAGCTATGGCTGCTTGCAATTTTGATTCTGGAAAGCGTGTGTTTGTTTGTACGTGTGTCCCATACACTCGCCCGTACGATGGTGAAAAAAANCATCTCCACGAGTGTGGAGTGGATATTTTGGAATGAGATGATGGATTCCATAAGCAGAGTGATTGAAGTCGGCATTCCCATGCCAAAAGCATGACGATTGAGCATTGTACATTTTGTTGGCCGTCATTAACCAGCGGTGGAAATTTTGAATTCCTCTATAAGGGGGCATTATTTTTGCAGAGCAGCGCCATTGGCTTTCCACGAAATAGTACCGATTTATTCCACCTCAGAGGGATGATGGGTTGCCTTGACATCAAGTCAAGCGCTCTAGCAATGCACCACCTAGGTTCTGATATTACGTGCAAGTGTCAGGCCATCATTATACAACAAGTCACGCTTTAATAGAGTCAACACGACACTGACTCTGCTGTATGGGGAGCACTCGGGTGTCTCGGAGAGCTGCTAAAGACGGTTCATGAATGCGCTGATGAAACAGAAGCAGGATAATATAGGATGAAGTAATTTTTAAAATAAAATGCTTTGTCATAAAGAACGAAATTGTGCTGCGTGCAGTAATCTCGGCTTTAATTGATGCTAATACAAAGGTATGTGTTGAAGAAAACAGCCGTAACCTGTGGCCATCATGAGTGTTAAAAATAAAAGGACATTGGTAAATAAGTAACACCATTTCCAGTCGCTGGAAACTGGTGTTATCGAAGGATTGACAAAGATATAATTTGACGTTATGAAATCGGGTTTTTGTGCAAATGATTGCTCTGCTTACGACCACCATACTATGAATCAAGGAGTAGATTTTAGATTATTTTCTGATGAATGTGGCAATGGAACGGGATGCAGATGGGAATTATAGTCCAGGCGTGTGAGACCCAGTTTACTCCACTCTGTGTTCGCCAATTTGAATCTAGCCAGCCGCACCCTTGATTAGCACGGTTGGCTACGTACGGTGCGAAAGAAGTCAACACGCATTAGACTCAACCACGAGGAGGTCCGATGACCTGGTTACTTAGGCACACGTCGTGGCGGGCTTTGCAGCAGCGAGAGTGGGTAGCTGTCCTACATGCGTGCCTTTGACAGGGATGTTGATGTCGGCAGAAAATGGGCTTGAGGAGGGGGGATAGTGTGGTAGGAAGAGGGGGGGGGGGTCTGGCAGAAGGCGCTTAAGTGACGAGCGCGCGCATGCGGGCGGGATGCATGGCTGGATTCATTGCTCGGACACGCCGTAAATCGGCCCAACATGCAGACAGGCATCGATCGGTGTCTACGAGTGTTTTTTTTTTTTACTCCGCCGTCGTCGCACGATCGCTCTCGGGCAAGCCTGTCCAGCCGTGAGCCCACATTACCCTCACGCTGCACCCTCTCGTCCCTGCCGGCCGGCGCGCCCGCCGAAGCTGCCGGCATCGTTCTGTCACGGGTCGACATTCGTCTGCGTTGTCTGCTTACGCTTTGGGTACATGCACTGGGTAAGCCGAGCGGGGCCATTGGGTTGCTGCCGAACCGGTTGGTACAACGGCGGTTGGCGCGATTCTCCCGGGATGTTGGATTGTTTCCGCAGGGAACCCCCAGAGTGCATGCTGTGGTATGCTTTAATGTGGATGTCTCAAGAGCCGGTAATTACATTTTCGTGAGTGGAATATTGTTTTGTATGTACGTTGAACTTCTTTCGCACCGTACGTAGCCAACCGTGCTAATGGGCGGTGCGGTTTTCTGCCATTGTCTTAATTCGTGAAAATATCATCGACTGAAATTGCATCAGAACGTTGTATGCAAGATTATTAATGAATTGCACCGGTCTCTCACCTGGTTAGTCAAATCCAAGACAGTTGTGGACTGTGATGCGCATGGTCTGTATTTGTGCTTTGGTTATAGGAGGGTGAGTTAAGTCGCTTGTCTCCGCACCACTGGTTATTCCTTACGGATATTCATTTACTCTTGCACGTTCATTTCAGTGACCCGCAACCAACAAGAGTCTGCTGATTTTCATTGTCTGTATAATAAGAAATTGCAGAGTAAGTGTAGCTTATTAACAAGACCGATGTAATGTCCAGTGCGGTGATATGTCCTTTATATGTTCAGTTATTATGAGCACCACACTGCCAGCAGCGTCTCATTTTAGACTGAAGTCGGAACAGGGGACCAGCAAGGCCAGGTTCAGACAGTTGCCACTGATCATGAACGGCAAATTTAATTTAAAAAACCAAGATTATCAGGATTGTGTAGCTGTGTACCAACCAGATACAATGCAACCACTGCACGCACCTCCGATTGGCACGGTGTGGCAACATACGGCGCGAAAGAAGTTCAAAATACATGCAGAGACACATACACGTGCAGACACAGAACACAAGCGTATGTGGGGGCAGCCGGGCGAGTTAATGTGTACACATTCATTCACTGCACACGTGTGCATTTGCTGGCCACTCGAGCAGCTCTTTGTAGCGAGAGTACAAAGCATTTCCCTGCAAAGTACATTAAAGTCTTGATAATGGAAATGTCTCGCCAAGATGATGGAGCGAATGGCAGAGCACTACCCCAACTACCCTCCCCCAGCCCTCGCACGATCCGTTCTTAAGGCCTCCTAAGGTTAGGATGCACGCAGTTCCAAAACTTTTGTGTAGCCATTTCCATTCACAGGGCGTTGAAGGCAACAAGGTTTGGACCGTGTTACTTTAACGGCAGGTTACAGACAGTGGACTTGCAGATGGGAGGAGCAGTCCATTGGAGCGGAGATTCCATTTTTAAAATCTAATCAAACCAAACTTCCTTGAACTGAATTTGTGTTTTTAGAAATGCAAGGAATGTTGAGCACATGACCACACATTGTCTGCTTGTAGGACTGCCAATTGACAAAGAACTACGCCTGGATTCCAAACAGCATATACCTTGGGGCACGTGTGGGGACAGGACGTGCAGACTCGGTAACAAATCCACGCGCGCTCTTAAAAGCCAAACCTCCACTTCTAGCGTAGCTACACTTTTAAAGACTGGACTTGTTTGGAGTGATGGCTTCCCCGTCACACCGTCTACACGCCGTATACCAATTCCGGCTACGTTTAAATACACATTTGCGTTAATGTTGCACATGGCCTAGAATTAATCTTAGATCACATATCGTAACGCAGTATACCAAGAACTTTACCACCACCACCAGCTCCTACAATATGCGCAAACGTATATACAAACTCACGGCAAGACGTAGAAATATGTCCTATGTAGCCTTCAACAGACATTTGGGGTAATAGCTGGTAGCGAGCACCTATAAAGACCAAAAGGGTACACAATGGGGGTGGGTGGCCAGCACCACTTCCTCTGTACCACTCATTTAAAGTCAAACACGGGGAGGCCCATGACCGGTTCAGATATTCGTCACTGACATTGGTAATGAGCGGTAATTGAACTTAGGTTGCCAGGTTAATAGCGCTGTGTGCTAACCACTTTGCTTACCGATCCCGCAAATATCAAACAAATATCCCTCATCCTTAACAGACTGTATGGGCAAGTAGTGTTAGTGACAGAGACATTGGTCTCTGTGTGTCTATGTGTGTGTCTCTCTGTGTGTGTGTGTCTCTCTATGTTGTTTCCGTGTCTGTGTTTTCTTCATTATTCTACCTGATGACGGTTGCTTGTGTTGCAATCGAAACGTCGCACTCTATTATTTAATTTATTTTCTTCGTGACTTTACCGAAAGAACCAAAGAGTAATTCGCTATTCAAGTAGTTTGTTGTATTACAAGCCACGGGCGGCGGGTAGGCCCAGATGCCCGATCACTTTGCTCCCAGTGGTGAGTTCACACAATCGCACCAATTAAGCTGAGTGACATACCCGGGTTCTGATATCTCCCGGTGTGTCGCGAGTCCCATGGCCGGGCAGCGCGTGAGCGCCACTCTACGCTCCCACTCGACACACAATTAAATTTAGGGAGCTCATGTTACATCGGTGCGGTGGGCAAGTTGCATAGGAACAAGTCATACAGTTGCGAGTCATGGATCGAGCCACGGTATTTGTGAGCACCATTAAGAAGGGTGACAGGTCTTCCCCGACGGCACTTGATGCCCTGTCAAGGCGGCGGTGATCGCCGTCGCTCCGGGATCTCCAGAGTGATTGCAGAACGTTGGGAAGTGCTTAAGAGGACGTGAAAGGCCGAACGTAAAAATGTAGCTTCGAGTTACTAAAAGAATAAGCCGCGATTATTCCTGACGCCTCGCAAGGCAGTCCGTTTTTAAAAAAAAAAAACGAGGCAGGACTGATGACATAACGCGTTGGGCCATCGGAGAAAAACAAGTTCTCATTTGATTTAAAGCTTTCGTGACTGCAGGGATTCATCTTCTTGGTTCTTTCGGTAAAGTCACGTAGAAGGGAAGTAATAAAATAATAAAAAAAACATAATAAATTTCGATTTAAAGCTTTCGTGACTGCAGGGATTCATCTTCTTGGTTCTTTCGGTAAAGTCACGTAGAAGGGAAGTAATAAAATAATAAAATAAAACATAATAAAATTTCGATTTAAAGCTTTCGTGACTGCAGGGATTCATCTTCTTGGTTCTTTCGGTAAAGTCACGTAGAAGGGAAGTAATAAATAATAAAAATAAAACATAATAAAATTTGATTTAAAGCTTTCGTGACTGCAGGGATTCATCTTCTTGGTTCTTTCGGTAAAGTCACGTAGAAGGGAAGTAATAAATAATAAAATAAAACATAATAAAACAATTTCACGCTTTCGGCCACAACGCAAGCAGAGTCTGAATGAATTCATTCACAACGCAAGCAGACTGAATTCATTCAGACTCTGTCGCCTCGACGGACCTGGTTTTCACCTGAGGACGGCTGCTTGCGTTGTGGCCGAAACGTCGTGAGAATAATTTTATTATGTTTTATTTTTATTATTTTATTACTTCCCTTCTACGTGACTTTACGGAAAGAACCAAGAAGAGGTTCTCATTTTGAGTTTTACGGCGGCGCCAGGCACGATGATATATGTTTGGACCGCATGCCGTGTGTGCTGCTGCTGCTGCTGTGGTTTAATGGTTAGCACACTGAACTTGCAATCCAAAAGTCTCCGGTTCGACTCAAGATCCTTGCACAGCGGTGGCCTTTACACCCAGCACTGTGATGATTGGTTCTGGTGGATCTCAACGGGCTGCATGATGAGCCACCAGAAAGCGATTACCAACACTTTCCGCATTTAATCTTGTAATGCCCAAGTGTGGTTTTTGTTTATGAGGCAGCTACTTTATTGATGTGACTTCCGTTTCTTGTACCAAAACGCTGTTTTCTTCCTGTCCTGCCACAATGTACTGCATATGAAAAACTCATTATAATATTCATAGAGGTGGCTAAACGCTGTTATTTGTTAAAGAATAATAATATACTACCAGGACCATATATTGGAAGTACATTTTTAATAAATGCATTTTTGTTTGCCATCAGTCCAAAGAAAAAATAGTTTGGTTACATTTGTTCAGATTCATCCTGAGGTCCACGACAACATTTTTTGCGATCCGAGTACTGTCCACCACTGTCCGAGCACAGGAGTTGAAACAATGGTGCGGTACCTTCCTTAAATATCGCCTTGCACCCAGGGCAGTATCACTGCAGAGGCAGTGAGGTGTGTGTTTGTGTAGGGAGTGATACAGCCATCATGTCGTTTCATTTATGTGATCTACCTTTCCAGAGTTTCGATGTTCTTCGCCATGGCATTCTCTCCAGCCTAGCAATGCACGTATGTTGAACTCTTTCGCAGCGTATGTAGCCAACAGTGCTAACCGGAGGTGTGGGGAAGGACAACAAACTAACACAAAAAGCACCTTGAATGCACAACCATCCCTTGCGTCAATCCACTGCTGGGTCAGGGCCTCCCCATGCCGTGCAGGTCACGGGGGTTATTTTACCACACGTCATCACGCTGCTAAGTGCGGCTTTGTGCGGGCTGGTGCAGGCAGGGAGCGTGGACATCGGTTTTAAAGAGGTACGGAACAGCAGTGGATTTTTGGAATTGCCCTCTCATGGATGTGGCAAAGCCTGGCAGTTGCCCATGACAACCTGGCTTGACATGGTGGTGTCCCGTCCAACCATTGCCAGGCTCCACCCCAGCTTAGCTTCCCACATCTGATTCTGCGCCTCTGATTAGCACGGTTGGCTACGAACGGTGCGAAAGAAGTTCAACATGTAGTACGTACAACACCTCTTCCTATCGTCTGAGCTTTTAATCGTCATCGTTAGTCGCGGCTTGGGTGGCTCAGAGTTAGAGCGAACGACTCGCAGTCGCAAGGTTGTGAGTTCAACTCCTGGCTGGGGGGGGGTTGACTCAGCCCATCGTCCGTACCTCCGATTATCACGTGTGGCTACGTACGGTGTGAAAAACGTTCTGGCGAGATAAGATGCATTTTTATGTATTTATTTGTGTAATCTTAACACTATACAGTGAAACCTCGTGAAGGTTGACCTGGGTAAGCCAGAATCGGGGGTAATTGTGATTTCTTGCAAGAGATTTTCTCCAGAATTGGTGAGCCCCTTTTGAGGCTCTTTTGCTGCAGGTGCAGATGTTCATGGGCTTCTTGATGGACTTGAACGCCCATTAATTGAGGATGACACTTCAATTAATGTTTGACTTCAATTGAATGCAGATTAATTATGTTTTATTTAGCAATTTAGAGGAAAATACTCTGTTGGCAAGACTAAACTTGCTTCGGTTACATCATGGTCATGATTAACTTAAAGTCATTACCCACAATTTGTGCATTGTTTGATGGTGTCCATCCACTTAAATTTTATTTTAATACCTACTCGTTATGCGTTAGCTTAATTTAATAATCCGCCTTTAATGAAAATCTTAATTTCATTGACAAGCCTGGTATAAATTACTCTTCAGCAGCATGTATAAAATTGATGAATATCATGTCTACAAAAGCCATCTACATTCGCATTAAATAACCTGTGATAAGCTTGGCCTTCTATCTCATCTCGATCTTTCATCCAGGCGGCAGCGTGGCGCCGCGGTCACACTCGTGCCTCGCAGCTAGAAGTGCCTGGGTTAGACTCCCATCTCGGTGCCTCTCTGTGTGGCATTTTGTATGGTCTCTCTCCCCGTCCTGCATGAGCCTCGAACTGGCTGTCCCATTTTTCGATTTAAAGCTTTCGTGACTGCATGGATTCATATTCTTGGTTCTTTCGGTAAAGTCACGAAGAAGGGAAATAATAAAATAATAAAATAAACCAATGATATAAAAGACAGACCTGTTCTTCACCTGAGGGACGGCTGCTTGCGTTGTGGCCGAAACGTCGTGAGAATTTTATCTTATTATGTTTTATTTTTATTCTTTTATTATTTCCCTTCTACGTGACTTTACCGAAAGAACCAAGAATATGGCTGTCCCGTTTCATAGCGGAAAAACATTTATGTAAAATGTAACTGGTATTCGGTAAATATCCCAATGCTGAGATATTACCTTTCACCTGACTGAAATGGGATTACACATTTTAGCAATGTCGCCCCCCCCCCACCCCATGTACTGCCAAATCTTGGCAGGATCCTCCTGAAAAAGATAATTGAGACTCAGTGGGGCCTCTCCTGAGCAAACAAACGTAACAATGGTAGTGACACATTGTAATCGAGCCAGGAAGTTTACTCCAGAGGCTTCAAGTTTTCCAGTAAACACTCGCTGTAAGCACGCATCCTGACATGGAGCCGCCGCTGATGGGGCTTGGAGCAATCCAGATGGTTCCTCGTGGCGACTGAGGATTAATGCGTTTAGCTCCATGTCTGGCAAGATGTGATCCCGAGTAAGTTAAATGGTGGGGCGAGAAGCGCATTTGTCAGCAGTCACTGCAACCACTTCATTTCCATGATTTTCAGTGCAATACTCGATCAATAAAACACGTGTGTGTATAAGAATGATCCTTATCTGATGGAAGCCCTCTTAAAATTTTAAACGACGTTATACATTTAGTACAATATTCTAAATTCACCTTGAAGTGGCAGTGACGACAGGCCAATGTGCATGGCGAGTATTGTAAGGATTTGTGCGATGTGAGGTGACACTTTACTCGGGGAAATCAACTTGTGATTGTGACACACAAAATGCCCGGCGCTCGTCAAGGAGCGTCGTCGACAGCTGACGTTTCGGGGACAGATTCAAGCGGCGTCGTCGTTGTCAGAGAGAGAGGAAGCCTTGCCAATGGGAGGTCACACGGCAGACCCCGGTGCGTTATAGGTTGTCCGTATTGTGTAAGCTCTAAAGAAGCTACCACCTGCTGACGATTTTCTATATTTTGTTGAGTAGCCTTTTTTCTCTTCCTTTTGTTGTTTGCCCCTCCGGTATCTGCTGAACCGCTTTCTCCGTATATTAATTCATGACCATACTCTTAGGTTTTTTCGGTAAAGTCACGTAGGTAAAATAAATAAATAATAAAAATAATTGAAATAAAATAATAAATCACGACGTTTCGGAGGCAACACAAGTCTCCGCATCAGGTGGGACCGTCACAGCTAAAATTACTGCATCAAGTGAGGCAAAATTCCAAGAGACAAGCTCTTAAATACAAGTTAAGGGGGAGGGGAGGGCTTATCTGAATGTGGTAGCCAATGAATGAACGTGTTTGGGGGGTGGGTGGGGCTAAAAGAGAGGTTGTAACCGGTGTTGGCTGACAATCCAAATACAAAAGGAGAGTACTGTTAAATGCTGGAGATGTCCACACTCGGTAAAGTAGAATAGTGCCTGTCAAATAAGATGGTCCAAATATGTTTAGTTAAATCTTTTTTTTTCTTCCAATGATTACTCAGTTTGTACCCATCATCACGGTTGAAGTTATGTCTGTGTTTGTATATCTGGATGGCTTCTTTACAAACCTTTGATGGTAGCCAGAAGGTTTGCAGAGCACCTTGGTCTCGGAAAAGACAATATCATGAGAGCCCACAGCGTTGTAGCAATGATCGGCAACGGCGGAAGACTCAATTTTGCCGTGTTTCAGATCTGATTCATGACCCTTTGGTACAGTGATCTTTTCTGACGGCCTGCGGAAAGGGTACTCGCATCATTATTAGACTGACAATAACTACCAGTGAAATATTTTATTTAGCACCCGTTTCTACGGGCACGCGACACACGAATTACATCTTGTCTCAAACGTTTGAAAGGGCACCCCCATTGGCAGCTGTCCCTGTAAGGTGACTCGGCACCTTGGCCTGCAAAGAAGCATTCGTCTGCCGGTAGTGAGCAATTATTGATGCAATTGATCCTATTTGAGTAATTATTGTAATAATGTGTGTTCCAGTTTTGCCTCTTAATTGTTCCAACCCATAAAACGTATGACCTCTCTCTGGCCAAACTTGGGGCCAGCAAAATGAAACTCTTGCGTAAAGAGTCAACAGAAAAACGTCCTATTGAAATCTTAACCAGAATAGTTGTTCATATGAAACCCGTTCACGAGGCAGATTCATTGAGAATGCTGAATGTGTTGCGGAGTGCAGTAAAACCTCACGCGGATTATTCCCAACAGTCCGCTTACGTTGCGCCCCCCTTCCTCCCGTCCTTCTCACTAGGAACTTCTACTACATCACGATGCTGCGCGACCCCGTGTCGCGCTACCTGAGCGAGTGGCGGCACGTGCAGCGCGGCGCCACGTGGAAGACCTCGCTGCACATGTGCGACGGGCGCGCGCCCACTCCGCACGAGCTGCCCTCCTGCTACGCCGGCGACGACTGGGCGGGCGTCTCTCTCACGGACTTCATGGCCTGCCCCTACAACCTGGCCAACAACCGACAGACGCGCATGCTCGCCGACCTGAGCCTCGTCGGCTGCTACAACGCGTCGTTCATGATCGAGCGTCGCCGCGGGCAGATTCTGCTCGAGAGCGCCAAGCGCAATCTGCGCGGCATGGCCTTCTTCGGACTCACCGAGTTCCAGCGGCGCACGCAGTTCCTGTTTGAGCGCACGTTTCAGCTGCGCTTCATCGCCGTTCACCCAGTACAACGCGACGCGCGCCGCCGGCGTGGACGTGCCCAACGCCACGATGGCGCGCATCCGCGAACTCAACGACATGGACGTGCAGCTGTGAGTACGCGCGCGACCTCTTCCTGCAGCGCTACCACGGGCGCGGCGCCTCGAGCGCCAGCGCCAGCGGCAGCAGGAGCGCACCGGCCCTCGAGCCTGGTGGTTTGGCCGCGCCGAAGCGGCGCCCGCGCCGGCCGCCGTGGCCGGGGCCGCCGATCCGACGCGCGGCGGCGGCGGCGGCGGGNACGGCGACATCTCGCAGGAAGAGGAGGAGGAGGCGGAATTTCTCGAACAGCAACTGGAAAACGATTTTAAGCTGCAGCAGCGGCAGCAGCTGGAGGAGGAGGAGGCGGCTGCGGCCGAGCCGGCGTTGCCAAGTGACGGAGGCGCCCAGACGGCGGCGCCGGTCGCGCGAGCGGCAAGGTGGCGGCGGAGACGGCGAGGGCGGGGTTGTTGCGGAGCCGAATGCCCCACGCCCGGCGAACAGCGACTACTCCGGTCACGTGCAGAAGTGGTGATGCGGANTACGGCCACTGCGGCTGAGAAGGCCGCGGGAGACACGGGATTGTCAGAGAATGCATTCACAAGACGCACGCGTACAACACATGCCAACAGGCACACCCTGTAGAGGCATTGTGGTGGAGGTTTCATGGACTTTATGACCCTAATCCATTTCAGAATTCTGGTACTCTAAATTTTTTTAGTCATTGAAAACACATTCCGGGATTTGAATTAAGAATGAGGTGACACCACAACTTTTACAGCCTCATCACAGAGTCTTTTTTAGAAGACAAGTTAAATATGTGTGTGTGTATATAGCTGTGTTGTCAATGCAGATAAAGGACCTTGCATAGTTATGGTGTGGTGTAATGGGCTGTTTAAGATTCAATGTATCGTGAACACCATTCGTTTTGCTTGCAGTATATGCAGAGAATATATTAACACGTGTTTTATTAAAACAAAGTAATCCGCGCCAAAAAAAATGAGTGGGGAAAGTGGTTTTGGTTCGGCAGCAGCGCATCGCTTTTGGTGTATTTGTGCAGTAGATGTGTGAAGAGTTTAGCTCTGTGTGGCCGTACAGACGTTAATGATTTTTGACATGGAGCTGTGATGTGATGCATCTTATTGTGTGGTGTACTTTAACTTTTTGCTGATTTAGTGATGTTGAAACGAAACAAACAAAAAACTGTTATGGTAAAATGTTCAAAACCATTTTCGGTTGGAATCCAAGAACACCCAATGTAGTGACTGCAGCGAAATTTTTCGCCTTTTTCCTCTGATGAATCACAATTTCTGTATAGTTAAAATCTATGCCTTTTATTAGCGATAGAGAAACACAATCACTTTCAGCTTTGGGACTAAAAATGATATCGCATGCATTGTCTCGTTTGTGTTGTAGGCACCATCGTGGTTTCAGAAACCTCCGACTCATTATGCAATCGTTGATTGTGGAAGTTGATTTTGGATCAGCCAGAACTCGCCTACTTGTGACCAACTTCCAAAAGTGAAACTCATTTGAATCGGCAGATATCACTTCAAACGAAGTCTCCAAAGGTTTGTGCTTGAAGCCGCGCCAAAAAAAGTGACGCTAAGTGAGACTTGTGCAATGCTCGCCCATTGTTCGTGTCCCAAGCTTGCGGAAATTCCACGTTCTGGTGGCAGGGACTCTTTTAAACACGCCAACCACCATTCATTTGCTTCCCGCAAGTGGTGTAACTTGAACAGGTTGTGTTAATTTAGCGCAGGTTTTTTTTTGGTGACCAAAACGATTAAGTAACATTTAACAACGTGGATTGTGCAACTCCCAACACCCGGCGTGCTTGAAGCAGTAATGCATTGGGACATTGTGACAACTTTATTAATTGGCTGTGTGAGGTGGAGGAGGGCACACGACCACATATTTGGCTGACACGGCGATGTAACCCATCAAATCGACGAGGAATCGGATGGCGTTGGTTTTATTGAAGCTGGAAGGTTACCGTGGTGGGCTGACGGTGAATTTGAATTCGATCTCTTGGCATTGCGATGGAGAGAAGCTTTTGTCTCCCGTCGTCGTCTGCGCTGTCCTCGATCTATCCTCATCTCTCTCCATCACTGATCCTGTTTAAGGTGTAGCACCGTCCCACAACTTAAACACGGTGATGTATGTGTCAAAATATTGCTTTTTTATTATTTTCGTTTGCTCGGAGGGTTTTGTTGTTTGTGATTAATTACACCTGTGCTGTTTTAGAAATTCCACCCCATGACTGCTTACTTCTGTATAATAATAATACTCTTATATTTATATATGCAGTACATATTATATATACTGTACATAGCTTATGTATAATCTAACTGTGAATGAACAGCTGCACTGATTGAACCTGATTGGAAGTTGAAAACGTGTATATTATTATAATAATTGACATTTACTATAATAAGACCGACAGATGTGTAATCCTGTAAGGGTCTCATATTATAAATAATGTGTAAGTCTTATTCAGTTGGCTCCCTCTAATCCAGCGGTGTTTTGGATCGGAAGTCTCGCAGATCAGCATATTATTTTTTCGGATCGGTGGTTGTCCCATTAGGAAGGAAATGCATCGTCTGTGATTAGTTGGTTCCCTTTGCCTAGCTAACTCGTGAGGTGGCACCTGGGGCACGCTGTTGCGTGCCGCTGTCACCATGTAGATGCTTGTGACGTTTGCTATTCGTGCATCTTTTATTTTATTTTATTACAGTCGGTTTGCATGTGCAGTTGGAACGGCCACGGTTTAATTCCTTTTTTTTATATTGAAAAATAAAGTGAAAGAGAAAAAAATATACACACTGCCCTTTTGACCGAAGGATGAGGGTTTTAATTAAAGGTAGATCGCTATTTGAGCGAGTTTGCTATACACTGTGTGTGGCTTATAGAGGAGGGGGTGAGCGTTGTCATTAGGGAGCGGTGGTGTAGCGGTTAGCGCGCTGCGCAACGAACCTGACGACCAGGATTTGATTCCCGCTCACGGACAACATCGGTGACAATTATCTGAACCAGTCCTGGGCCTCCCCTGGTCGAGTCGGCCTCGAATGAGTACTGTACCTGGCGCGGTGTGTAAACATCGCCACTGGGGAGACAAAGGCGGTCGGGCGTGGTGTTGGCCATCCATGCCCTCGTGTACTGTGCAGGCCTTCATAGGTGCTCGCTAACAGCACTTGCCCCAACAGTCTTTTAAGGCTATACGGGGGATCTTTGTCTTTGTTTGGGCTCTCATACTATGGTAGGAGTACGTAAGAATGTGTGTTTTAATCTGTAACTGCCAACATTTCTTGGGGGAAAAATGTAATACCGATTTGGGCTGCTGCCTTTACTAAATATAGTTTTATATCAGAACTATACAGCTAATATGTGCTTTTCGGCAAGTTCAATAATTGCCTTCCTTCAAAAAAATATTCTCACACACTGCTGTTCCTCATCAGTATGCAAAGCCATCGTAGATCCTGCCCAAATGCAGCTATCGTCTTCTTCATATGACTGACGGTGCTGATGTAGAGCAACAACTATATGGTATAAAGTACCCATTCTGAAATCTCCAATGTTTCTGCAGTTTACAGACGTTTGATCTTACGTTGCTTCATTCGGTTTTAGAGTCCCAATCATAGTTTGGTTTAATCGAGGAACCTTTTCACGATGATATCTGCTGAGAACGTGTGTTGTGCATTGCCAGTTAATCTCTTTAGATCACGTTCAGACCTAATAAAATACCTTAACCCTGGTCCACTCCATTTAACAAACGATACTCATTTTAATTATTTTCTACAAAATTGAAGTTGGCAGTTGCTTTCATTTACATGACCGAAAATAATAAAGCATGTAAGCAGACCGCCAAACCGGACAATGCAACACGGTCTTTTATTTCATTAGTAGTAGTATTATTATGATGCTTTTTAATCCAGGACGGCTTTGCTAAGACTCGATGCTTTTTTCGTAGGCTCTGACTTTTCACAGTCGGCAGCAAATGCTGCAGCTGCTGCTGCGTATAACCCCATTTGAGTAATTTGCAGGTATTTCTTCAGCAATGGGAGGTTTGGCCAATACCAATTACGTTGTATGTTTTTTATAGCTATTTCCCGCACCTCCGATTAGCCACGGTTGGCTACGTACGGTGCAGAAGAAAGCGCCGCTGCCGCCCAACGGGGTTTGTCGCGCTGTTCAAGCGACTCTTATTACACGTGGCTGGTGATGAGATAGACACCTGTAAAATTCAATTCGGAGGACCGGTAATATTTCAATGTGGGGATGGTGTCCATGATATGGATGTAACACCCATCTTTCTTGTGAATTGTGCTGAGTTTTGGTGACGTATTGGTATGGGCTTCTCACACACACATATTATCAACGAATTGACCTTACAACAACAACGAAAAACAGTTTTTACTCCCAAAATGGATTATCGTGTTTAAGGAGTTTAATGGTCTCAGCCCAGGGACTATTGTCTGAACACAAATTAGTCGGTGGCTTTTGCACTTAATGAAATCTCGGCAAGATCTAAAGGTTTAATTTCTCTGTAGATGAACACAGTGAAGCACTGTACACGTTAAAGGATCGTCGTTTTGAGGTTGGGATGAGAGAGACTTCTGAAATCATTTCCCAATTTGACATTTTGAGACTCGTGTTTGTAAAAGGCTTCCATGATCAACAACTGCGTCGTTGCGTCGCCTTGTCATCGACAGTCAATTCTGATGTGGAGTGGATGGTAACTTGTGAGGAAATGTACCCAGTTCGCAGGGCTTTAAGAAGGGTTATTATTTGGTTCTTTCGGTTAAGTCACGTCTAAAGATAAAATAATAAATTAAATAATAGCATACGACGTTTCGATTGCAACACAAGCAATCATCATCAGGTATAATGAAATAGCGACATAAAATCTAACCAAAATCTAAAGTTCTAAAATTAAGATTGACTTTAAGAAGGGCTCCATGTAGCTTTGACTGTGCTTGCCGCCAGGATGGTTTTCATGGAATTGAACCTTCTTCAAGTATATCACGGTCAAGGAAATGCAACTGAAGTCTAAACTGTGTCTGATAGATCATGCTAAAGACACCATCTAAATCATTGCTCTCTCAAGAGTGCAGTTGTGTCCAGGTGCTGATGTAGTACAGGAGAGTGGTTACAAATATAATGGAATTATGGCTTTTATAAAAAGCACTACATTTGCAGTTTTTGTTTTAAGCATTACGAATGGTAACAAAAACTTGTACAGCTTGACCGATGAACAACATTGATTATGGACTCACTTGAAAATGTCCAAAGTGACCACGAACAAGTATAAAAATAAAAACTGATACAAATCACACATTGATTTTGAGGACTCATCCATCACCTGGCACGATCTACCCACCACGATCTACCCACCACATCTATCCACCACGATCTACCCACCACGATCTACCCACCACGATCTACCACCACGATCTACCCACCACGATCTACCCACCACGATCTACCCACCACGAGCTACCCACCACGAGCTACCCACCACGAGCTACCCACCACGATCTACCCACCACATCTACCCACCACNATCTACCCACCACCATCTACCCACCACGATCTACCCACCACGATCTACCCACCACGATCTACCCACCACGATCTATCCACCAAGATCTACCCACCACGATCTACCCACCACGATCTACCCACCACGATCTGCCCACCACGATCTACCCACCACGATCTACCACCAAGATCTACCCACCACGATCTACCCGCCACGATCTACCCGCCACGATCTACCCGCCACGATCTACCCGCCACGATCTACCGCCACGATCTACCCGCCACGATCTACCCGCCACGATCTACCCCCACGATCTACCCGCCACGATCTATCCCACATCTACCCGCCACGATCTACCCGCCACGATCTACCCGCACGATCTACCCGCCACGATCTACCCACCACGATCTACCCACCACGATCTACCCACCACGATCTACCCACCACGATCTACCCACCACGATCTACCCACCACGATCTACCCACCACGATCTACCCACCACGATCTACCCACCACGATCTACCCACCACGATCTACCCACCACGATCTACCACCACGATCTACCCACCACGATCTACCACCACGATCTACCCACCACGATCTACCCACCACGATCTACCCACCACGATCTACCCACCAGATCTACCCACCAAGATCTACCACCACGATCTATCCACCGCCGAATGAAGGCCTCCCCACGTTGGTCGCCGCTGCCGCCGTCTTTCACGCTCCAAAGATGCCATCACTGCTGCGCATGAATTGATGTCCGTTGCTCCATCTCCGGTGATCATCCTCTCCGACATGTTTCCCTACTTTGCTGCCGTCGTCCTGTCACCAGTTTCTGCCATCGGCCATCGTCTTCAAGGGATCGTCTCCTGCCCGAGTCCACTAAATTCTCTTCGCAGTCCATGTGTTGATTAAACGTTGCCATGTGTGTTCCATGTGTTCCTTCTGTCTGAGTGTCATTCCAAGCATGCACCTTTTCGTACTTCTTTTCCATACTTTTTAGCCCTTTGTTCCATGTTCTTTGTCAATATGTTTCTGATCCATGTGGCCAGTTAGATACACGAATTGGAAACTTCTCATTCTGGCACGTTTAGTCACCTTGTGTTGCTTTTCATTATCAAATGTATGTACGTGACTTTTATCAGTGCACTCCGGGATGATTGGCTTCTCGTGCTGTGTGAATGGTGGGGATTCCTTGACCATATTCTGGTCTGTGCGAGTTGGAGGCGGGGTGGATAGACATGTGGGCATAGTACAGTGCAACAATTGCTTATGCTGCACAGCGCTCTGCTGCCCATAAAGCAACCCTCCAGAAGCCAATTGACGCCCCTTGTCACGGCCACCCATTCTCTGTGATGAACTCCGTCTCAACATTATTTGTTCACAAATATGTTGCACCGTGCAAATGCATAGGCACGCCACGCAAGCCTCACGGCACACACGGATGGATGCATGACGCAGCGTGTGCGGGCAGCGGGCTCCATCTCCCATTTGAGTGATGCAGTCGACCTTGAGGCGATCTGCGCCTCCCAGCGATGGACGAAGACGGGGACGGGCTCTGACCCTCGTGGGTGCCGACACTTGCACCCAGCGCTCTGACCGGCGATGATTTGTAACGTTGAAGTCCGCACAAGTCCGGCCCCTTGAGGCCCAGGTGACCACCTCTGCGCTATTGAGCGCCTCGCATTTGACAGCACTTCGAACGCACGTGGGGACCTGGGGGTATGAGCGACGTATTGGAATAAAAAAGGAGTTCTCGCAGAAGTCCTACAGATTCATCCATCTCTCGTATTTACTGCCTCTTACCATTCTCAACGGTGAACCCATTGCCAAAGCTGTGACCGATGAGACGGGGAGCCCCACGGCGATCTAGGAAATCGCAGCAGGGAGATCACGGCCCTACCGAACGCCACGTTAGCCGAGGCCACCGGTTCTAACCTGCAATGTTCGATACATTAATCCGAATCTGTATTTAGGCTGGAGGAATCTGATTAGCTATGAGGCTCTTTTTCACAGATGTCTACAACCCGGCTGTACTCCAGGTATGGATTGATGTTGCACTTCTTTCGCACCGTACGTAGCCACCACTTTGCAATTGGGCCCTGTTGGGGAGACCCCTGTTCTGCATGCCCGTGGAGTTTCCATTCCTCCTCTCGTCGAATGACGTCAAAATTCTCACCAAGCATCAACAGGTCGGAATTACTAAAACACTAATGCACCTCTTCAACCAAATACCTGACCGCTTTCTTATTCACTGGTTGCCCGCTAACGTCCTTGAGCAATGCCTTGCCAAGACATGCACGTACACGTGTGTATGTTGAACTTCTTTCGCACCGTACGGTAGCCAACCGTGCCATTCGGAGTCCAACTGTCGCCGCCGACTCACGCCGGCTTGTGCCCGCCCTCACAGTCGGCCATATTTGCGGAATACACCACGCCGCCGTTGACCCTGGCCGAGTTGGGGAAAATATTAAATTTCTCGTCCATTCTCGACGGACGTGGACGGTGGTTCGGTCCGACACTTTTTTGTGATCCAAATAAAACGTCGAAGCCGCCATCTTGTCCCCCACACTTTTTGGTGTTGCTTATCGCGACTAAAAAAAACGTCTCTTTCGATTCGGCTGTAAAAAGAAACACGAATTCTAAGTTTTGTTTTTCAGCAGTGGAAGGGAAATATTGCCTCTTGATATTCTGATACCTGGAGGACCGGTGATTTTTTTACTGCGGGTTGCTCCAAACATGCTCTCGGCAATCTGGTGATAAAATTCAAGAAGTTAGCTATCTCTCCTACCCCACACGTAACAGGATACGTCCCATTCCGAAAACACTACCTTGTAAAACTTCACCAGTGGCTGAGAACACACCAAGGTCTGTCTGAACCAATAATGTGTTCTCGACAGCACCCGGAACAGCACACGTAAGCTGTCCTGACAACCCCCTACATTGCCAGTACAATACATCATCCCTACATGACACATACACGTGTGTGTGTGTGTGCGCGCAAATCCACACTCGCGATCATGGGCATATGAGCAGCGCAGTGTCTTGTGTGTGGGGTGTTATATAGTTAAAGATTCCAAAGTAGGGCTAAACGAGTTGGGGAAAATATTTAATGGCGATTTCTCTGACATTGCGATTTGATTTGCGATTTTAAAAAATGTTTAAGTCAAGCTTCAGTTCGATATTCACTGCGTAATAGATGTAAGAGATGTGATGGAGCATTACCACATGATACCATCAAAATATGAACTGCTCTATATATTCTAATGCTAAGATGAGAACTTAAAAGATATCAATTGCTTCCAACATGTATTTATAAAAAAATAGAACAATCAAACATAGAACAATTGTTAAGTTAAATAAATAATGTTATTATAATCATATAATTCCAATAATAAAATATTTGGAATTTTTAAATCGCAAAAAATTGCTAATCGCGTTGTTTCAAGATGCGATTTCGATTTGAACTCGATTAATCGTTCAGCCCTATCCCACGACATCATGTTTGTTGTCAGCACTGAGGGTTCGCCTGGCGATGCCCTCCAAGAGCGAGATGATCATTTGTCGGGAGTCATCTCTCCACTGCCCTTCACATCGTCTCGTCCATTGGCGTGCGCCGTCCTATTGACTCGGCAGGGCGCGTGATCGGGCAGGTGAAGCCACGGAGAGATCACGGGAAGCTGTTGACTTGAAGCTGCGCCAATGTCGTTCCCTACATGGCCCCAGTGGCAACCCGACCGCACCGCGCGCCTTTCACCTGCCGATAGCAGCGCAGGTGAAAGTGTTGGCAAAGCGTTTTGTTTGTTTCCTACGGTGGTTGCCGACAAGCCCTGGCTTAGACACAACTGAATTGCATGGTGTGCTGCTGCTCTCGTCTGCACCATGCGGAACCCCTCTGCCGCTATTCCTTCAGTGTTCCAAAACGATCTGACGCTAAAACACATTCCTGCGGAGGGAGCTGGTAGGAACGTTGGGTTGCTCGGTCAATGGTCAGGGTCAACGGCGGCGTGGTGTACAAGCCGGCGTGAGTAGGTTAAACGTTGAGTTTTATAAGGGCACCACGGGGTGACCAGCCCCTCCCNACCCAGCCCTCCCACCCAGCCCTCTCCACCCTCCCTCTCCACCCAGCCCNACCCTCCCATTTTTGGATGCACAACGACGGACGGACGGACACAATAATCCCCTGTGGGCTGGTGGAACCAGGAGGTTCCTACCAGTAAAATACAGTGTCGCCTCCTTACCGCATCTGCGATCGAAGGCTTCGTAAGCCTTTGTGACTCAAGGTGTAAAAAAATCGTCATAGGTGCTTTGGGTAAAGTAAGTTCTGCCGGAGCCGATTAAGTAAACCATTGTGAGTTCGCAAGTGGCGGCGGCGGGGGCTGTCTCGATAACGAATGGCCGCGCGAGTAAATAATTGCGAGGAGCGTGCCTCTGAAGACTCCCCCTCTTGCTTCTATTGCCTTGGACACGGGCCAAGTTCTTAAAGAATGTGTCTACAATGCAGCCAGAGAGGGCAGGGTGTGGAGGCTTTTTGGTATTTGGTGGCAAAAAAAAGCGGTGACAAACGACGGCAGCTCCGGCATGAAACGTGGGCTCTCCGATCTGCTCCTGTGTGTGAGCGGGATTACTTTCAGATAGAAATCCCGAGCCTCGTGAAGGAGCAAGTCCAGGACAAGAGAAAGAGACCTCCACTGCTAGACAACTAGCAGAAGCAAAGAGTATTGCCCGAGTGGCTATATGTCCTCTGGGAGAGACCATGCCCAAGGTGGAAGGCACGGCCTCTTTGGGGCTGTCCATAAATGACGTCACGCACCTAGACATTTGTGACGATGTGTGACGAGGCGGGGGGGGTGGTGAGAAATGTGACGTCACATCAAAATGCGTAACTTGAAATAAATATAGGCAACACGTTCTACTTAATTAAATAGACTTTTTAATCAATGTTTTCTACAACATCAGAGTGCTGCGCCACATTAAATACGCACTACAATGACAATAGTTTAAAGCGAATTGAAGCATGTTTTATTTGGGGTGGGGGCAGAGCTTTGTGACGTCATATTTGAGGGGGGGGTCTGAATTTTTGTGACGCCGTGTGACGAAGGGCGGGTGGGGGGTCAAAAATCGTCCAAATCGCGTGACGTCATTTATGGACGGCCCCTTATCGGCCTCCTATCACTCCAGCATGGGCCAGCGCTGACAAAGAGACCACCTCCTTCATTATGCTGGGAATGTAAAGCGACTAAAGAAAGCTAAATTCAACAGACGCTCTGCACGCGTGAAGCTTATTTGTCGCCGTTCGCTGGCTACTCTTGAAAACCACATTGTTTAAAATCAATTAGTAAAAATTTTGATGTAAAGCTTTCGTGGCTGCAGGGATTCATATTCTTGGTTCTTTCGGTAAATTCACGTAGAAGGGAAATAATAAAATAAGAAAAATATTAAACAATAAAAATCTCACGACGTTTCGACTGCAACACAAGCAATCATCATCAGGTGTGAAATCCACAGCAAGAAAAAAAANTATTGCTGTGGATTTTACACCTGATGATGATTTCTTGTGTTGCAGTCAAAACGTCGTGAGAATTTATTGGTTTATATTTTTATTATTTTATTGTTTTCCTTCTACGTGACTTTACCGAAAGAACCAAGAATATCAATGAGTTTATAAAGGTATTTTTAAAATCTTGATTTGAAGCTTTCGTGACTGCAGGAATCCATACTCTTTGGTTCTCTCGGTAAAGTCACGTTGGTAGAAGAAGAAAAAAATATAATATAAAACAAACAAAAATAAATCACGACGTTTCGATCGCAACACAAGCGGTCGTCCTCAGGCGGAAAAANTAATCCAGCACTTCCACTACTGAACCAGCGGTTGCGATCGAAACGTCGTGATATATTATTTTTGTTTTATTTCAATATTTTTCTACCAACGTGACTTTACCGACAGAACCAAAGAGTATGTTACATATTCTAGGTCACCATATGAATAAAACAAAAAACAAAATCGTCGTTATTTTAATTGCAGATTCATACGTGATTATTATTCACCAAAGACTCTCATGGATGATATAATTCCATACATTTAGAAATGACTTCACGAATACCCTTGACACATTGCCCACGCACCCCCAAGGGGGCTTGCACGGACCCCCCCGGTTCGAGCGCCATTGCTGAAAGTGAATGGCGGCATTGGGGCCACGTGGTTACGAACGGGGCAGTCTTCATCGCAAAGGCCCATGGGCCACTGATGGCCTTTCGTGCGGCCGCTGACATGCGGCCCCAGACAATACACACCGAGTGAGAACACCACACCCCATCGTCGTCGACATCATAGTGCTGCTGTCAAACACCAATGCTTTCAAATGTGTGGCGCCCCTCACTCTGGTGATGTCTTATCGGCGAAAGTGGCTTCCTCTGGAAATGAGTGAAGAACACGCGATGTACGTTCATTTACATCAATATTGAGGGTTCCTGGCACTGGGTGAAGTTCAATTGGACCCGCGATTCGGAGCGTGACGGTGGTCATTTATGAAGGCGTGGAGTGTTTTCCAAGACCCTGTTTTTTATACAGCGGCCAACGAGAGCCGTGAGTGGGATAATCTTCAGATATTGCACCTCTAAATCCTTTCGCTCCTACCCTATATATGTATTTAAATATGATTTATTAAAAAAAAATCGGTATACATTATAGCTATGAATCATTTTCGCATTGAACCGAGGAACTTTTCAGGAGCTTGCACATCAGCAGTCGAAATGTGTATCTTTATATTTTAATGTCTCGAGGTTATTTCAGTGAGTTGAGCAAGCCATCGTGCCCATGTGCCTCTTCTCAGCTGCGACTAACAGCATCTGTACGCTCCACTTGGCTACACAAAAACTCGCCACTCAAGAAATTACTCCCCATGATTTAGTTATGCCCTCCGTTGCCTCCCAACTATCGCCTCTCATTTCTCTTCTCACACCACTCGAGCTATAACCCAACCCGGCTGTTTCTCCCTCCTCGCTCCCACACAACCCCCGCCCGCAGGCTTCCTGGTGAAATCCACTGTCACACTTTCTGTAGACAGCTCACGGCCGTATTCTTGGGTCTTTCGGGAAAGTCACGTAGGTGAAAAATAAAATGAAAAAATAAAAATACATTGACTTTTTTTTTCTTTTTTTAAAAATTTTTTTTTTACCTACGTGACTTTCGCGAAAGAACCAAAGAGTATGGATCTTTGCAGTCACGAAAACTTCAAATCTAGAATCACGTAGACAGGTTCAAAGAAAATAACCAAAAAACTACGATGGTTGCGGCTCTGCGATCTTCCATTAACATGCTCATCTCTGATTACACTGGTCAACACACTTTTTCTGGCATAATGTATTCCAACGGTTTTAAGGTAATTTTGGGGTGCTGATTCCAAATCTGGCATCAGTTTTTGTCTATCACATCAGGTTTTGAGATATCAAATATTGCATTTTCAATAAAAACTGCAGAAGAAAAATATTAAATGAATGTGGATATCTACATAAAATGGTATTATAAACACACTAACCTAAAAATACAGCACCATATTTTAACACTAAAGCAGTCACTGACTCGCAACAACTTGCAATCATAAGTGACAGAGTTAATTTCGGTAAAATCAATGAAAATGGGAATGCCGATATATAAAATGAGATGTGATAGAGCAAATCTGAGATCAGATTTGGAATCAGCACCCTGAAATTAGTCTAAAACAGCTGCAAAAGTCCAGGCCAGAATTTTTTTTTGTTGACCAGTGAAATATGTTTTCCCTTTTCTGCAACAAACAGGTGTTAAGATGTTAAAACACCAAACTGAAACCTTTTACAAGAATCATGTCTGCATTAACCACAATGCTGTGGTCAGAATGCAAACAAAAAAAATACTCTGATAATCTTGACTTAAAGCTTTCGTGACTGCAGGAATTCATACTCTTTGGGTCTTTCGGTAAAGTCACGTAGATAAAAAATAATAAAAATTCCAACATCATGTGCAAACACAAGATCCAGGTCCGATTTAGCACAATACATAAAATTGGTGATCTGATCCCATATGTGAAGGATGTGATCCCTGACATGCAATACCCCGGTGTCTACAAACTAAGCTGTGTCTGCGGCAGTAGTTACATTGGGGAAACTAAACGACATGTATCGGACCGTGTTCGCGAACATAAGGCAGATCTGAAACACGGTAGGACCAATACCTCTGCCGTGGCTGATCATTGTTTAACGCTGTGGGCACACACGAAATAGATTTTCCAAGACGAAGGTCTCTGCAAACCCACTGGCTATCAGAGATTTGTTCATGAAGCCATCCAGATATATAAACAGACACAACTTCAACCGAGAGGATGGGTACAAACTGAGCAGTCATTGGAAGGACGTTATTAACCAGGTAAAGTCTTAACCGGCTGTGATGGTTCCATCCTACCTGCCTATGTTAGCAGTTATTTCCGACTCTCTGAGTTACATTACCTCGTTAAATGTCTTTACATTAACAGGATAAATGTATCACTGATATAGCTGCTGCTCCCTTTTCCTCGATGCGGCAGTGGTGCTCGTTGTTTAATTGGCTGAATGTCGCTCATTAGCACAGTCACTGCTGCTGGAGCCGTCTCACATTGACATGCTAATCTCTAATCTCGAGCAATGCAATGGCTTCTTCAGCACCGTAGCCGTGGGGTTACATTAACAGGTTGACATGCTAATCTCTAGCAATACAATGGCCGAGGTATGCCTAGCTCTGCGATCTTACATTTACTTGCAAATTCCATCTCTAGCCCGCCACTAACCCTTGTGTTGTACCCATGTCAAACCTTTATAACCGATGGCTGCAGTCGCTCTCTCGCCATATTCCTTCCTGCCTCAGCAGTCCACCTGCTGTATTTTATCACCTGAAGACGATTGCTTGTGTTGCTATCGAAACGTCGTGATTTTTTTTCTATTACGTGACTTTACCGAAAGACCAAAATATGCATTGTCTTTGAAACTGATTGGTCCACACCAGAGACAGCTTTCTTTTGAGCCTCGTCTTAAACGGTGTTAGACCAGAGGACGCCAAAAGGCGTATTCTGACCACAAGCATTGTGGTTAATGCAGCATGATTCCTTGTAAAAGGTTTCAGTTTGCTGTTTTAACATCTTAACACCTGTTTTGTTGCCAGAAAAAAGGGAAAACCCTATTATCATGTTTTGGTACTGGCAAAGGAGGTACCATGATGAGATGCTCATCTCTCTTTAACATGCTAATTTTCACCTGGCAGCCCTTTGATTGGTGGAAACCAACCACCGTCAGGTTGGCTGCCCACCACTTAATTATCATTGGCTGCTGACATTTGCTATGCCCATTTAAACCCTTATAAACAGTTTGCTTGGAAGCTCAACCCCCACCATTTCCTAAAGACGACCACTTGTGTTCCGATCGAAACGTCGTAGTTTTTTGTTATTTTTCGTTATTTTCTTTGAACCTGTCTACGTGACTTTACCAAAAGACCCAAGAACATGAATTCCTGCAGTCACGAAAGCTTTAATCAAGAGAAAGGTGCGGGGATATTTCCTCCATACATGTGACGATCTGGGGGGGGGTTTGGGCTCCTACACCAAACTGCGAATGCGGTGGTGAGGTGCAAGCCACCAGACGCACACCACCGATGACTCCACACAATACAGCCACGCGTGCTCTGGTGGAACGAGCGGCCTTCACTCGGCTACGCTACCGATGCCGTGGAGTGCCTTACACAATCACAAATGCAGCGTGTCGACTTTTTCAAACGCCATGCGAAGAAGGAAGACTCGGTCCCTCCGTCCCATGCTTCCTCCCCGTGTAGGGTGCCACGTTGGTGAGATGTTAACTCAATCGCCTGGTATGCAGGAGATCGTGGGTTCGACCCCGACCCTGACGCCTGTATATTTGGAGTCTTTCTCTTCTCCCGTGTCGTGTGGATTTTTGTTCGGGTCCTCCGGGTTTTCCCTCTACATTTAGACACGTGCGTTTAGAGTATTTGCCTGCTATAAATTTCCACGTGAGCTATCATTCGTGGCCAGGTCGCTTCTGAAATAGAGCGAATAGCTCAGTATAAAAAAAATGTGAAATGTTTATTTATTTCTCACGATTCTCAAACCATTTTCTACATCTATCACTCTTTTCTACATACTTTTTCACATCTTCAAATAAAGTTGCCCCGAATTCCTTTTTTAAACCACGTATTGTTATTTCTCCAGTATACCTCTCATTTACTCCAATGGAACTGGTATTGGCCAAATATCCATTTGCTCGAAAAATTACCTGCACAATACTCAATTGGGATTACGTCAGCAACGTCGCCCCCCCCCCANCTCCACAAACTGGCAGGAGACACACGAAGGGGGTGCACTGTGACAGCTCCTCACCGGCCGCTTTGTCTTCCCCATGCTGATGTTTTCACACCGCAACATCTATACTCATTTAAGGCCGAGTCAAGCTGGGGGTGCCCAGGACCAGTTTAGATATTCGCTCCAATGTTGGTGCTAGAGCAATCTAAGTCGGGAGGATGGTGCTAGTCGGGCCAGGCCACGCACCCGTGTCAATCCAATGAAGCTCCTCCCAACCCTCAAATTTCTCCGATCCTAGCCTTCTATCCGCTCACTAATGACGAATCCATCTAGGCGCAACATGAGCCGATTTCACGCTCCATCGCTTCAGTGCACGGGCTCTCATGTGTTCCAATTCTCTGGGTTTAAATCCAGACAAACAACATTTTGGTTCTGTTTTGGTTTATTCCGGGTTACGGTTTCTCTTATCCACGGTCTCCCCTGCTATGTTCACCCCGCACCTCACACATGGCTACGTACGGTGCAAAATAGTTCACCATACTACAGTGCATGTGTAGTGACTGAATGTTACTGTGTGGTGCCGGGCTTACGAAGCCACGGCGGATAATGTGTTGTCATTACGTGTAGCCCGCTTACTGGGCATAGTACCAGCCCTAGCGGGGCTTGGGTGAGCGCTGGTTAGCACGGCGGCACCACGTACAGTGTGCGTGCGGGCTCCCTGTACAGGAGCGAGAGAGTGTCAGCCAGCCAGGGTACGTTGGGGCATGATACGCTGGTTGACCTGCCGACACGTGACCGGATAATATTGGAGGGGGGCCACCGGGGACGGGGGCCCTGGGCGGTCACGTGGTATAAAGGAGCTCGGGAAAGAGCTCGAGAGATCTAGAAGGTGGGCGGGGCGAGGGGCGGAGCCAGCCCCAGTCCAGGCCGATATACGGGGGCCCCGTGAGGGGCTCGGGTTCTTCGGTTGTGGTGACGAAGATCCACGTCGGGTTGAAGAAGCCTCTAGCCACGTGGTCCAGGACCCAGCTCGTAGTTCCGGCCGGGATAGCGAACCGTGTCTAGTTCTGCCGTAGCGTGGTTAGATTGGCACTCAACACCCAAGTGTAGGTTGTGTATGTTGTGTTGAGTTACTGAATAAAGTGTGCTCCCAAGACAATGTCTGTGACTCAGTTGGATCACGCATGTGGATATACACGTTATCTCTATTGTGTATTTTCTGATGCTCAGATGTTTCCTGCCTTACCCAATCCACCAAAGACAAAGATCCCCCGTCTGGCCTTAGCATCCTACTGGGACAAAGTGCTGTTAGCGAGCACCTATAAGGCTGCCACGGCGCACGAGAGGGTGGTGGCAAACACCACACCCGGCCGCCTTTGTCTCCCCAGCGGCGATGTTTGCACATCGCGCCAGGCACTACTATAGGCTGCGTCGATCTCGGGGAGGCCCAGGACCGGTTCCACTATTCATCGCCTGGTGTCGGTGGCCGTGAGCGGGAATCGAACTCTTGGTGGCATTCCACATCGGTAAAGTCACGTAGGTAAAAATAAATTAAAAGTTAAAAAGTAATAATGAAATAAAATAATAAATCACGACGTTTCGGTGGCAACACAAGTCTCCGTCATCAGGTGGGACCGTCACAGCTAAAATTGATAGTAATTTTAGCTGTGAAGGTCCCACCTGATGACGGAGACTTGTGTTGCCTCCGAAACGTCGTGATTTATTATTTTATTTCGATTATTACTTTAGTTAACTTTTAATTTTATTTTACCTACGTGACTTTACCGAAAAAATCTAAGAGTATGAATCTTGCAGTCACGAAAGCTTCAAATCTAGAATTCCACATCGGGTGGTGGCCGGGTCCGGATCGCACCACCAGCGGACACATTCAGCGTGCGCAGTGAAGACCGGCTCCTCCGTGCGCCCTGCCCAGCCTAAAATTGGACGTCTTCTCTCACAGCAATCTGGTGACCTCCACCTCCTAACGCGCGCGCAAGCACTCACAACCCCAGAGGCGCTGCTTTTCTGTTATTGTTGAAGCAGCACTGCCGCTTCTGCTGCTGCTGCTGCTATCTTGTGTCTCAATGTCGTCTCTCGTGAGCGGGGCACAGTGTGGATCGTGGCTGGCTGGCTCGTGTCTGTGCACCCTGCGGGGGTTCCACCCATTCCGTGCGCCTCCTCTATCTCTCTCTCACTTGATGTTTCTTTTGAAGCCCTTCGATTTAATTATATCCTATCGCCTCTGTATCTCCTTGTTCGTAACGAAATTATATAATTTGGTGAGCCCGTAGTTTTTCGTAGGCTTTACACTTTGGAATGCTCACCGTGTGCCCCAAATGCACTACTTTGGTGGTATTGTGCCTTTGAATCTGTTGTTGTGTGGGGAGCGGTGGCGCAGTGGTTAGCGCGCTGCGCTCCGAACCCGGGGGGCGGGGGAGTGGTGGCGCAGTGGTTAGCGCGCTGCGCTCCGAACCCGGCGACCCCAAACCAATTCCCGCTCACGACCACCAACACACCGGTAACGATTAATTGAACCGGGCCTGTGGCTCCCCGAGGTCGACTCAGCCTCAAATGAGTACCTGGTATGGTGTGTATACAGTACATTACCATGGGGAGACAAAGGCGGTCGGGCGTGGTGCGGTCACCCACCCCTCGTGTGCCGTACCGGGCCTTCACAAACATCACTCACCCTGAAGCCGGTGAGGCGACGAGGTGGGATCTTGTCTTGGTTGTGTAACTTTCTTGTAAAATTAAATGTCATCGATTTTCGCTCGTTCCATCTCTCCGCATGCTCCTCAACCTCTGGAACCTCTCCCCGTGTATCACCTCCGGTGTCTCGGAGCCCCGAGGTGGCTCTGGTGTTCGCATCTCTTAATCCTGAGTCAAGCTTTAATCACGCTTCGCGTCGGACTGCGTCTCCGTTTGCATTTCTTTCTTCATTTCCCAGAGGCAAAGCTCCATAAATAATAAATATGGTAACGACAAGCGTGGATGTGCGCGAGACGGCAGAGTGAGTGCCGAGCGCGTTCGTGCGCACGCTTAGGGAGCGGTGTGTTGCGGTGGTGTTTGAGCGGTGGCTGTCGTGATTTTTTCATGGGCTATGCTCTAACCCTCGTGCCGAGCAGCCCCCCCCCCACACCGATCTCTAGCCGTGCGGCTGCCAGTGGCTTTGCCGTGAGACGTGGAAGTCGAAAAGAAATGGCATAGCCAGTAACAATGTGTGTGTGCACGCGCGTCAGTGTTGTAAATCGAACGGCAGAAATGTGGATGGAATAACATCCGGGCTGCCAGAGGCGCGCGACGTGATGGTAACCGTGGCGAGCAGCACACAGGGATGGACTGCTTGCAACCCTTAGGTCGCCGGATAAATTCGATCTCCAGGCGTGGCAGTCGAAACAATGAGGGCAATGTTCTTCAATCACTGCCCCCACCCACCCCGCCTCCCTCCCGCCACCTCTGTCCCAATCAGCTGCCGTGCCGTTTGCAGGCGACAATCGGTGGCGCTGCATCCGCGACTGACATTCCACAGTAAACGATTTCCCGGGTTGCCGCACTGTGAAAACGGTTACCGGTTCGCATGGTTTTGTTTTGCTCCAGATGCATGTATCCGCTGTTGTTGTTGTTGTTATTGAAGGAAGGAAGCAGTGCTGGAGCAGTGATTCATGGCCCGTGCTAAACTCGGCCACTCGATGGGAGACCTTTGGCCACGTCCAATATATTTTCCAATCAACCGCAGCACAAACGCATTGCAGTCGCTTTTGCAATGTCTCACATCTCACGCTCATGCACGAAGCAAACTCGACCCACTGAAACCATCTTAAATTTGAGACGTACCAACCCTCGCAGCAATGCATCAGCTTGCAGAATGCAACGCAATTTGAATTTTGAGAGCACCCTCGGTGCAGCCACATCTCACGTTATTGTCCAAAACAGTGTGAATTGGTACGTGCTGGGGATATTAGACGTTGTTTTATGTTTTATTCATAAACAGAATGGGACGTATTCTTGGGGCTTTTCGGTAAAGTCACGTAGGTAAATAATTAAATTAATAAAAGTAAAATAAAAATAAAAATCACGACGTTTCGGAGGCAACACAAGCTTCCGTCTTCAGGTGGAACCGTCACAGCACGCTTGCTGTATCAAGTAAATGAGAGCTATCTAAATGAGAGATTCATTTACTTGATACAGCAAGCGGAAGCTTGTGTTGCCTCCGAAACGTCGTGATTTTTATTTTTATTTTACTTTTATTAATTTAAATTTTATTTTTTTACCTACGTGACTTTACCGAAAAGACCCAAGAATATGAATCCTTGCAGTCACGAAAGCTGCAAATCTAGAATGGGACGGTGAAAGATAGAGGAGGAGATGAAATGATGTAGCCTGAACAGAGGCAGTCAGTCGACAGCACAGATGTCTGGAGGAATGGAGTTTCAGACATTGGAGGGCAGCAAAAGAGACGAAGTGACCTCTCATCGAGCGAACCTTCACACGGGGTTCATGAAGAAGGCCTCGGTTAGAAGGGAAATAATAAATAATAAAGCATAACTTTATTTTTCTTCTTGGTTCTTTCGGTAAAGTCACGTAGAATGGAAATAATAAAATAATAATAATAAAACATTATAAATAATTCTCACTTATTTTATTATGTTTTATTTTTATAATTGTTTATTTCCATTCTACGTGACTTTACCGAAAGAACCAAGAAGAAAAATAAAGTAATGCTTTATTATTATTAAAGAACAAAGAAGATGAATCCCTGAGTCAGAAAGCTTTAAATCGAAACATAACTTTATTTTTTATTATTTCCCTTCTACGTGACTTTACCGAAAGAACCAAGAAGATGAATCCCTGCAGTCACGAAAGCTTTAAATCGAAACATAACTTTATTATTTTATATTTCCCTTCTACGTGACTTTACCGATAGAACCAAGAAATGAATCCCTGCACACAAAGCTTTAAATCGAAATTTAAGGCCTCTGGAGAGAGCGCGTGTGGAGGATGGCGGGGGGGAGGCAGAGTGAGCGTCCATGGGAGATGTTAAAAGATGTTGAGGGAATTCTCGAAGTTGATCCGGGACTGGATGGGGAGCTATTGGAGGGATTCGAGCGATTGAGCTCTTTATAGCTCAGTAGAATTTGGGTGCGCTTCTTGAATTTTCTTTCGTGCCGTAGGTAGCCGACCATGCTAATCGGAAGGGTGATAATAATAGCTTACATTCTCGCCTAAATAATGTGTCCACATTCAGTGATATTGGGGTCGGCAGTGTCGTTTTGGATCACCCGGAGTGTTGAAATGGGGGTTTGTGATTTCTGTAGAGAGAGAGTCGTAGAAATCTAGTTGGATGTGGTGAAGGCTTGGGTTGATGGTCTCAGTGCCAGCTGTGGTGAGGAAACGGTGGATGGAGGTTGTGAGACAGAATCCTGCAGAGCTGTGCGAGTCAAATAACACTGGTCAACACACTTTTTCTGGCATAAGGTATTCCAACGGTTTTAAGGAAATTTTGGGGTGCTGATATTGCATTTTCAATCAAAACTGCAGAAGAAAAATATTAAATAAATGTGGATATCTACATAAAATGATATTATAAACACACTATCTAAAAATACAGCACCATATTTTAACACTAAACCAGTCACTGACTCGCAACAACTTGCAATCATAAGTGACAGAGTTAATTTCGGGTAAAATCAATGAAAATGGGGTATGCCGATAGCATAAAATGAGATGTGATAGAGCAAATTGAGATCAGATTTGGAATCAGCACCCTGAAATTAGTCTAAACAGCTGCAAAAGTCCAGGCAGAAAAAAACGTTTTTTTTTTGTTGACCAGTGTAATTTGCGATCAATGGCAACTCCAAGATTTCGCGTCTTTTGCCAGCGACATCAGAGTTTAGGAGGTGCACACTCAACCCGGAGTCTTCACTGGGTGTGGATTTGTTTGCAAATGAGCTAAAACGGTTACTTCAGTTTTGGCAAAATTTCACTGAAGAAAGTTCTAAACCAATCCAAGCAGAATTCCAGAGTGGACAGGGAGAGTGGGGCTCATGGAGTCGATGGTGACGTGGAGCTGTGTCGCCAGCATAACGAAGCGATGGTCCACATTAAAACTCGAGATGATTCTGCTAATACATGCAGCCCTCGCCTTACGAAACCCCCGACTTCTGTACACGGGCACTTACAAACCAGCTTCCGTATGATATTTATGTTTTAACATCGACTTAAAACGCGAACTCGCACATGCAAACTGAACTGGAACAATTTTGTTCAGCGGAGCGATCCTCCGCGAATAAGTCGGCATCGCGCTGGGAGTGAGTGTTTGTGTGTGTGCACATCTCTGCTTTATTGACCTGGTCAAGGCCTATGATACCATCAGTAGGTTGTTCTTCGTGCTTTCGGAGTCCCTGACCCTCTGCGCACGATCATTAAGGACCTTCATGATGGTGAACGTGGCCGGGAGTCAGAGCCATTCCCTGTACACCTTGGGGTGCGACAGGGATGTCCTCTGGCTCCCACATTATTTAACATCTATTTCGACCACGTAGTTCGTGAAGCCTTCAATAGCTGTACCGGGGGAATTTCCATTTGGCACAGATATAATGGGAGGCTGATCGATGCCCGGGTGCGGTCAAGGATGGCTCCCTATTGGTCAACCACGTTATGTATGCCAATTATTTGGTTATTGCTGCTCATTCAGAGGAGGAGTTGGAGATGCTGCTGCTGAAACTGGAGCGTGCCACTAAGAGGTGGGGCCTTACCATCAGCCCCACCAAAACTAAGCACCTGTCTAGGTATTTTGTACCATCGGACACTCCACCCCACAACTCCCAATCGTGATGGGGCAGTTGTGGAGAGATGGAGAGTTTACCATACTTGGGCAGTGTGCTCATGACCGGCTCCGGTTTAACAGCAGAGGTCTCCGAATCAGTCGAGCGGCAATATCTTTTCATCGGTTGCGTAACGCTGTGTGGAAGCTACCTGGTCTGCCGCTCCGCACAAGCTTCAGGTCTTCGCCGGTTAGAAACATTTATGCTGGCCTGCCTACGATCCATCCTGGTTTAACCAAGCTGGATTGTGTGAGGAGCTCACAAATCTTTGAAAGATCTGGGCAAAGTCCCATCGGTGAGCTCGTCCGGCAGGCAAGGCTGATCCCGTAGCCCGCATGCCAGCCACCGCATGCTAAACAGCTTTTGTTCGGCCGGATCGAGGGGGCTAAACGGGCGCGGCACGGGCTAGAGAAGAGATGGAGTGATGTATACAGGAGGACGTGGAGCTGAGTGAACTGCCGATGACTGGTACCAGCGGTGTCAAGATCGGCCTCTGTGGAGGAGGCTCGTGAAGGACACTACTGGGCAGTTGGAGGCAGTCGCCCTCCAACAACAACGGAGGCGGAGGAGCGACGCTCACAACAACGAGCGGAGTGCCGGGTGGCTAAAGCACAGCAAGTTGGCACAGTAGGGGGCACAGGTGGGCATCAGCCAGTCATCTCAGTCAGTCGACCCGTGGCACCTGGGTCTGCCCCGTGACCTCCTGTCAGCGGGCATTCGACACTTCACGTGGCCTCAAGGTGCACATGGCCTGGCACAAGCGTCGTGGTGATCACCGCCACTTAGTGACGAATGGCGGTTGTTGTTGTTGTGTGTCCAATTGTGGGGACTCATTGCGCCCCTTCCGACAAGCATCAGGACTCAAGGTAAATGAAAATAAAACAGTTGTTTTCTCTTTATGTTACTTTATGTTTTATTTACTATACAATATTTCTTACAGCATTAAATGCAAATGTACAATGTCTTATTTGTAAGTTTAACAATGCTTCCCTTTTTTATGAACCGTAACACATATTATAACACTGACCGCGTGTGCATTTAAATAGCGTTACACTATTGTGTTCCGACCTCCGAACCGTTCGACTTACGAACAAGTCTCAGGAACGCACCCGTCGTAAGTCGATGACCGCCCTACAGCAATAAGATGCAACGTGTAACATACACACACTGCATTCGCCCACCTCTCTAAGAGAGAGAGAGAACGACGCAGATGCGCGAAGAGCACAGACAAGCAGAAATCTCTGCCCAGCACTGGCGTCCTCCATATACTAAGTGGTATTGGCCAACTGATGAGTGTTTACATGTGGGAAGAAACCGGAGCACCTGGAAAATACCAACGCGTTTGCGGGCGGGTGGCACTCCATCCCATACAGCAAGGCCGTAGCCATGGAGTCAACATTGGGGGACCAAATATTCCAGGGGGTCTGGGGGTCCACCCCCAGAAAAAAAATAAATTTGAAAACTAATTTCCTGCCTAAAACATTGAAAAATTCACTAACACATAGGATGGACTTTTTATTTATTTTTAACAACAATGTCTAATAGTGTATTGTATTACAATACTCTGTTTTTNCCTTTTTACCTTTTCTTGTTTCATTGTATGTAATGGCAGAGATTAGGATAATAAAGTACAACCATAACCACAATCATATAAACAGAAATCTATTTTATAGCAATATATCGGGGTGGACATTTTGAGCATATTTGAATATTGGGGGGGGGGGNAATGGGATGTCCCCTCTCCCAATATATATTATAATGACGGCCTTGCCATACAGACTTAACAGGTGGAGGTTCACCTTCTTGCTGTACTGCCTTCTCGCGAGCCAGGATATGTGGCTCCTCGAGTCTCACAACATTTGTGTGCGGCGTTCCACCAACTATCGCTGCTGCCTCCAACAGCGCAGGCTCACAGGCAGCCGCGTGCATAGCCACCACCGCCCCTGCTAAGTGGGAGCAAATGCAGGAGTGATATAAGCATAACCATAAAAACAAAGTTTTTCACTATAAATCCTTTATATGCGTGGCGGCTAGAGTCCTCTCGTCCTCTGGCTTGAGATGGCTGCCACCTATGGGTCAGATGATTGTCTGCCAGTATTAAGCAATTGGTAATTAAATATTTAATTTGTTTTCCCTAAACAGTGTAAAATTTTGGAAAAAAATTTCACGAACATTAATTGTCTCGCACAACGAGTCTGTGTGCAAAATGTCAGCTCGATTGGGTCACGGGAAGTGGGTTAAAAAACGACCGAAAGGTTTGCACGGTCGAAAGCAAGCAAGCACGCAAGCAAGCGAACTTAATATAAAGGATTTAAAAAGAGATGGCTTAGAGGTACAGAAAGAAATGTTGCAATACATTTAATTTGATACATTTCTTGAAAATGTATTCTGCATCTGAGTGTCCAGCAGGTGGCAAGAGACGACCAGCCGATTGTAAGCAGGGGGGGGGGCAGGGCTCACGTTCATGCTTTACCTATTTACAGCCTTCTACTTGCTGGTGAGCATCATTGTACGGTGGGGACACGTCTATCGTATCGGCGGCGGGATGATCACACATCAGCACCCTATTGCTGGGCTGCACGTATGTACGTTGAACCTTTACACTATGAGATCTCTTTTACCAGTGGCAAAATATAATAGTAGGTTTTTACCCTTTTAAACTGGTACAAAACTGACACCTTTATTCAAGGCATCACGTTTGCAATAACCACAACACAAGCAGTCAAAAAAGCAAACAAAAAGATGCAACTCTGATAATGATAGGACAGTGCATATTATTATATTATTATCATTATCAGAGTTGCATCTTTTTGTTTGCTTTTTGACTACTTGTGTTGTGGTTATTGCAAACCTGATGCCTTGAATAAAGGTGTCAGTTTTGTACCAGTTTAAAAGGGTAAAAACCTACTATTATACGTTGAACCTCTTCTGCACCGTACGTAGCCAACCGTGCTAATCGGAGGTGCGGTGGAAGGACAAGAGGGGCTGGCTTTCATACGGTGCGAAAAAAGTTCAACATATTTGCAATCCATCGGCAACGACAGACTTGCCAACAGCGGATCCATGCACACACGGTTTATTATTTGTATACCGATTTACCAATCGCGGCTCTCCACACAGGTAAGAACGGGGTCCGCAAACGCACTAACAAGTATGATGACTATTATTGGTTCTTTCGGTAATGTCACGTAGAAGGGAAACAATAAATAATAAAAATATAAAACAATAAAATTCTACNACCANTCTAATCCTGTGGACCCTGTGATGATTGCTTTCACGAAATTATTGTATTTTTTTTATTNTTATTTTTCCCTCTACGTGACTTTACCGAAAGAATCAAGAATATGAATCCCTGCAGTCACGAAAGCTGTAAATCGAAAGTATAAAACGGTGTTCATAGGTTTGACCCTTTCCGTCACTAAAACAGCTGTTTAAATGCTCAAACACCAAGGGGCCGTCCATAAATNACGTCACGATTTTGGCGATTTTGACCCCCCCCCCCGTCATACGGCGTCCAAATGACCCCCCCCCCCNAAAAAATGCTCAAATCGTTTAAACGATTGTCATTGTCGTGCGTATTTAATGTGGCGCTGCACTCTGATGTTGTAGAGAAANCATTATAAAAAGTATATTTAATTAAGTAGAACGTCTTTCTTTTATCACGTAGAAGGAAAATATAAAAACTAAAACATAAAAAAATAAAACATAATATGTTAAAATTTTTTTATTATTTATTCTTCCCTTCTACGTGACTTCCGAAAAAAGAATGAAGTCCCTGCGAGTCACGAAAGCTTTAATCGAAATTTAAGTAGAACGTGTTGTCTATTTTTTAAAGTTGCGATTTATGTGAGTCACATTTCTCCCCCCCCTGCCTCGTCACACATCGTCACAACTGTCTGACCCCCCCCCCCCNAGGTGCGTGACGTCATTTATGGACGGCCCCCAACAGAACTTTTTGCAAAGGAATCAAACTGCTTTACAAACGGGGGCGCGTTTCTCCTCGGCGCCACAGCGCCACCGTGGGCCACTCGCGCTGCGTATCTCAGCAGCCGTCCGTCTCTTCGTTGTTGTGGACCACTGGCACTCTTAGTTCTTTCGTAAAGCAGTAGGTAAAAAATGATTAAAATTAAAAAAATAAAAACAATAAAATCACGCGTTTCGGAGGCAAAAGTTCCGTCTTAGGGAAACTGTCACAGCAAAAATTCTGTAATCAGTGGATTTTTTGTGTGACAGTTTCACCTGAAGACGGAAGCTTGTGTTGCCTCCGAAACGTCGTGATTTTATTGTTTTTATTTTTATTAATTTTAATTTCATTTTTTACCTACCGAAAGAACTAAGAGTATGAATCCTTGCAGTCACGAAAGCTTCACATCTAGAACTGGCTCTTCATTCTCGCAGTCGCATCAAGTCGCAACCGCATTCACATTAACCCGTTCCCGTTCCGAGACGTCGGCGATTTGCGGTGTGGGTGGTGTCTCCTTCACCGCTGAATCTCGCGCGCGTAAGCGGTTCAGCGTAATTTTATGTAGAGAAGGCGTAATGCCGTTGTTGTTTTTTTTAAAGACGTCGTAACTCACCGCAGAGAATCGTAGCGACACGCACTCTACGACAGCTCGCGCCAAACTGTGCCACATGCCCTCCCGCATGGCCTTGTGGGAGCCTCGGTAAAACTTCTGACTTTTGGAACCTCATTTGCCAGTAAAAAATATGATAATTGTTTTTTTACCCTTCTATCTGGCAACAAAACTGACACTTTTTTTACAAGGAGTCATGTTTGCATAGACCACAATACCTGCAGCCATAATGCAAACAAAAAACATAACTCTGATAACAGTGTATATATTATCAGAGTTATGTTTTTTGTTTGCATTATGGCTGCAGGTATTGTGGTCTATGCAAACATGACTCCTTGTAAAAAAAGTGTCGTTTTGTTGCCAGATAGAAGGTAAAAAAACAATTATCGTCTTCTGTCTTTATCGGTACGATAAAGTCAATTTATTTCTTTTTCTTCCAATTACATTCCGATGACGTACATGCACGCCTGCCCACTCATGTCTTGATGACCGAGGGGGGATGGGCTAAGCCCCTCCTACTTCTAACCAACCCTTCCCCATCTCATTATCATCGTCGTTATACCAAAGGTATGCAAAGTCAATGTCATTTTTATTTGATATATTGTTATTCTGTAATGTACTATATTTTATTGTACTGTATGTTTAGTTAATAAACAGGCAACTTAGTGGACAGACGAGTTTGACCGTGGCTGTAGTTCCCCAAACCCCATATTTCCCACAGGCCCCGAACTTTGCTAACCCGGATTTGCCTCCCGCGGCCTTTCCCAGGAACCTAATCCCGCGGTGAGTGAGGGATTGCTGTTGACAGACGGTACGAGGCAGGGGGGGGGGGAGGAGTTGGTTCCAGCACAGATAAAACTCTCAACGTGCCAGAGACGCGTGATTGAAAACTGCCACCGTAGGGAGCACGAAGATCCACGCGCTCACGAGCGTAAGGCCTCTCATGCGCTGCCCATTGGGAATAACGCCGGTTGCGACGGAGTCCACGTCCATTCTGTTCCCCTATGACGCCGCGTGTTGCTTTCATCACGCGAATTGGATATGACGCGATTGAGCGAACGGAATTGAATTTCGCGAGTAGGAATACGCGGTCGTACGGCAACCTCGGCGCAGCATCACACAAGGCGGGATGCTGCTGGATGCTTCGAGGTGCTGCCCAGTCTTTGTTCAGCCTGCGTGCGCATCTCACGTCTTACCGCTGGACTCTGATTTACCCTACGTTGTATATTATTTATTATAACCCGATTTTTCCATAACGCGGTGTTCTTCAGGAATGCAACTACCGCGTTCTAGGAGAACAGACTGTATCATGCCACATCGCAGCGCGTGCCACCACACGGTAATCGCTCACTTTAGCGGAGAGGGAACGACTCAGGAGGAGGAACCACAGGCGGAGCGGGAAGGCAGCAGCCACGCAATGAGCCGGCGGGAACAATTGCCCGAGCTCTGCGGACCCCTAGTATATGACGGTGTTGGTGACCAAATTAACGAGTGTTCACATGTCGGTGAGAAACCAGTGCACCCCGAGAAAACCCCACAGGTGCAAGGGGAGGACACTCTATCCCATGGAGACGGAGCGGCTCGAGTCACCATTGTTGCTGCACTGCCATCTCGTGGCCACGTTGACAGGCGTCATGCAACATCCGTGTGCGGTGAACCACCAACTCTCGCTGCTGCTGCTGCCTCCACAGTGCTGGTCACAGGCAGCCACGTGCAGCGGCGTAGCCAATGCCACCACCACCACCGCCGCCACCACCACCGCCGCCACCACCGCCACCACCGCCGCACCACCGCCCCACCGCCCCCACCGCCACCACCTCCACCACCACCACCCCACCGCCGCACCGCCGCCACCACAATCTCCACCACCACCTCCACTACCACCACCGCCACCGCCACCGCCACCACCACCACCGCCGCCGCCGCCACCGCCGCCACCGCCACCACCTCCACCACCACCACCACCACCACCGCCACCACCTCCACCACCACCACCTCCACCACCACCTCCACTGCCACTACCTCCAGCACCTCCACCACCACCTCCACCACCACCACCTCCACCACCACCACCTCCACCACCACCACCACCACCACCTCCACCACCACCGTCACCACCACCTCCACCACCACCGCCACCACCACCACCGCCACCACCACCGCCACCACCACCATCACCACCACCGCCACCACCGCCGCCGTTGCCGCCTGGCAAGAGCTCTGAGTCGCACGCATTTGGCGCAAGATTCCCTTGAGTCGTCCGGTGGGGGGGGGGGAGCTCTGTCACACTCCCGAGGATTCCTCGCGGGGAAAAAAAAAACCTCGTGCGGCTCTTGGGCGTGGGGCAATGCGATAGGATTCGTGCAAAACCCTCCACTGGCAAGCGACCAGTAAGGGCGGGTGAGGCCTGCGACAGCCGCGCTCCCAACGCCAATGCTGGTCGGTTTCACGTCGACAGCTGCCCGGCACCAGGCCCCCCAACTCAGTGGCAGTGCATCAGCCGTGTAAGGGGAGAATGCTCACGGCTGCTACATTTCACGTGTGCTGACTGATATAGTAACCACGTTTACTTACTGACGAACTGTGCACCCTAACAGAGATCGATTACAGCAAAGCACATTTCGCCGTCGTTCAAGTCGATGTCAAGATAACTTCATGGAATTCTATGTCAACGAAGCATCTTCCAATTCATTCAATTACATATTTTTCTACGTTAAGAATATCAATAACATTAATACATGCTGACCATAACCTGAAGTTCGAGAGTTATGGTTGGTACTTGTGCAATAGAATATATATTAAAAAACAACACACCACGCACGATGCCGTGCTGTACTATATACACATCACCGTAACATGCCCGTGCCGCGTTCCCCACAACGCCGCTCGTGATTGTTCTCACACGTACGCGTACGTGCACACGTACGCGCGCNCTGAGTCGCGAGTCGGTCCGCGTGAAAGTACGAGCGGTGACGGAGGTGGCAGATCTCTACGTGCGCTCGCTCCCACGTGCGTGCGCTCGCTCACACGTACGTGCGCTCGCTCACACGTACGTGCGCTCGCTCACACGTACGTGCGCTCGCTCACACGTACGTGCGCTCGCTCACACGTACGTGCGCTCGCTCACACGTACGCGCTCTTGGTGGTGGGTCCGCGCGCTCGCTCTCATGGACGAGCGATCGCCCGCACGCCGGAGATGCCGGCGCTCCTCCCTGCGGGCGCGTGCCCCGGGCGGAGCGCGCAGGAGGAGGAGGCCCCTCCACGACGCGCGCCCGCCGCGCGCCGTCGCCGCACGACCTGCGAGCGCACGGCACCGCGGGCGTCGCGCGCAGTTGGAGTTTGCGCGGACGGCAAAGCCAGCGGATCGCCCTGAATTATCAACGAGTCATTTGCACCTGCAAGGGCGGGCGCCGTGTACGAAACGTCCCCATGGACGCCGTGCACGAAAGAGGAACGGTAGCCAAGCGCCGGGTGGCAGAAGAAGAGCCAAAGAGTATGTAAAAAAACTAATTCGGATGATCATTTTAAACTGGTCCGGTTTAAAGGTGGACAGGAGCCACACCACCGCAGCTCTCTGGGACTACCGAGTGGGGGGGGGTCACCAGGGGGAGTTCCACTCCAGTGGGGTCACACCACAGTAGACATCCAATCACCCCCCCCCTCCTCGAAGGCATTTGAGATCAAAGTACGCGTAGAAGGGCACAATCGGCAGATCTTAATGAAGGAACCCTGCCAGGATTGAATTGCCTCCTGAATGCACAAAGTGCAACAAGCCCCCACAAAAGCCTTAAATACGAGCCACGTGATCGTGCATTGCACTCGACTAGCCACAGCCAGGAGCCAGTGCAGAGAAGCAAGATCACAGTTCAGTTCATGTCTCAGGTGGAGCCCTGTGAGCCAAACGGCGCAAGTCGAGACTGCCACAGTTCCCCGGGTTCGAGGGCGTTGACTCAGCCGGTCATGCCGTCGTCCAGGAGCCGATTAAAAAACGCGTGCCACTGTGTGGGGGGGGGGGGGGGGGGTGACCCGACAGTGGTTGCCCTCCTGTCGACCGACTCAACCCCGCTGAAGGCGAATGCAGGAAATCCCCCGTCCGCCGAGGGAGCTCGGAGTCGTGAACAAACGAAACGCGAGCGCTCAACCTCGACCGCTCGTGTTTGAGCGGAGAAGTCGCCGAACGTTGTCGACTCGGGTCGGGCCGCGATCCCCCTCCAGATCGACGGACAACGCCCCCCCAATAGAAGCTGTGCGCTGGGGGGGGGGGGGCTGGTGACTGCGCGTGATTCTCACTGGAAGACGCGGGGTGTCGCGTGGTAGGGCTGCGCCGCCGATGATTCGCGCTGTTGCCTGCAGGCGGCGCACAGGAGGAGGCCCCCGCCCAGTAGCACGAGGCACGAGCCGGCCCAGCCGACGTAGAGACCAGAGCCGTACTCGTACCTGCGGGACACACAGACGAAGATCCAGCCCCACCGCGTGTAGCCAGGGGCAGGCGCCGTTAGCGAGGAGCACCTACGAAGGGTCGGCACGGCACACGAGGGGTGGGTGGGTGGCCAGATGCACGCCCGGTCGTCTTTGTCTCGCTAGTGGGTACTCATTTGAGGCCGAGTCCACCTATGGGAGGCCCAGGACCGTTTTAGATCATCTTGGCCGGTGTTGGCACTGAGAGGGAATTGAACTCGGGTTACCGCTCCCCACACAGGGACCCACCTCACCACACGTACAGGACGACACCTTCACGGGGCATTGTGGCCCACGAAATTTAGGATGTGGAATCTCCGAGGCGGCTCAGGGATGTGAACGTGAGATGGAGCGCCAACACTCCGCGCGCTAATTTGAGCGGTAAATCACTTTGAATTGTGTTTATTTTTTATATTTTTATTATTTATTTTTTCCCTTCTACTGACTTTACCGAAAGAACAAGAATATGAATCCCTGCAGTCACGAAAGCTTTAAATCAAACACTTTTAATTGTGTTTCTTTTTTAGTAACAAAATCACCTGGTGGATCCTGGATCACAGGGAAAGGGCAGGTAGGAAACTGACTGGTTTGTTGTTGGAGGCTGATTTTTTTTTACAACGTGTGAAGCCTTAAACACACAGAGGAAAGGCTTCGGCTGTCGATGCGTTATAATGGAACCTCGTTCGCAAATTGCGAAGCAAACGCCCAACAAGCAGCAACGTAAGGATAGATCGGTGTACGTGAAGGGAATGTTCCAAACGCTAAGGCCGCTTACCCCAGCAGCCTGCGCGTGCTATACGGGGAGAAGTTTGTCTTGTAACAACAACAATACAAATAATGATTATATTTATATTGCACCTTTCATCAAGGGTCTCAAAGGATGCTGCACAAATCCGAGCGGCAGGCACTCAGCTGAACGATAACTCGTGAAACTAAACAATATGACACAGAGCGAGAAAGTGTTCCCAGAGGTCGTGGGTTCGATCCAGAGCCCGACGCCTGCTGCTGTATATTTGGACTTTGCCTGTTCTCCCCGTGGTTGCGTAGATTTTGCTGGGTCCTCTGGGTTTCCCCTCCACATTTAGAATCAACATCACGCGTTTAGGGCATTTGGTTGCTGTAAATGTCCACACGCCGATAAGCCACTTCGTTGAGCGATCATCTGTGGCCAGGTCGCATCTGACAAAGAGCTACGTAGCCCCGTGGGCCTTACCTGGTAAAATAAATGTTTTTTTTTCTTGATTTAAAGCTTTCGTGACTGCAGGGATTCATATTCTTGGTTCTTTCGGTAAAGTCACGTAGAAGGGAAATAGTAAAATAATATTATGGTCACTTTTATTTATTTATTGTTTTATATTAATATTATTTTATTATTTCCCTTCTACGTGACTTTACCGAAATGTTTTGTTGTTGTTTTAAGTTTAGTTTGGGGGGGTCACACGGGGAACAGCTCGGTCGCCCATCGACCGAAGCATCGGCGTGGAGACGCAGGGAATGCCTGCGTCCCGAGGTCACGGTGTCTTGGGGGCCACACGTGTCCCAGCAGTAGCAGCAGCAGCGTTTTCGAAAGATGAACGAGCGTGCAAATTCGCTCACCTGGCTCCGATGAGATATGGGTCGTAGAAGTCGATGGTAACCGCGTGCGCGTAGTAAGACACGGCCGTGACAGCAGCCGCCCCTGCTCAGTGAGAGGCAAGTGGGGGCGGGGGGGATGGAAACAATCGTCACGGTAATAATCACGATCACAACGATAAGACCGCGAGTAACCGAACAGATTTCATCATGCGGGGGCGAATTGACGCACGTTTATGGTTTTACCCAATAAGTTGATCGTTACGCACGAGCCGTTGATTTTCTTTCGCTCCGCATAAAACAATTATATATTGTGGGAGGATCAGGTGTGGCGGTCACGAACTCCAGGATTCAATGTACAACTCCTCCCCCTTAACTTGTATTTAGAACTTGTATCTTGGAATGTTTGCCTCACTTGATACAGTAAATCTGCTGTGACGGTCCCACCTGATGACGGAGACTTGTGTTGCCTCCGAAACGTCGTGATTTATTATTTTATTTCTATTATTACTTTTATTAATTTTAATTTTATTTTTTACCTACGTGACTTTGCCGAAAAAACCTGAGAGTATGAATCCTTGCAGTCACGGAAGCTTCAAATCTAGAACTCGTCTAAAGAGCCTCGGCACCATACCCGGTCGGGTACGGGTAGCCGGGTATCGGGTAGGGTACGGGTATCGGGTACCCGATTGCGACCTCTGGTAGCCGAGCCCCGAGAGGGAGCGGGGCTGTTCAACCCGGGAAAGAAGTCGTCTTCTCTGATCATCGCTCTTCAGTCTCCGTATAGGGAATCCGATCAAGTGGTAAGGGGCCGTCCATAAATGACGTCACGCGATTTTGGACTATTTTTACTACCCCCCCCCCTCGTCATACGGCGTCACAAAAAGTCAGACCCCCCCCCCTCAAATATGACGTCACAAAGCTCTGCCCCCCCCCCCCAAATAAAACATGCTTCAAATCGCTTTAAACTATTGTCATTGTAGTGCGTGTTTAATGTGGCGCTGCACTCTGATGTTGTAGGAGAAAACATTTATTAAAAAGTCTATTTAATTAAGTAGAACGTGTAGTCTATAGCTATTTAAAGTTGCGCATTTTGATGTGACGTCACATTTCTCAAACCCCTCCCCCTCGTCACACATCGTCACAAATGTCTGCCCCCCTCCCCCCTAGGTGCGTGACGTCATTTATGGACGTTCCCGTTAGGAGGTGAGGAACGGTGGCACCGCCTTACGTAGTTAACCTGTAATGTGCATCGTCGCTCGGAATGTACATAGTTAACCGTGGAACGTTGAATAGCGTAGGTCGTGTTAGAGAATAAAAGTGTTGCCACCCAGTCTTGGCGTGGGCCTGATTCGATCCCACTACAAATGTGAGCGAAGCAAAGGTCGAGTGCGCAGCCATTGCGCTAGATGTTTAGAAGATTTCACGGAATCCCAGCGGAATACGTGGGACGTCGTTGAAGGCGGACTTGAATCAAAATGATTAAGTAAACAGGCGGAGCAGAGTGGCTTGGAGTGTTTGGCTGACCCCTTCCCACGCGCGGTGTGCGTGGTTGTGGGGAGCGGTAGTGGAGTAGTTAGATCGCTGCGCTACGAACGCGGCTACCCGGGTGCAATTCCCGCTCACGACCAACATCAGCCATGAATATTTGAACCGGTCCTGCGCCTCCCGTATGCACATATGTTGAACCGTGCTGACCGCCCACACCCCACGAGTTCCGTGCCGGCCTTAATAGGTGCTCGCCAACAGCTCTTGCCCCAACGGCGTGTTAAAGGCTATACGGGGGAAGCATTTACACTATGAGACCTCCTTTACCAGTGGCAAAATATAGTAATAGGTTTTTACCCTTTCAATTGGAACAAAAACTGACACCTTTATACAAGGCATCATGTTTGCAATAACCACAACACAAGCAGTCAAAATGCAAACAAAAAGAAACAACTCTGATGATGATAATGATATGCACTATCCTTGAAGTTGATTGGTCCACACCCGAGACAGCTTTTCTTAGAGCCTAGTCTCATTGGTGTTGGACCAGATGACGCCAAAAGGTGTACCAGTTGAAAGGGTAAAAACCTATTACTATGCTATACGGGGGATCTGTGTCTTTGTGCGTGCGTGCGTGCGCGCGCGTGCCTGAGAACATGTAGGCAATGCCGCTGAAGAGAGACATGTGCGCCTTGGACTTGGCGGTCAAGGGCCCCACGTGTGTGCACTTCATGCCGAAGAGGGTGCAGAGGGCGGCCAGCCCGCCGATCACCACCGACGAGACCATGAGGCCCTGGCACGCGCGGATGTACACTGCACGGGGGTCGGGGAGGGATGGGAGGGGGGAGAAACAGCGGGTCAGCGGAAATTGATTCGTGCCGAGATCTGGTAACGGTATTGTTGTGTGAGTTTCATTACGGGATATGCGCGGTGTTGGTCGACCTCGCTGACTGAGAAATGTGTCTGGGTTCGGTGTACAGGCGAACATCTGGAAACCCTATAGGATTGCCAGTTCGAAGATATTCCCCTTTAGTGCCCAATTATGGCGTGGCTAAGATGCATGGGAGCGACGGAATAAAGTCCCTCTGTGGCCATCTGTGGCCGTGTTTCAGCGGAAATGAAGTCGCGTGCCGGGACCGTTGGCTGTCCACCTGGCCCACACCGTGACCCCGCGTGCCTACCACAGTACTCGAGAGAAGTGCTCTCTCTCTCGTCTAATCATCACCGTTGTCACCAAATTTAATGAAAACGGCCTTCAACTTGAGTCCTGCTTTTGGAGGGGGGGGGTGACTCGGCCCTCCCTCCCTCCAAGCAATGAGCACCACTTTGGAGGAAGTCAACAGTGGGTCGTCTTTGGATGACTCATCCCCGCCATAGGAATGTGGAGTCTCCACCACTGGCTGAAGGTATACACAGGAGGTGAGTACCAATGTCTCGATGCGCATGTGAGCAGCAGCAGCAGGATATCATTGGGACCTTTTTCATTTCATCAGAATCTGAATCTTTGTTTAGCCTGCAGGAGGAATCCGATGAGCTATGAAGCTCTATTTCACAGATGTCCAGTAGGGGCGGGTCAGAAAGTTACAACAACAAACAGTACAAAGACGCGATAGGAGGGCAAAGTATAGGAAAGGTAAGAAAATCACGAAATATAAAAACGTTAAACATAAGTAAATAATTCTCCGATTTAGCAACATCAAATGCAGCTTGGGCAAGGCAGAAAAAACAAAACAATACCAACCAAGACAACAACACAGTAGAATAGAATTACACATTAAGTTAACTATCGATACACGTTCGGGGTAAGGATCAAAGTTGAAACATAAGAATAGGTTTTACCCTTTCTGGCAATAAAACAAGAGTTGTGTTCAGATGTTCAAACACCAAATAGGAACATTTTGCAAGCAATCAATTACTGCATAACCACATACAGTACTTGTGGTGAACATGAAACACAAACATCCTCTGATAATACCAGTGGCAAAATATAGTTATAGGTTTTTACCCTTTCAACTGGCGTCATCTGGTCCAACACCAATGGAGACTAGGCTCTAAGAAAAGCTGTCTCGGGTGTGGACCAATTAACTTCAAGGACAGTGCTCATTATCAGAGTTGTTTATTTTGTTTGCATTTTGACTGCTTGTGTTGTGGTTATTGCAATGATGCCTTGTATAAAGGTGTCAGTTTTGTACCAGTTGAAAGGGTAAAACCTATTACTATCCTCTGATAAATTTATATGGCATTGTTCTTGAAACCGATTGGTCTACAGCAGAGACAGCCTTCTTGATGGCCTCGTCTCACCGGTGGCAGACCAGAGAACGCCAAAAGGCGAACACTACATACTTTGAATCTGGCACAAAAACACATTCCTGCTGCGGAGGGAGCTGGTAGGAAGTTGGGTTGCTCGGTCAATGGCCAGGGTCAACGGCGGCGTGGTGTATTCCGCAAATATGCCCGACTGTGAGGGCGGGCACAAGCCGGCGTGAGTAGGTTAAACGTTGAGTTTTATAAGGGCACCACGGGGTGACCAGCTCCTCCCCACCCAGCCCCACCCCTCCCCACCCTCCCACCCACCCCACCCTCCCCACCAGCCCTCCCCACCTCTCCACCCAGCCCCTCCCACCCTCCCCACCCAGCCCCACCCTCCCACCCAGCCCTCCCCACTCAGCCCTCCCCACTCAGCCCCCCCTCCCCACCCAGCCCTCCCACCCTCCCCACCCAGCCCCTCCCACCCCACCCTCCCCACCCAGCCCTCCCACTCAGCCCTCCCTCCCCACCCAGCCCCTTCCCACCCTCCCCTCTCCACCCAGCCCCACTCCCCCATTTTTGGATTCACGACGGACGGACGGACACAATACTCCCCTGTGGGCTGGTGGAACCAGGAGGTTCCTACCAGTAAAAAGTCCATGGATCAAAGTTACGAATCACATTTGCGAACGCGCCTGTATCCGACGCTCATGTCCGCCGTCCCTCCGTTGGGCACTCACCGTCCAGGTCGAGCATGGTGAAGTTGGGCTTGCACTGCATGCTGCCCATCGCGTTGGCCGTGCACTGCTTCCAGAGGCCGTGCGACACCCAGGAGGCCGTCATGAGCGACTTGGCACGGCTCGTGATGCGCCACTCGTTGGACGCCGTGCACACGATGACCCCACGAGGCCCACGAAGGCCAGCGAGGCCCGAGCACCTGCATGCCCGTGACGGCCATGAGCTGAGCGACCTTTCCCCGCCCTCCGGGACGGACGAACGGACGGACGGAGGAGGCAGGGAGGAGCGGTGGCTAGGGGCAGATCCTCGTTGCTCCCCGACTGGCGCTCACTGACACACGGGGACACAAAGGCAACAGGTGTATCCTCGTGTATGAAAAAATTAACCGTAAAAACAAAGTTTTTCACTATAAATCCTTTATATGCGTGGCGGCTAGAGTCCTCTCGTCCTCTGGCTTGAGATGGCTGCCACCTATGGGTCAGATGATTGCCTGCCACCATTAAGCAATTGGTAATTAAATATAATTATTTTTCCTAAAAAGTGTAACATTTTGGAAAAAAATTTCACGAAAATAAATTGTCACGCACAACGAGTGTGTGCAAAATGTCAGCTCGATTGGATCACGGGAAGTGGGTTAAAAAACGACCGAAAGATTTGCACGGTCGAAGCGCGCAAGCAAGCAAGTGAACTTAATATAAAGGATTTAAAAATAAGAATAGGCTTTACCCTCTCTGGCAATAAAACCGAGGTGTTAAGATGTTCAAACACCAAATAGAAACATTTTGCAAGGCATCAAGTCTGCATTAACCACGCAAACTTGTGGTGAACACGCAAACAAAAACATGCTCTGATAATTAATGGATGGCATTGTCCTTGAAAGTGATTGTCCTACACCAGAGACAGCCTTCTTGAGGGCCTAGTCCTGCCAGTGTCAGACGATAAGACGCCTAAAGGCGAACAGCACGAGGAGGTCAATGCACTATCAGGGCATTTATATCTCGGGCGAGCAGCTACAAGATGGGTCTCCTTTTTGCCAGTATCAAAGTATGAAAAAAAATGAATAGGTTTTACCATTTCTGGCAAAAAAAATTCTCAGATGTATCCTCGTTAAGCCTTGTGCAGACTCCTGAGGGACGTGTTCCTGGTGAGGGAGGGTGGGCATGGGGCATTTCGCCCTGCCACCTTGAGATTCCAAAACTTCCTATTGTAAACGAAACTTTATTTTTATTTTACCAGGTAAGGCCCACTGAGCTATTCAGTAAACCCTCGTTATTCGCGAGTTCTGGATTCGCGAGTTACTCAATGTCTACCAATTCCTTATTCGCGACCTGCTGGACTCCAGTATTCGCGAGTGTAAGTAGCGCCAGACCACCACAAGTACTTGATAGTACTGTAGTTTATATGTACTGTACTTTACAGGACTCTACTTGCTTGTTAATTGCCCTTAATCATGGCTCCCAAGCATCCACTGGAGGGAGAGTGCTTCTGCCCTTTCCTCTCTCATTCCATCTTCCGAGGAATCCGTACTGAATTCCTCCATCACCACCACCTCATCGTTGTCAAATCATGATCATCAAAGGTAATTAAAACACACATTATTCTTGATAATTTATTGTAGTCATTGTTACGAAAAAAAAATCCATGTTCACTCATACCAAGACCTTAACCCCATTTTTCCCGTTGAACAAAGTTTCTGCATCCAACGAAGTGGCTTATCATGTCGACATTTTTGCAGCCAAATACTCGAAAAGCATGTTTCTAAATGTAGAGGGAAAACTCGGGAGAAGCACACGACCACGGGGAGAGAGACTCGGAAACTCCACATTTATAGACATCAGGGTCCGGATCAAACCCACGACCTCCTGCATACCAGGCGAGGTAGTTGACATCTCCTAGCCACCGTGGCGCCCCATTGATATTGTATTGATATTCGCCAGAGAAGATTCGTTATTGACAAGCAGATAAACCGCTCGGAGTAGTGGAGCGGAGCCAGGGTGGCGAGTGCTTATCCGTTGACTGTGCCGCTGAAATTTCAGAGGTACAAGTTTAGGCAGCAATTGCAATGACTGTAATCTCTCCGTCATCTCTCTTTGCGGTAATGTGGATAATTGTATACCGACGATTAAAGAAAACAAAACGTGTTTTACTCAACCCCGGTGGCCACGGCGAATCGCGTGACCCAGCCCTGCCGCAAACAACAACAACAACAACCGCTCAGCACCACATCTCGGGCCGTGCCCTCGTCCAGAGTGACCGACGCAATCCGGATGGCTTGGCCGGGCCGCTCTGTGCGTGAAGGGACTCGCGCCCCGGTCTCGCGAATTGTCGCCTGGTTGGAGAAGAAAAGAACGAACTTTAAATCGACGATGGACACTTCTTCTCATGCCAATGCCGAGGTCTGCTGCTGGCCATGGACGAGAGGGCTTCAGCAGAGAGAGAGAGAGTTCGTGTCGTTTTTTATTATTACACGCTTTTATTTAACTCACTCTGTCTGTTGTTGTTGTTGTCGTATCCTCAAATCTTGTAACTCATTTTAACCCACTTCCCAATGTGGTATCGACTGCAAACTTCGTATGCTTATGTCATACTGATGACAATACTATATTATATCATTAAAAATAAAAATAAAATTTTAAACCATCTTTTTATATGTTATGTTTCGCATTGGGTCTAATTGTCCACCCTCAATTGACGTTGGCTGTAAATCACCACGGCCCCACACGTTATGGCAAGCTCGGGGCCACTTCCTGGAGTCGTGGAGTTCTGCCATTACGAGTATGGTACGTTTCATTAAAGCGTGTTTAAAAGTATTTTAAATATTACATACTACTGTTCCTCCTCCTCCTCCGTAGAAGGAGCACAGGCCACAGTGGTTTACTATGTGGCTCCATAGTCTTTGGTTGCATGGCCACGATCACACGACCGTGGCTTCAATCAATCTTTATTCTGTGTGCCAATGTCGCCCTCGATAGAGTAGCCATCAGTGCACGCTGCCGCAAACGGGAACGGTACGGGGGGGGGGCGCAGAGAGACAGGAACGAGAAGAGGAACCCGTCACGACCTCAGCGGTGAACACCGACTGAGACGGAGAAGATTGCAACCCACGTGCAAAATAATTGCAGCCTGCGCAACGAACAGCACGAGAAAGCTAAGCGGTGAATACAAGTACAAAAATTAACGGTAACGAGACAGCTTTTATTTTAAATGTTCGATGTTGTGGCAAGGGGAATTTGAGTCGGTGCATCTTGGAGGAAGCAGTCCGTCTGTGTCGAGCCCCTGGGAAGGTGGCGAGGAGCGGAGAGCCTCGGGCTGTCAGTTGCCGTCGTGCCCAGAAGCGCGCTTCATTGAGCACGAGCGAGCTAACGGGAGGGTTGGTGAGCGGTGGTGGTAGAGGGTGGGTGATAGAGGGGGAGGTGGGGGCGAGCCGTGGGGGTGGAACGGTGGGGGGGGGGGCGTGAAGGGTGGGGGGCAGTGGGGAGGTGGCGGCGCTAATTAATTGCAGATGCTGAGGACAGGCACCTGTAAGCACGGTGTGGTTCTTCTTGTGTGGGTTTCATTTCGCGTTGTATGACTTCATTTCAAAGTGACACTTTGCATTTCTCACGTTACAAAAAGTTGTTCAAGAGTGTGAAATGTTGGGGCCCGGAACGTAACCCGGCCTTTAACGTGGCAGTCAGTGGGAAAGCGACGATCGTTTAACGAATTTTCGCTTAACGAGCAATTTTCGCTGGAAGGTATCTCACTCGTTCAGCGAGACGCACCTTACACGAATCGCGTGTCCTGACTTTTGGGCCACCCTGTGCTCTCTCGGTCAGGACGAGGCCCATAATCGACACTGTGCCAGCTTACGGGAATCAAGTTCGACACAGCAATGCCGCTCACGGATCTCGAAACAAATTAATTCCTGGTGCCACCCAAACACAAACGCCAATTCCTGGGCCCTCCGCATCAGTGACCCAGAGCGTCCCGGAATTTACATCCGGAAACCCGGACAGGTGGCAACCGTCGTGGTGTGTCGGGAGGTGCGATAACCCTTAGTGCTGGATACAGTCACATTTGCAAATGTGATTTGTAACTTTGATCATTAATAACCTGTGTCGTATCGATAGTTCAATGGCAATGTGCCATTTGTATGGAGGGACTACTGCTGCGTTGCGTTCTCTTGCCGAGGGCTGGGACTGTGTTGTTGTTGTTGTTTTGCTCCCTTGGCCAATCTTGATTCGTATGACTTGTGTAAAATTTTTTATTATTCACATTTAGTGACTTGCTTCCCATTTTCCACATGTTGCACTCCCGTCGTGTTTGTTGTATTCTTTGCTGGTTGTAACCGCCACTGGACACCTGTGAAAAAGAGCTTCATAGCTCATCGGATTCCACCTGCAGTCGAAATAAAGATTCTGAACCCTGGGGCGCGCCACCACTTGGCCACGCGGTGCAGGCGGCCCTGTCACAGGAGGCCCTGCAGCAGGAGGCCCTACAGCAGGGCCCCTGCTGCAGTGCAGGAGGCCCTGCAGTGCAGGAGGCCCTGCTGCAGTGCAGGAGGCCCTGCAGCAGTGCAGGAGGCCCGGCTGCACTGCGATCGCTCCGCGAGGGGCGCCAGACATGAGGCGCAGCGTGTTAGTGGCAGACCCCGTGAGCCGCCGAGCTTGCGTGTGACTGGCTGGGGTCGTCGTCACCAAGACACCGCTGGGCCGTGTCCAATGGAAGAGTTCCTCCAGGTGGCACCGCGATCCGTCGCCCCCAGCCAGGACTCCTGCTGCTGCTGCTGGATAGGCACGGTCCGGCGTCATCGAGCGAGACGACGTTCCGTGATCAGCACCAGGTTCAGTGTGGGTGTCCCTCGTGAGCCCACGCGCGGTCACGGTTCGTTCTGGATCTGTCGCCGACGCTCGGCCGCAGGGCGAGGCGAGGCCGGACGTCTGTCTGGTCGTCTGCTCGTTCAAGACGGAGCTGCGTGCCCGAACTAGGCCGAGACACGCTTGGCTACGTGCGGTGCGAAATAAGTTCAACATACGTGCATACAGACACGGTGGAGTCAGATGACGTCCCCTGGGTGGGGGGGGAGACAGTTCGGGATGTCACGGCGTCGTTTGTGACGAAGTCAGATCCACGTGGTCCACAAGGATGACGTCACGGCGTCGTTTGTGACGAAGTCAGATCCACGTGGTCCACAAGGATGACGCCACGGCTTCGTTTGTGACGTAGTCAGATCCACCTGGTCCACAAGGATGACGTCACGGCTTCGTTTGTGACGTAGTCAGATCCACCTGGTCCACAAGGATGATGTCACGGCGTCGTCTGTGACGCAGTCAGATCCACGTGGTCCACAAGGATAACGTTACGGCTTCGTCTGTGACGCAGTCAGATCCACCTGGTCCACAATGATGACGTCACGGCGTTGTCTGTGATGAAGTCAGATCCGCGTGGTCCACAAGGATGACGTCATGGCGTCGTCTGTGACGAAGTCAGATCCACATGGTCCACAAGGAAGATGTCACGGCATCGTCTGTGACGAAGTCAGATCCACCTGGTCCACAATGATGACGTCACGGCGTTGTCTGTGATGAAGTCAGATCCACGTGGTCCACAAGGATGCAGCTGCTCCGCTGACACGCGGTGAGAGCCACGTGGTCCGGACGCGTGCAGTTCCGGTCTCGGCAATGACGCTGTCAGGCCCGCGTTGTTTACAAAGTGACAAAACGGCGTTGCCAGTGAAATGTCAGATCCGCGCCGTACACCAATATAAATGTGAGTAGTTAATTCGTGCAACGTAAATCATGAAGAGGGTTGGATCCATACACCTACACTATCCATTGTCTCGGACCAATACACCTCTCACCATTGTCTCTCATGTATATACCAAACTCACCCATTGACTGACTCATGTTCCCAATACAACTCTGTCTGACTCATGTATCCAAATACACCCAATATGAATGTATAGAGTTGTTCACGGTTGCATCATGAATGGTAGGGCTATACCTAATAAATCCACCAATACACCTACTCACCCATTGGTTGACTCATGTATACACCAATACACCTACTCACTCATTGACTGACTCATGTATACACCAATACACCTACTCAGCCATTAGCTGACTCATGTACAGACCAATACACCTACTCACCCATTGGTTGACTCACCCATTGACTGACTCATGTATACACCAATACACCTACTCACCCATTGGCTGACTCATGTATACACCAATACACCTACTCACCCATTGGCTGACTCATGTAGAGACCAATAAACCTACTCACCCATTGTCTGACTCATGTACACACCAATACGCCTACTCACCCATCGATTGACTCATGTACACACCAATACACCTACTCACCCATTGGCTGACTCATGCATACACCAATACACCTACTCACCCATTGACTGACTCATGTATACACCAATGCACCTACTCACCCATTATCTGACTCATATATACACCAATAAACCTACTCACCCATTGACTGACTCATGTATCTGTGTGAGTGTGTGGGAGCGGTGGTGTAGCGGTTGGCACGCTGCGCTACAAACTTGTGTGACCCGGGTTCGATTCCCGCTCACTGCCAACACCAGTGAGGATTATTTGATCCGGTCGTGGGCCTTCCCTACGTCGACTCAGCCTCAAATTAGTACCTGGTGCAGTGTGTAAACATCGCCACTGGGGAGACAAAGGCGGTCGGGCGTGGTGCTGGCCACCTACCCCTCATGTACCGTTCCGCCATTCATAGGTGCTCGCTAACAACACTGTTCTATGAAAGGCTATACGGGAGGTCTTAGTGTGTTAGTGTGTTAGTGAAAGTGTGTGTGTGTGTGTGTGCACCCCTTCCAAGAAGTAACCCAGCATCGGGACTCAAAGTAAGTGAAAATAAAACTGATTTTCTTTCTATTCATGTTACTTTATTATGTTTTATTGACCATACAATATTTATCACAGTATTCTATGTGAATGTACACTTTTTCTTATTGATTAGTTTAACAATGCTTCCTTCTTTTTGTCGAACCATGACACATTATGACACTGACCGCATTTAAATCGAGTACATTATTGTTTTCCGACTTACTAACCATTCGACTTACGATCAAGTATCTGGACGTAAGTCGAGGACTACTAGTATACCAATACACCTACTCACCCCATTCACTTACGCATACAGCANTACACCTACTCACCAATTATCTACTCAACCAATCACTGCTTTTTTACACAAACCTACTCACCTGCATACTAATGCATCCTCCTAATTTCGACACTAATAAACCCATTAGCTGGCTGGTATGTACTAACGGACCTACTCACCGATTGCCTAACTCGTACACACACATTGGCCTCGACTCACTCTTACCCATCGATAACATTCGCTCACGTATCACTCCGAACTATAAACTCCAGTATTAGTTTGCGAGTGCACCGTCACGATTTACACGTCACTTCAAACTTGATTTGAAGCTTTCGTGACTGCAGGAATTACTCTTTTCTGCTTTCGGTGAAGTCGCGTAGAAAGAAATAAATGAAATAACGGAGTACTATTAGTATGATCTCAATTTTGGAGCTTTCGTGACTGCAGGAATTATTCTTTGGTTAAATAATAGCATACTACGACGTTTCGACGTCGTAGTATGCTATTATTTAATTTATTATTTTATCTTTATACGTGACTTAACCGAAAGAACCAAAGAATACTATTAGTATGATTTAATTTATTTAATTTATTTTCTTTCTACGTGACTTTACCGAAAGAACCAAAGAGTCCATCTCACTTGCCGATGATTCACCCCACGCAGTCGTCCCACCGCGCCCGGTCTCTTGCCAACGGTGGCGACACAGCACGAAGCGAGGGTAAGACACGGGATTTGTTGTTGGGTTCTAAAGTGCGTTACGATATTACGGATCGATATTTTTGTCATCGGGTACGTACGGGATACGAAAGAACAGTTTTCGCCTTCGTACCATTTGCCTTCTCATGTCGTCACACATTTCAGGCGATCAATTAATTAGAAGTCGTCTTAATTTCTCATGATCTTGTCTGCAAAAGGCTGCTGCAATAATTGAACACATCTCAGCGACCAACAACTTTCAGCGGCAGGCGAGAATCGTTTCTCGAAATGCCACGTGCCGTTGATAACGGGTGAGAATTTAGGCGTTTTTAATCAACACAGTGTTTCGAAATTATACGATTTTGGATTTAAATGTTTTTGTCAATTCGAGAAGAAAGTTTTGAACATGTTTAATGAAGATTTAGTTTTTTTGTAAAGAGTAAGGAGCAAAATGTATACCCTTAGCTTGCTTGTCATCTATCCTTATTTTCTAACCTTTATTTTATCTTCGGCACGATATGAGGTTACGTAATCAAGGTTGACTACGTACGGTGCGAAATAAGTTCTGCATACAAGCGGACACAAATCAAACTCCCCATGTGCGCGCGACACCCGAACATAACTCTTCACCCCCATACTTAGGCCACGTTCACTCGCCCACCACCGAACTCACTCGCTCACTCCTTCCTCACTCACCTATCATCCACTCTGCACCAATCACTTTCCAGCTCCTGCGAAGCTGCTAGGGCAACACAACCCCTGAACCGCATTGGCACCCACACCATGGCACAGGAGGAGCGTATGCGATACCTGATGATGATGATGATGACCAAAATCAGTATCAACACTGGAGAAATCCGATGAGCTATGAAGCCGGGGTTAGAAGTTACAACAAAACATAAGACAGGAGTGTAGGAAAGGCAAAACATACGAATATGATTTTTTCATTTTGATTTTACCAGTAAAGCCCACTGAGCTATTAGCTTCTTTTTCAGAAGCGACCTGGCCACACATTCTAGCTCAACGAAGTGGCTTATCTTGTGGAAATGTATAGCGGCCAAATACTCTAAACGCGTGATGGTGTTTCTCAATGTGGAGGGAAAGAAAAAAAAACCACGCGACCACGGGAGAGAGAGAGACACGCAAACTCCAAATAGACAGCAGGCGTCAGGGTCGGGATTGAACCCACGACCTCCTGTATACCAGGCGAGGTCGTTAACATCTCCTAGCCACCGTGATGATGATGAGAGAGACACGCAAACTCCAAATATCCAGCAGCATCAGGGTGGGATCAAACCCACGCCCTCCTGTATACCGGGCGAGGTCGTTAACATCTCCTAGCCACCGTGATGATGATGAGAGAGACACGCAAACTCCAAATAAACATGAGCAGGCGTCAGGGTCGGGATCGAACCCACGCCAGGCGAGGTAGTTAACATCTCACCACCGTGGCACCCCTTAAATAATTCACAAATAAACTACGTATTGTACTTTTAAATTGCGTAAGTACATCAATTCGCAAACTTGGAAAAGGCAGTCAAACACAGCAACAACAGTCCCAGGCCACACCAAGACAATACACAGTCACCTCAACAAACTTGCACATTGACATTGAACTATCGACGATGCACAAATGGGAAATTAAAAACTCTCTGGCCGTGCGCGAAGACTGTGGTCACCATCCAGAACAGAGTAAGGGAATGAATGAAGAACGACTCGATGCACGATTCACAAACACGAAGGAGTCGGCGTCATCACGGGAGCTGGTCACCTCCTCACGCGAACACAATCTTCCCCGTAAACTCCGTGCAACTATGGGTCGTTGATTTAAATTGGAGTCGTTGATTGAAATCAGCAACACGTGAACAAAAAATCAACCTCTCCCCACTCGAGCAAGTCAACTCGCTCACCCCCGTAACTCATCCACTGTCACCCTCACCAGCTCACGTAGGCCTCGGCAAGTTAATGTAAAAATTAAAAGGTAAAAACAACGAGCGTACCTTTACCCTACCTTTTACCCTTACCACAATACAATCACTCTACCCTACCGTTTACCCTTTAGCAGGTAAGGTAAAAAGCAACGAGCCTACCTTTTACCCTACCTTTTACCCTTACCACAATACAAATTACCGATTACAGGGTAATTACGGGGTACTACGACATGAATAAGGTTTATAACGGTAAATGCTAGATAGAGCGTTTATACATATAGAATCTCGATGATTCCAATTTTACACGCTTTCTTTGAACTCACTGTCTGTTGTTGTTGTCGTTATTGTTGTTGTTGTTGTCATTGTTGTCGTTGTTGTCGTTGTCGTCGTTGCTGTCGTATCGTCAAATCTTGTAACTCAATTTTTACCCACTTCCTAAAGTGGTATATCGACTGCAAACTTGGTATACGTATGTCATAATGGTGACAATAAGCTCACGCACTCACCTCACTCACCTCACTCACTCTGTCCATCAGAGTCGAGGAGACGTCTGGGCGAATACTCTGGAACGCGCCAACTTCTTCAAATCGTCTCTGTGCCTGCGGACGATGTCAGCGAGATGCCGACCGCGTGGTGGTGGCTGCTGTTGCCGGTCACGACGAGAGGGCTTCGACAGAGGGAGAGAATTCGCGTCGTTTCGCTGCTCCTCCGTTCAAAGCGAGCGGACCACAGCTATTTAACTGTACGGTCCAGTGTTGACAGAAAACTCAAAATAAGGATGATGATTTTTTTTAGATATATACGCGCAAAATAAAGACCACGTAAAACACTTTTAATATCAAATGTGCGCGGTCGCTGTCCGAAAGTGGAAAGCTTTGCACCCAATAATAATAATCATAAAGGGCCCTCTTGAATCGTTGGTTCGTCTGTGAGTTTGAACAACACGAGCCCCGCCACGTGTTTATATAGCAGCTGTGCGGGGTGCTCGTCTCTTCCCGTGCCCACTGCTCACAATCACTCCAGCACCCCACCCCCGACTCCACTCGTCATTCCCTCGGCACACCCCAGCACCAAACCCACGCCCATCGCCCCCCCCCCCCAACCATGATCCCCTCCGTCCGCCTGACGTTCATTGATGGGAGAAAGTCACTTCGTGTGAGATACAAAATCATTGTTGTCGTCGTGGAGAACGCATCAGCGCAGTAGCAGTGTGAGTGTGTCAGACGACGCAGCCACCTTCACGTTACCGTCCCTGCACAAACACACACGCACATCGGTCAGCCATAGGGCTTCTGGGAGTGGATCATTCCCAACAGGAGATAAGCAACAACGACGTTCACTGATTTACCTCAACAGGCCATATCCATTGCTCTGGTGTTCATAAAACAATTGCTACATGGAGCTCTTTATCATCAATAGCGTCATCTTCACGGAGTCCTGGAGATACTGGCCTCGCCACCGAGATGTGGAGTTTACGCTATTGGCTTGCCAGGGATATTATTATTATAATAATCACTCTGGGCAGAGACCTCTGGGCATAACTAGCCGTGTATGTTGCTCCCAGGAGCAGGTTGCATGGACAGAGGTTTTACGCCGTGAGATATAACATTGTCGACAAACAATTTACATAATAAAGAGGGCATCACTCGATCTGGACTCGCACTTTGTTACATAATGTTATGTAAGGTATATTGCATATTAATTTTACTATAATTACACGGGAACGCCTATCACATGGCTCAAAATAGCCGAGGCCTAAAGCCGTTTTCACTTAATATATACTGCGGATTAGTGGTATTCTTGCGGAATGCATGATCTCGGGTCTTTTGAGCCTTTTCAATTACAAAAATATGTTATATAAAGTCACTCTACCTGCGCCATGTATACACAGTCGTTGTCGTCTGCACTCCCACAGTATTCCGCTTGTGCTCGATCAGCCACAATGGGTGATCAAGAAAGTTTGGGGCCCAATTACAAAAAAGCAATGCCTCACCTCGACAAAAGTGTCATCTCGTACACGGTCCCGTTGAAGTTCTGACTTCAAAAATGTCGCCGATCTTTGTTTCACTTTTGTAAACAACTTGCGGGCCAGTCGACATCGCTCCATTGCTCCGAGAACTTGGCCACTGCACGCGTCCGGCACCCACCCTCTCCAGGCTCTCCATCGCGCGCTGTCAGCGGAGCAGCTGCATCCTTGTGGACCACGTGGATCTGACTTCGTCACAATCGACGCCGTGACGTCATCCTTGTGGACCACGTGGATCTGACTTCGTCACAGACGACGCCGTGACGTCATCCTTGTGGACCACGTGGATCTGACTTCGTCACAATCGACGCCGTGACGTCATCCTTGTGGACCACGTGGATCTGACTTCGTCACAATCGACGCCGTGACGTCCCTTGTCGACCACGTGGATCTAACTGCGTCGCAGACGACGCCGTGACACCCGAATGGTCTCCCCCCCCCCCCACGTAGGACCATCTGACACCACCGTGTCTGTATGCTCGTATGTTGAACTTCTTTCACACCGTACGAAGCCCACGTAGGGGACGTCATCTGACAACCGTGTCTCGGCCTAGTTCGGGCACGAAGCTCCGTCTTGAACGAGCAGACGACCAGACAGACGTCCGGCCTCGCCTCGCCCTGCGGCCGAGCGTCGGAACGAACCGCGACCGTGCGTGGGCTCACGGGGAACACCCCACGCTGAACTTGGTGCCGATCACGGAACGTCGTCGCGCTCGATGACTCCAGCAGCAGCAGGAGGCCTGGCTGGGGGCGACGGATCACGGTGGCACCGCTTGGCGACTCCTGCCACTACCATCGAGGTCCAATGCGTTAGGCCCTTAACGAGTGCTGTGAGCACGTGGTTTGCGAGTCCATCCATTAATTGCGATTGTGGCCATGCAACCAAAACTCTAGAGCACGTGGCAAAGTACACCCTGTAGTCTTGCACTCCTTCAAACGGAGGAGAGAGACAGCAAAACGACACGAACTCTCTCTGCTGAAGCCTTCTCGTTGTGGCCCACAGAGACCTCCACATTGGCATCGAACTTCCGTAGTTGTGCCCCCATCGTGTGCAAGAACAACATTGGGCACTTCAGACGTTCGTTTCGAAGACGTGAGATTGACACAGTTCAAGGCCCAATGAGCAAAACAGCAAACTGCTTTACACTGAGACCTCCTTTACCAGTGGAAAAATATAGTGATAGGTTTTTACCCTTTCAACTGGTACTTACAATGCCTGATTTGAATTGACCAATAATGCGCCCCCTCTCCTCCCCACGTGCTTATCACCAGAGCTGGGTCCCAGTGCCTCCCAACGTTCCCACAGAGGAAGGCCTCACAAAGCAGTTTGCTGTGGTGATAGGTTTTTACCCTTTCAACTGGTACAAAAACTGACACCTTTATACAAGGCATCATGTTTGCAATAACCACAACACAAGCAGTCAAAATGCAAACAAAAAGAAACAACTCTGATAATGATAATTATATGCACTGTCCTTGAGTTGATTGGTCCACACCCGAGACAGCTTTTCTTAGAGCTTAGTCTCCATTGGTGTTGGACCAGATGACGCCAAAAGGCGTACAACTCATCTGGTCCAACACCAATGGAGACTAGGCTCTAAGAAATGCTGTCTCGGGTGTGGACCAATCAACTTCAAGGACAGTGCATATTATCAGAGTTGTTTCTTTTTGTTAGCATTTTGACTGCTTGTGTTGTGGTTATTGCAAACATGATGCCTTGTATAAAGGTGTCAGTTTTTGTACCAGTTGAAAGGGTAAAAACCTATCACCACAACAAACTGCTTTGTGAGGCCTTCCTCTGTGGGAACGTTGGGAGGCACTGGACCCAGCTCTGGTGATAAGCACGTGGGGAGGAGAGGGGGGCGGCATTATTGGTCAATTCAAATCAGGCATTGTAAGTGGCAGCTATTGCAACGTTACACAGTTGAACTTCAGATGCGTGCGTACCCAGGGCGCAGGGCAGCTTAGCAAGATTTGATCCAGTTGTTGAACGCTGCTAAAAATTCCGTGACAATAAATCTGAGCGGAGGAGATCGCTGTGGTGCGTTCGGCACAGATTAATTATTGTTGGCCCATGCGCGTGCATGCGTCCTCGCGCATAACGCGTGACGTGCGCTCCTGAAAACCAGCGTGCGAGTGGAATCGCGTTGTGTGAAGGCTATTTTGCCATAGACATACGTGTTATAAGGGGGTTGCGTGACCGAAGAAAAAACAAGTATCATTCAATTTATTATTCAAGGCCTGGATTTACAAAACCCGTATAAATGCGATGCTTAAAAACTATTATTAACAGTACAAAAAATACTAAATGAGGAGTTTAGTAACAAATAATTATTCATATTTAAAAGAAAAAAATACTGCTTACAAATGTAACTTAATAAGGGGTAACTTCAGGGTTTCTTGAACGCCTGCGCGGACTGCTTCTACTCAGATCTACGAGGGGGGCACGCAGCCCCTGACGCTGCCATGCGGCGGCGGCGGCGCGCCACCAGATTGAGATTTGAGTTCGTTAACCTGCAACATATTTTACTGGTAGGAACCTCCTGGTTACACCAGCCAACAGGGGATTATTGTGTCCGTCCATCCGTCGTGCATCCAAAAATGGGAGGGGTGGGGCTGGGTGGAGAGGGAGGGTGGGGAGGGGCTGGGTGGGAGGGAGGGCGAGGAGGGCGGGTGGGAGGGCTGGTGGGAAGGGTGGGGCTGGTGGAGGTGGGAGGGGCTGGGTGGGAGGGTGGGGAGGGGCTGGGTGGGAGGGTGGGGCTGGGTGGGGGTGGGAGGGTGGTCACCCGTGGTGCCCTTATAAAACTCAACGTTTAACCTACTCACGCCGGCTTGTGCCCGCTCTCACAGTCGGGCATATTTGCGGAAACACCACGCCGCCGTTGACCCTGACCGAGCAACCCAACGTTCCTACCAGCTCCCTCCACAGGAATGTGTTGCTTTAAATTTTTATTTTTATCATTGAAATTATTATTATTTTAATTCGGCAATTTTTTTCTTTCTCTCGGGCGCATAACCGTGAAGCGAGTCCCGTGAAGATGAAACGCGTAACTGTGGATTCGCGCTCTAGAGGCGCGTTGACCGAGGGACCCCTCGATTTGATGGCCAGGCGTGTTCTTTTTTGTGTGCCGCCGTTGTTCTTTGATATTCGTTTCATGAATTTTGAGTTCAAGCAATTAGATGTCAACAACATTTAAGCCTGAAATCCTAGGGTGGCACTGTCTGAATATCCGAGTCTCAGGCAATTACACGATCATCAATCATCCTAAACATACCTTAGGGTGACCTCTGGAGCGTCTGGCGCTCATATTGAGACATTAGCATCTTCAGAGTTGCCTAAATCTCTCATTCTGCGAGCCTTGGGTAATTTCACTGAAATCTGAGACTCCTCTGAGTGTGCTTTAGTGTGGGCTCCTGTTCACTCTTCCGTTACGTTGCGTTGCGTACGTGCAGTCATTGCTGAATAGCGCAGGTCTGTTTTCCTGCGTGGATGTGAAAGTTTGAAAATTACTTAGACCCTACACAGCAAACTAGAAGAAGCAAAGAGATGTTTCAAGAAGGATGTGTCATAATTGGTTCTTTACCCTTCTATCTGGCAACAAAACTGACACCTTAGAAGGGTAAAGAACCAATTATCATATTTTTGCTGGCAAATGAGGTTCCCATAAGGATGTGTCACATTTCACGGATGGACAAAGCGAGTAACGTAAACGTGTCACGGATTGCAGCAGGGTAACAACACACTCAGAACACGACTGAGAATAATTGGAGAAAGGCAACGTTAGATGTATTGGATAAGTGATGTGGAAACAAGAGACTGAATATCCATGTGCTTTTAACTGGAAACATTCAAGAAGCGAATTCGCTGTCACCCGCCCATACCGGACATTTTGCTATGATTCATCGGATTCCTCCAGTCTAAATAAAGATTCCGATTCTGATTAAGTCACTGAAGCCATTCAAACAACCGGACGCAACTAGGAGGAGAATCCAAGGCAAAGTTGTTGACTAAAATACAACGGGCTCAGCTGGATGGAAGGAGGGCAGCGATCCACGACGTCTTTGAGAGAGGAACACTGCGCAGGGAGAGACGGATCTTAATCCTGTCTCGTTGGCTAAATCCCCACGTGACCACAAGCGAAGTTGTTGTCCCTGGGGTCGCCGACCTCTGCTTACAGCAGACCATTGGTGAACATCGGTCTGTTGTCGCCACGACAAAAAAAAGAATTGTCTCTTGAATCTTACATCCAAAAATAATGATGTCATCTTGTAACACAATGTTCGCTCGCTCTCAGAGAGAGAGAGAGAGGACGACTCAAAGGCGTGAGGAGGAACCACAAACAAGCAGAAGGCAGCCTAACCAACAATTTCCAAGCTCTGCGGTCCTCTATCTATAAATGTGTTATCAGACAATTCAGGAGAAATCCCACAAATGCGAAGGGGCAACGCTATATCCCAAATCAGATGGAACAGATGAGTGCACATATTTGCTGTACCACCTTCTCGAGTTTCGCAACATTTGCGCGATCATCTTCTTAGATTTTTCGGTCAAGTCACGTAGAAGGGAATAATTAAATATAAAAAAAACATAATAATATAATTATAATTAAATTACATAATTAACTAATATAATATAATAATATAATAGTAATATAATTAAAATTTTTTTATTTTCTTATTTCCCTTCTACGTGATTTACCGAAAGAACCAAGAAGATGAATCCCTGCAGTCACGAAAGCTTTAAATCGAAATTTGCGCGATCCACAAACCCTTGCCGCCTCCACGTGCTGGATTTGCGTACGTAGCCAAAGAGGCAGGTCCCCTACACACAGACCTCATGACCATAACCGTGAACACAGAGGGCATTGCATTGCTATTGTAACACTGCACTTGCGCAGACCCACGTGTTCTCTATCTCTCTCTGCGGTGCTGACTCACCCACCACCCACGCAGGTGAACTTCTAATCACAGCCGCGTGCCGCGTAGCAGTGACCACGTGAAGCCACTGCTGCTGCTGCTGCGTGTGTGCCGCACCCTCATCTGCCTCCCCTCCTTGCGCCATCATCATCAACAGCAGCAACAACAACAACAGCAGCAGCAGCCGTGGTCGACCCACTGCTGAATAAAGGCGTCTCCCAAGTCACTGCCACCACCTCTCACGATCCCGCGCTGTGAATGTTTCACCGGCACCGGCTGCACGAGCTGGTTTCACCATCGCTCCTCTCGGCCACGAGACCTTTCCTTGGCTGCTGCGCCGTCGTTAGTATCGCTGACCATCAGCCCTCGTCCCTTCTAGCCACGCCGTGTCCTGTCCCAGGCCACTGACGTATCTTAAGAGTTGCCATGATGATGCCATGATGATGCCATGATGATGCCATGATGATGCCATGATGATGCCATGATGATGCCATGAAACTGCGTCCGCGGGTCTCTCGTCCACGCTTCTTTGTGCACTTTTCAGTTTCCGTCGAAATGTATTTCCGTTAATGCCCCATCGTCTGAACCACGTGTCACAGCAGGTAGTACGCACCGACTTCACATTCCTGTTACATCTTGATTTGAAGCTTTCGTGACTGCAGGAATCTATACCCTTTGGTTATTTTGGTAAAGTCACGGAGGTAGAAAAAAATATAGATCACACGACGTTTCGATCGCAACACAAGCAACCGTCATCAGGTGTGAAACTGCTGACGTAGGAGCAGTCCTCCTGCTGTGTTTGTTTCACACCTGAAGACGGTTGTTTGTGATGCGATCGAAACGTCGTGATCTATTATTTTTTCTACCTCCGTGACTTGCCAACTTCATAATCCATCTCATTCCCTGCGCTCAGGAAGGGTTAATCCCAGATGCGGTAGATTGTGAGCACGTTCGCCCACGTACCTCCAACAACTACTCCCCTGGCGCTCACGGCTCGTGAGATCGTGAGCAAGGATGACTTTTGGTGAAATGCGAATCACGTGCGAGAGTGAACGCGAGGTCTGTCTGCGTGTTCCGCAGCGGAGCAATCGCGGCCGCCAACATTCAAATGGCAGCGTCTCGTCTCGCCAGACACACAAGCGCATTATAGCTCGCCGGATTCCTCTCCAGTAGGAATTGCGGATTCTGATTCTGGTGTGGCGAGTTCCTCCCTGTGCTGGTGATGGAGACGGCACCAGGGGCACGTTTCCACCGGGAATAAGTCGAAGAGAGACGGAACGCGACTGGGAGCGGGGTGTTTCTCTGCCCCAAGGAGTGCGAACGACCCAACACGGCTCTCCGTCGGTGAGCCTCGGAGCCAGTCACAGGATGACAGCTCCTGGCAGTGGCCCGAACGAGGAGTAGGAGGACCGCTGCTGGCTTCACCGCAAAGTGGCCGAGGTTCGTTGTCAATCCCAGGAGGGCGATGACCCCCTTCTCCTTCGTGTCAGGCTTGAACTGTTTGTTGTTGCAACGTTCTTACCCGCCCACGCTGGCATCTGTGATAACGAGCTTTGTGCGTTCATCTCAAGGCCGTAGCTATGGAGTCAACATTGGGGGGGACCAAATCTTCCAGGGGTCTGGGGGTGCCCCCCCCAGACCAAAATCAAAATTTAAAACTATTTCCAGCCTAAAATATTAAAACATTCACTAACACAAAGGATGGATTTTTTTTTACAATAATGTCTATAGTGTATTGTATTACATTCTCTGTTTTTTCTTTTTTACCTTTTCTTGTTCATTGTATGTAATGGCAGAGATCAGGGATTAATAAAGTACAACCATAACCACAATCATATAAACAAAATCTATTTTTTGCAATATATTTGGGGGACATTTTAGCATATTTGAATATGGGGGGGGGGGGATGTGCCCCCCCCCAATATATATTATAATGACGGCCTTGGCTCATCGGATTCCTCCTGTAGTCTGAATAAACATCATTACGATTCTCAACTCGCGATCTGCTCATTGCGAGACGAACGCCCGAACAACCGCTGAGCGCAGATACATCGCAGCAGCATCAGCAGCAGCATCAGCAGCAGCATCAGCAGCAGCAGCATCAGCAGCATCAGCATCAGCAGCAGCATCAGCAGCAGCATCAGCAGCATCAGCAGCATCAGCAGCAGCATCAGCAGCAGCATCAGCAGCAGCAGCATCAGCAACAGCATCTGCATCAGCAGCAGCAGCATCAGCAGCAGCAGCATCAGCAGCATCAGCAGCAGCATCAGCAGCAGCAGCATCAGCAGCAGCAACAGCATCNGCAGCATCAGCAGCAGCATCAGCAGGGGCCACGCTTTGAGCTTTGGCTCAACGCGCGCCACCGACGTCTCGATCGAATATTGCGCCTTATAAATGATCGTGTTGTTGTGATCACACTGACTCGTACTCGACGCTTCGCTCGAGAGCTCAACACACACGGCGCCTGCGAAAGACGCTGGCCCCAGACCGGCGCGTCTGCGACATTCCCCGCTTGTGTAAAGACCGCGGAACAGCCGAGCAGAACCCCCTTTGAAGTCTCCCACCAGCGCGTCGCGAAGTCCACGTGGGATATCGTGACCGGGACACTTCGAACCTTGGCAGCGTAACAGGAATGCCGCGTCAAAGTGTTCAGCGTGATCCTGCGAAAGGCGATTGCCGCCTGCCATGAAAGTCTTGAAAGTATTCTTCTTTGGTTCTTTCGGTAAAGTCACGTATAAAGATAAAATAATAAATTAAATAATAGCATACTACGACGTTTCGATTGCAACACAAGCAATCGTCATCAGGTATAAAAAAATAGCGACAAAAATCTAACCAGAAAACTATAGACAGACAAACAAGCGGACAGACATCACACAGACACACACACAGAGAGAGAGAACACGTATCGGCAGAAAGAGAGAGGTCGTTTCTGTGACGAGGCCTTAAATATAGAGAGGGGCGGGGCGGAGAGAGGGAGGGGAGAGAAAAAATTAGCATGTCAATGAGTGGACGACGACGTGGTACGGTACGCAAGCTTGAAAATTAGGAGAAAGACACACTCAAATTAAATAACCGAGTAAAATATCGAAATGTAATGTAATGCAACACAGAGAGTCGGTCAACACACAATTAACGCATAGCCCGGTTGATTACGTATTTCAAAGATTGCTAAGTTAGTCTTGAAAGTGCCTCTGGCGCTTGCCAAGCAGCATCTTATCGGGAAGAATATCACGCCGCTGTTGGTGTTATCCATTCTGAGTTGGAACTGGACATGGAACGGCTGTGTGTTGGGAGTCGGGTTGCAATCCCCAATAGTCAAGGGGAAAATACGAAAATCAGGCGCAGAAAGGAACCCCCCCCCCCCGCCTCGCCAAGACGATTCCGAATTTCTGTTTGGTTTCGGATTATTCCGAAAAGAAAGATGGCTCCGCTCAGGTGACGTCACAACGATGGCTCAGCGCACGCGTCAACAACGCCGCGGCATTCAAAGTATAAATACGCATCTGATCGGCGACGTTTCAGGCAATGGCCCTCCTTCGCGGCCCACGACTGAATCCCCTTGCTGTGCTATGAAGAAAGGGTCATTGTCAGACAAACGTCACCGATTATATTTTATTTTCTTTTAAGGCCACGGTGTTGTTGACGAACTCGGTTATCTGTGTTCATCTTCTTGGTTTTCGGTAAGTACGTAGAAGGGAAACAGACCTGCTCTTCACCTGAGGACGGCTGCTTGCGTTGTGGCCGAAACGTCGTGAGAATTATTTTATTATGTTTTATTATTTTATTATTTCCCTTCTACGTGACTTTACCGAAAGAACCAAGAAGATGAATCCCTGCAGTCACGAAAGCTTTAAATCGAAATTAAATATTTGATCATGTTTTATTTTTATTATTTTATTATTCCCTTCTACGTGACTTTACCGAAAACCAAGAAGATGAATCCCTGCAGTCACGAAAGCTTTAAATCGAAATTTAATTATTTTATTACGTTTTATTTTTATTATTTATTATTTCCCTTCTACGTGACTTTACCGAAAGAACCAAGAAGATGAATCCCTGCAGTCACGAAAGAAGCTTTAAATCGAAATTTGTCTGTGCTTGTGCACCACTGCCGACACAGCAGCAGCAGCATCAACCAAATCATTTACTGACCAACAATGGGGTCACGTGGCGTCGAGTGACGTCACGTCCGGGAGTCTGACGACGCAATATTGAAGCTGTCTGAAATCTTCCTGAACACTCTGAAGTGTTGACATCCGAAGCTCGTCGCTCCGGAGGAGAGGAACATCCTATAAAGTGGTGCTGGGAGTGTTTTTCCCCCTCGACATTTAGAATCAACATCACGCGTTTAGAGTATTTGTCTGCGATACATTTTCACGTGACAAGCCGCTTCGGCGAGCTGTCATTTGTGATTGCCATGTCGCTTCTGACAAAGAGTTACGTAACTCAGTGGGGCCACACTTGGTAAAATAAAATACAAAGTTTTAGTTTTTGAGTTTCGTGCCCTTGCTAAATCCCGCCCGGTGGCTCAGCGGTGAGGCTAGCGGTGAGGCTAGCGGCTCGCAGTCACAAGGTTTTGCCGATTGAAATCCCATCGATAAAAATCAGCGCCGCTTCGTGGGGAACTCAACAGTGGTTGTCCTACGGATAAACTCGCCCCTACCATAGAAACGTGGAATCTCCACCAACGGCTCAGGCCTCTGAGCAGATGTGCCTTCGATCTGGCATCATCATGGCAACTCTGGCGGTGTCAGGGGAAGCTGCCTCAACCGCGTCGCTGGAACGTCCCCCATACCCCCCCCCCCCGAGTCGCGTCTCGACAGCGTAGGGCGGCCCGCTCTGTGAAGGTTGCTAAAGAGGCGTGAAATCGAGAAAGACTCGGCGCGCGGTCGCAGCTTGGATAATCGCTGCCCACGAGTCACGAGCTTGGCACTCGGCGATTTCTGAAATGTGCAATTTCAGCGTTGCAGAGCGATGGGACGGCTCGACCGCGGGGGTTGCGAGGAAGGCGAGAGGAGGCGTCGACTGCGTCGGCACGACGATGGTGAAAGCAGAGGGAGGGGTGTATCACGTCTTGCCAATCGTGCGTTGCCCATCGCTTCGCCTTCTGCCGATGGAATTGCATTGAATTGGGAGTGACGACTCAACGTCGTGACGCGTGACCCCCTCCCCCATGATGCCACTCGCGTGTGTGCAAGAGAGTGTGTGGGCAAAGTCCCATCGGTGAGCTCCTCCGGCAGGCAAGGCTGCGTTGGCTGGGTCATGTAGCCCATGCCCAGCCACCGCATGCCTAACAGCTTTGTTCGGCCGGATCGAGGGGGCTAAACGGGCGCGGCACGGGATAGAGAAGAGATGGAGTGATGTGGTACAGGAGGACGTGGAGCTGAGTGGACTTGCCGATGACGGTACCAGCGGTGTCAAGATCGGCCTCAGTGGAGGAGGCTCGTGAAGGACGCTACTGGGCAGTTGGAGGCAGTCGCCCTCCAACAACAACGGAGGGCGGAGGAGCGACGCTCACAACAACGAGCGGAGGCCGGGTGGCTAAAGCACAGCAAGTTGGCACAGTAGAGGGCACAGGTGGAGCATCAGCCATCATTCGGTCATCTCAGTCAGTCGACCCGTGGCACCTGCTGGGTCTGCCCGTGACCTGCTGCCAGCGGGCGTTCGACACGCCACGTGGCCTCAAGGTGCACATGGCCTGGCACAAGCGTCGTGGTGACGTCACCGCCACTTAGTGGCGAATGGCGGTTGTTGTTGTTTAAGCGAGTGTGTGTAAGAGAGTGTGTGTAAGAGAGTGTGTGTAAGAGTGTGTGTGTGGGTAAGATAGTGTGTGTAAGAGAGTGTGTGTGCAAGAGAGTGTGTGTAAGAGTGTGTGTGTGTAAGTGAGTGTGTGTGTAAAAGAGTGTGTATGTAAGAGAGTGTGTGTAAGAGTGTGTGTGGGTAAGATAGTGTGTGTAAGAGAGTGTATGTGCAAGAGAGAGTGTGTGTAAGAGTGTGTGTGTGTGTAAGAGTGTGTGTGTAAGAGTGTGTGTGTGTAAGTGTGTGTGTATAAAAGAGTGTGTATGTAAGAGAGTGGGGTGTGTGTGGGGATCGGTAGTATAGCGTTAACGCGCTGCGCTCCGAACCCGGCGACCTGAGTTCGATTCCCGCTCACGGCCAACACCGGTGACGATTATCTGAACCGGTCCTGGCCTCCCCTAGTCGACTCAGCCTCAAATGAGTACCTGGTGTGGCATTCGTGTCTGTGGTGTGGCCACCCACCCCCTCATGTGTTGTGCCGGCCTTCATTAGGTGCTCGCTATCAGCCCTTACCCCAACAACCTGTCACAGGCTATACGGTGAACTTTGTCTTTGTCACCTCCTGTGAAGCCACGCGTGTGTTCACCTGCTACCTGGCGACACGTGCGTTCTCAGCGGCTGCTGCTTCACAACACCCAATGGTCACGTGTCGAGTTCAAGTGGGGGGGGGAGGGCACGTGGTTGCGATTGAGTGTGTGTGGGGGGGGTCACGTAGAGGACATTGCTGGGCTAACAGCACTTGCCCCAACAGTCTATTAAGGGCTATACGGGGATATTTGTCTTTGTAGAGGACATTGACCACGCTCATAAAGATAATGAGGGAGGCTAAAANAATGATAGGGGATTTGGGAGGAGATCTATTAACTTTTTTCATTGCCAGGTAAGGCCCACTGAGCTATATAGCTCTTTTTCAGAAGCGATCCGGCCACAAATGATAGCTCAACTAAGTGGCTTATCACGTGGACATTTACAGTAGCAGCCAAACACTCTAAACGCGGAGGGGAAAACCGGGAGGGCCCAGAGCAAAATCCACACGAACCACGGAGAGAGACACGCAAACTTCACATGTACGGCATCGTCAGGGTCGGGATCGAACCACGCCCTCATTGCATACCACAATACTCTGCGGCATCTCAAACACAGTTGGTGCGATCTTGGCCTGGCCACAAATGATAGCTCAATTAAGTGGCTGGCTAATCACGTGGACACTTGCAGCAGCCAAATATCTCGATTTGAAGCTTTCGTGACTGCAGGAATCCATACTCTTTCGGTAAAGTCACGTAGGTAGAAAAATAACAGATCACTGTGATCTATAATTCTTCTACCTACGTGACTTTACCGAAGAACCAAAGAGCAGAGTTGGTGCGCTCCATTTTTTTAGATGTCGCTTCCCCCGCTGTTTACTCAGCCTGGATTTCTGCATCGTAAAAACGCGCTCCCTCGCTCGAGCTCCTGCCAGAATTCACCGTCTTCCGTTTCATCCCGACAATCTCATTCATTGCTCCCCCCACCCACCCTCGCCGCCCTCCCTGGTGCACTGTGGAGAGACACACCCAGCGAAAGCGCTCAGCGCAATTATTTTAAAACTCCCCTGTGAAGAAAATAACTGCACATACTCAGCCTGCGGCAGTAATTACGGTGATTAGGGCAATGACCTCATGGGATCATTACTCGTGCCAAATTATTACGCGTCTCTCTCTCTCTACCACTGCTGCCGTGATTCAAACAAAAAGTAGCTGCAGGAAGTCTGCTTGGTTTCCTGAGGCTCAAACATCTGACGTGGTGGGTCTATGTATGTACAATATCTACGTTGGAATTTTTTGCACCGTACGTTGCCAACCGTGCTCGTCGGAGGTGCTGGGGAAGGTCAACAACCTAAACACACAAAGCAGTTCTAAGAGTGATAATTTTTTTTTACCCTTTTATCTGGCTACAAAACTGACACCTTTTTTACAAGGAGTCATGTTTGCATTGACCACAATACCTGCAGTCGGAATGCAAACAAAACATAACTCTGATAATGTATGCACTGTGCTTGAAATTGATTGGTCCACACCCGAGACAGCTTTCTTTAGAGCCTAGTCTCACATGGTGTTGGACCAGATGACGCCAAAAGGCACACAACTAAAAGGGTAAAAAAAAACAATTATCATATTTTGTTACTGGCAAATGAGGTCCCAACAGTTCTAAAGAGTTTTAGAACTCTATTATTTAAAAGTGCATAGCTCCGGTGGCTTCCTAACATGGGAAGGAAGAGCGTTCCAGACGGCCGCAGAAGCGCATCTGAAAGAACGCGATGCCGTGACCGTCTTTGTTCGATGGCCAGCCAAAACCCGCTGCTGTGAGGATCACCGCAGTTCGCGTGGTGGTGGTTTATGCTCCTTGACGAGACCAGCGAGGTATCGTGGTTCACTTTTGTGGCGAGCGCTTCGTGTGGCAATGAGTTGCGACCCTATAACGAAGTATTTGTTTGACAACCAGACGCCAATGCTGCTCGGCGAGCACTGGACGGGCTTTGTCGGTGAACGGTGGCCTGATCATCACAGAAAACTCTGCCGGTTATTACGGGAGTGGTCACACATGGGAGCGGTGACGGAGAGGTTAGCGCTACGCTGCGCTACGAAGCTGGCGACTCGGGTTCAATACCCGCTCACGGCCAACACCGGTGACGATTATCTGAACCGGTCCTGGGCCTCTCCTAGGTCGACTCAGCCACAAATGAGTACCTGGTGCGATGTGCAATAAACATCGCCACTCGAGAGACAGTCAGCCGGGCGTGTGCTGGCCTTCACGCGGGCTACTCGCCAACAGCACTTGCCCCAAAAGTATGTTGAGGCTACACGGGGGATCTTTATATTTGGTCGCATATGGCCCAGCGGTTTGCCGCGCATCACGGAAGTCTGCGGTTCGGATCCGGCAGGTTGCCCGGGTTAATCCTGCGGGTGTTTGTTAGGCCTAGAGGCACGCGCCGTCCGTGATGCCACTCGATACGAATAGGCCACTTTGTTCGTGTGCCCGCGTCTCGGTCCTCATTTTACAGCTAAAAAANTTACAGACCCAATTACTCAGCTTCCATTACACACAGTAGCAATCATCACCGCAAATGTAATAATTACCGCTGGCAGGCAGGTGCACCTCCGATTAGCATGGTTGGGCCCGTAAGGTGCGAAAGAAGTCCAGCATACTATAAACTAAACTATTTTTATTTGACCAGGTGAGAATCACTAAGCTATATAGCTCTTGTTCAGAAGTGACATGGTGACAAATGATAGCTCAACGGAGTGGCTTATCACGTGGAAATTGATAGCAGCTAAGTAACTTTAAACGCGTGTTTATAAATGCGTGTTTATAAATGCGTAGGGAAAAACTGAAGGACCCGTCGAACAATCAACGCGACCACGGGGAGAGAGACACGCAAACTCCAAATATACAGGCGTCAGGGTCGGGATCGAACCCACGACCTCTTGCATACCAGGCGAGGAAGTTAACATCTCGCCACCACGGCACCCCACTTACGGTGCAGTGTGCCACCACACAGGGACAGCTGCCACTAAGGGTCTCCTTCGAATGCTGCTCTCGTATTTTCTCAACGGGCGACAGCTGCTTCATCAGGTGCGCGGAGAGAAGGCGCCGAGACCACCGGAGTGAATGTTTGAGATGTTCCCTCCACATTTAGCTTTGAATTGCTGAGGCATTTAAGCGCCGTATAAATGCAAATTATTGTGACTATCGTGATGTCAGTCTGGCACGGCTGTGTTTTTGTTAACGAGCTTCTGTTTTAGTGCATCAACATCAGCAACGTGCGTTGGCAAGTATAATCAGGTGGTGGTGGCTATGCACGTGGCCTGTACCCAGTACTGTGGAGGCAGCAGTGAGAGTTGATGGATCACCACACATAGCTAGCTGCTGCGATGAGCCGTACCCTGGCTCGTCAGGGGAAGGGGGGCGGAAAATTGTGGACTCCGCCTGTTCTGTCTGTATGGTTTCGCTTTGGTTTCCTCCCGCATCTAAGCAACTGATCAATGGGCCGATATAACCTCAATATATAAAGGACCGCAGAGCTTGGGACAATTGTTGGTGCCGGCTCCTCACCGCGTGGCTGCTGCCCCGTCGCTCCATCTGTGGTTCCTCTCGCGTTGCCTCTGAGTCGTTCTCTCTCGGGAGAGCGAGCGGATATTGGGCAGCAGTGGCATGTTACAAGTCGACATTATTATTACTGCTACTACTTCAATCAGGTAGATCGTTGTTGTGAATGTAGTTAATTTTTGCCAAAGTTCATGTTTAAGATTATATTGTTATCTTTACCCCCTGGCACAGGCTTTAACAATAGTTTTTCCAGTCACGAAGGAGGACAAACGACCTCATTGGGGATCGCATGATGAGACCACAACGTATGGTCGCACAAATAGTGGAACCCTTATATTATCAAGGACGGCAGGGGATTCGAGTAACACAGAATAAAGAGAAAGATGCCAAGGCAGAGGTAGACATCAGACTACCTGGGGGAGATATATTGGTGGTTGTAAGGGGACGTTTCGGGGCTCTTACGCCCCGGGGACTCGGAGCAGCTAGCCAGATCCGGAACCTGACCTGTCACCGATGCGGCCATATAGGCCACATCGCCCATGGGGCCATACCGATGCTGCTCCACTAGGGCCGACTTCGCGACAACAGCGAGTCATGGCACCCGAACACCTCGGCAGTTCCCATCGCAGACCTCATATGCACCACCAGTCGATATTCCTGACGATCACAACCACCATTGTATACACACAATCTTTCACCACAACGATGGCCGGTTTGCGTACACAATGCACAAGTTGGCAAGTAGAGTAGTAGCGGCCACAGCCGGAATGTCGGTGGTGGTAGGCTTGGTGGGGAAATTGAGGTTTGGATGCTGGTCCATACAGGAGTGTCAGCGACTACGTTTTTGAAATGGGGAAGCATGGAATTTGGTACAGTTTGAGACCAAAATATGAGTAGGAAAATTGGTTATATCGGGACTCGTACTCGTCTCCAGCACATTAACTCCCAATTCAAATTGTTATGGACCAGGGTGCATCGAAATGCCGTCAGAGGAACGGCTATATTCAGGTGCAGACAATCAAGGAAATGCTCACCGTACACCAGCATGACAAATCTTGATTCCCCTTTGTTATCACACTCCGCTAGTGACGGTCTGACTAGACACACCTATATTATTATATCAGCGATGGTGATCATGGACCACACGCCCTGGCAGGCGTGGCACCATCCTGTGTCACCACCAGAAACTATTTATCCACGTTCTAACACGGCAAACACACCTTTGGGGAACGGTTTGGCACACGTGTGGCCCAAGCCTGCGGAGGTGATGAAGTGCAGGTGTAAATAGTGGAAAATTAAATGAATTGTTCATGCGAGGAGGCCACACCTTGGCTGGAAGCTTGGACAGAGCAGGATGATAATTTGTCAGCACCACAACTTCAGGCCCTTCAGAAATGATTACAGGATTTTGAAGATATATTTAGTCAAGAACCGTATGTTTTAGGGCAATTTAATTTAATGTCACACCGCCAAAATTCATATCGCATGGGTCGGTCGAGAAAGTTCACGTACAAAACGCGATCGATGAGATGCTAAAAGCTGATATTATTTCACCATCCATGACCTCATGGGGGCCCCTATCGTCCTGGTCAAGAAACCAAATGATTCATTGTGGTTTTTTGTCGACTTCTGTCGACTCAATAAGGTCACGATGGCGTACGCTTATTCACTACTGCGGATTGACGATTCCTTGGATGCCTTGGCGGGCGCAAAACACTTCTCTACATTAGACCAATCTTCTGGGTTTTGGCAACTACTGCTGGATGACGATTTGAAAAACAAGACTGCCTTTAGAACACGACAGGGGTTATTTCATTTTATCTGTCTCCCCATGGGATTACAAACGGCCCCAGCCACATTCCAGTGGCTAATGGTGCGAGTACTAACAGGTCTCCAATGGGACGTTTACAATATATTTAGACGATGTAATCATGTTCGGACAATCCTTCCAAGAACACTTATACTGGCTGAGGCTGGTTTTCTCACATATCAGGGAAGCAAGATTGAAACGTATGCCTTCTAAATGCCATCTCGCACAGCCTTCCGTCAGATACCTGGGGCACATAGTTAGTGCAACGGGGTGGCGAGTGATCCAGAGAAGACACGGTGTGTTAGAGAATGGCCAACCCCCGTATCCGTGCCAGATGCAGAAGATTTATAGGTTTTGCTTCCTACTACCGTCGATTTTACAGGATTTCACAGCCACCTGACACGCACTCACAGGTAACAGACAGAAGTTCCAATAGGATATGGAAGAGGGCAGGCTTTAAAAAATATGTGGACGCTCCTCATGGATGTGCCACCACTGGAACACCCAGATTTTTAATTACTCTTCACGCTAGATACGGATGCAAACAATGTGGGCATTGGGGCTATCCTAACACAGGTGCAATTGGGCAGAGAGGTAGTGATAGCATATGGCAGCCGCGTATTGTCACCAGACGAACAATGCTACTGCATAACCAGGAGAGAACTCCTGACCGTTGTGCAAGGCTGCAACATTCACCTATGAGGTGGTCAATAGGAAGGGGTTGTGTACACCAATGCGGAGGCTTTATCTGTCTACCAAAGGCAGGTACTTGTGCATGTGTTAAGGGTGTAAACCACTCTCACCTGACATGGAGTGCCAAAGCAAGCCAGAGACTCCCCTGGCTGATCGAGATTTGGGACTGAGCCAAGAGGGTTGCAGCGATGAGAGGATGAGATGCTTGAACCCATTCGTACCATTGCAAAATCTAGCCCAGAACAAGATCGGCCTCCAACAGCATCGACATTTGTAGAGTACAAAGGGCTGTTGATGCGTTGGGAGATCGACACACAGTCCTATGTGTCGTCGTGCCGACCTCCATTTGCAAAAGTTAGTCATGGAGGTGCATTGCGCCACCTCCTACATTTGGGGAGCTTAAAACATTCTCTACTATTAAAACGCATTATTTTGGCTGAGCATAATGTCGGATATCCGCGTATGGACGGCCTCGTGTGTAGAATATGCGCGCAAAAGCCACCAGCACAACCGAGCAAAGTGCCGCTATAATCAATAGAGGTTTCGCGAGTAAACGAATTGGTGGCCTTGGATATATTGGAACCCCTCCTTCGCACCGACAGAGGTCACAAATATCTGCTAGTAGGGGTCAAGTACTTCACGCAGTGGCCGGTGGCGTGGCCCTGGTGGATCGAACTGCTCAGTCAATAGCAGAAGCTTTTGTACATAGATAGGTGATGGCCCCTGAAACACTTCTAACAGGCCAGGATAAGAAAAAATCCTGAAAACTAATACAGGAAGTGTGCAACATCCTAGGTACTAAGAAAGTACGCACTTTCCATACCATCCACAATCCGATGGGTGGTAGAATGCCTAAATCACACCATCACATCCATGCTGTGTCAGGTGGTCAATGACACCCAGGCGGACTGGGACTTACACATAGGTGGGGCCCTGGCGACAGGATACTCTCTGTTCTACTTGATGTATGGTAGGGAACCAGACCTTCCCATTGAGCAAAACGTTTTTACCTCCCAGCCAGAGCTGCGAAATGGCCGATAGCGATACGACAGGACATGCAGCACTGGGAGATGGCGAAGAAAGCGGCACAAACTGCAGCAGCTTCCGCCCATTCACCAATGAACGGGCTCGGTAAAAGGAGTGATGCCCCTGCCTTTCGAAGTGGAGATAGTGCGTGGCTACACTGCCCACAGGTACGTAAGGGACTCACCCAATCTGCACCATCCGTGGCAAGGCCCTGTAAAAGTTTAGAGATCCTTAGGCCTCAATGTGTATTTGTCCAATTGGACATCCCGCCCGTCTAAAGCCTGACCGGTCAAAGCCCACCACGGATGTACCACTAGACTCGGAGGAGCACCCACTACACTCACCAAAAACCGAGTCATCACGAATACCTACACCTTACCCCTTCACTCACCATCATCACTGTGAAGTCGGGAAGCCACTTGCCGCGACGAACCAACCTCAACAAGGTTGCCTTCTTTCCCAGGACCGCCGTGACCAAGGAGTGCGGCAGCATCTAACCGAGCTGCGGCTACACGGCCGGTTACCCAGCATGGGCTCGGGTGATGATCCCACAGTGATGAACAACCACCGCATGCAAGACCACAGGACCGTGGAGGAAAATACGTTGTCGTTCCTTCGTGCCGGAGGTTGTCGTCGGTTGTTCGTTTGTTGCGGTTGGAAGGTCATTGAACCTTTGTGTGTACCATCTCGTGTTACGGTTTCTCATTATTACTGTCTTAAATTCTGTTCTGTACACACTCTACACCACACACCCAAAGTGACAGGACTCGGTTGAGTTAAAAATTGGTTGTTTATTGACCACAAAAAGTTTTTTCCTTCATACCTCATACTCCCCTGACATCAGAATTACCATGAATCCCTTGGATTATCACCGGTTGTGTTGGTTGAGGACAACTTTTTCTTCAAAGGGAGGAGTGGGGGGGGGTGATGTAGTGCTAATTCTTACGTGATCCGGGGGTAGAAAGACCCACGCGATCCCAGGTTACTGTTAAAGATGACTCACGAAGGAAAGGAAAGAGAAGGTGGGCGTGAGAGGGAGGGAATGCCCAGGAGGAGAGTGGTGACGTCACGGATGAGGCGGGCGATTGGGGGCTTCCTGTGGGAGTTGAAGTGGAGTGGTCGCACGCAGCGTGAGCTCGTGTGGAAAATAAAGACGAGTGTGTCGTTCAAGCTTCGTCTGGTGGACTCATTACTCAAGTATACAACTTGAATGTGAAGCAGTGGCCCTTTTTGCTGCCACTGGTGGCCAGTGGCCTCGCAGTGGGGCTGTGTAGCTCAGTGGGATTCACTCGGGGACTGACTTTCTCAGTCCCCATCAGTGTCGTGCCCCCCACCCCAGCAGTGCCCCAACAGTCTACGACGCCAATATCGTGGACCGTTGTCTTCTGTATATGTCTGTCCAGATGTGATCCACCTAACGCGTTGATATCGACCAACCCAGTCGCTGCGCACGCCTCTTCCAGGAGTGGGACATTGAAGGGGACTCCTCAACCCCAGACCCCCCGATCCCCGAACCCCGAACCTAATAGACCGCACCGCAGTGAACCACTCCATCGTTCTACTACGGCCGCTCTCGGCGACTGGGCGCGTTTGTGCGCTACCCCCGAAGCTTTGACTATAGATCGCACGGCTCACAAACTTACACTGCACGTGCAATGCTGACACGTGCTCGCCACGCGCTCGAGAAGGCATTAATGAAACGTGTTCAGTGAATGAATATCTATACCTAGCTGATAATAACACGCGTGATAATAATACACATAGAATGTTGCAAATTTCGCCTTGCCGTACGAACGAAGAAGAATGAAGACTGAACACGTGGGGTTGTCATTCGGTTGCGTAATGATTCGTGAACGCTACATTACTTGGCTGGTTTGACACAAATCTGTTGGGATTTTTTGTGGAATTCAAACCCTCCAGCTCGCTGTGCACACGTGACCACCGCTCAACTATCCGTTCCAGCCAACACATTTTTCGACGCCTGCTATAGGCACCGTCCTGGGGTTGTCCACGTGGCATCGTTCGACTTTCACACATTTGGTAAAGACTCTGAGTTGTGATCCAAACAGTGGCTGAAATCTGACTTGACACAGTATCCCCACCACTGAAACTGACATCTCTGCATCATCATAGCATCATCATCAGTCTGCTCGCCGTTGTGATTGGCGCGACAGAATGAGTCTGAAATGTATATGGGGGAGGGGGGGATTGTCCACGTGTGATATATGGCCACCATGGTGGCGAGACGTTAACGACCTCGCCTGGTATACAGGAGGTAGTGGGTTCAATTCAAACCCTGACGCTTATGTATTTGGAGTTTGCACGTTCTCCCGTAGTCGCGTGGATTTTTCTCCGGTCCTCCGGCTTTTACATTTTATGCGTCTGCGATACATTCCACGTGATAAGCAACTTCGTTGCTTCTGAAAAAAGCGATATAGCTCAGTGGGCCTTACTTGATGAAATAAAAATTGTTTAGTTTTTAGTTTCTTCATTAAAGAAATAGTTTACGAGCCAAGTGATGGGATCTAGCATGGGGTTGAGCATGGAATCGAAATCGCAGATGGTCGATTCCTGATCCATAATTCTTAATATGGGCGGGCACGCATCCCGGGAAACTTTATTTGGGGTATGACACACCTACTTAACATTCGCGTAATTGATTCCTCCATACCTGAGGGTCACGTTTTATCGCTTTACAGCGTATCGTCCTCCATTCGTTTTTTTATTCTGGAGGGCAACTGCGACTGATGTTGCTTCTGGTTTTAAAGATGAGGACTTCTGCTGCAGCTGATGGCGCACTTGGTGTTGTTTCTGGTGTTTCTATTGTTGTTGTAAACGATGTCTCTAGTCACGTGTCCGACGGGTGCTACGAACTTCCAACAAGAAACACACCCTTCTGACGTTACTGGCCGTACGCGTCCTTCATCACAGAGCCTCTGGTTGAGATTTGACAGGATTAGCCGTTCTTTCTTTTATGAACACATCAGGGATGAGGGAAGTTGGCGAAATGAAGACTTCTGCTGCTCATCATGAGATGATGATGTGATTGATGTTGATTCTGGCTGCTGCTGCTGCTGCAATGCTCGAAAAGGCATCTAGCAACGAACCCTTCCCGGTGAAAACAATTAGTTATAAAGTATATGGCTCGTGATACAATCAAGTCCTGTATAGATATTGTTTTCTAACTGTCTCGTTCACATCCTCGTTTCTCAGTCTTGTTCACTCTGTAGGTGGTCATTTGCGATGTAAAAAATGCTGCGCCAGACCTGTAAAATGGGAACAAACGAACCTGAAACTACAAACTAAACTATGACAGGGTACTCAAAGCGCCGTAGGGCACATATAGAAATACATTTCTCGCCAAAGAGAGGAAAATGTGAACAAAGTACAGGAGCTCGTTGAGAAAACCAAGAGTAACTGCCGTTTCACTCGCCTACTAATAACGATAAGCTGGGGTTTATTTTATTAGGTAAGGCCCACTGAGCTGTATAGATTTTTTCAGATGCGACCTAGCCACAAATGACAGCACAACGATGTGGCTTATCACGTGTACATTTACAACAGCCAAATACTCTGAACGTTTGTTGATTATAAATATGGAGGGAATAAAACCTGGAGGACCCGGAGAAAATTCCACGCGAGCACAGGAGAGAGAGACGCGCAAACTCCAAACATACAGCAGGCGTCAGGGTCGGGATCAACCCACAACCTTCTGTATGCCAGGCGAGGGAGTTAACATCTCCCCACCCTACGCGAAGTACTATTCACACGCTTGCATGCAATGGGGAATATACAAACAAACTGAAATAACGAAAAAACAATTGTGTTAAAGAGACTTCGGTAATATCTATCCAAATTGAAATCCTTGATCTTAAAAATTCCATTTCAGCGTCCAGATTTGCCCCCCTTTTTTATTTACGAAAGAAAAATCCATCTCCGCTCTTGCATTGCCAAGAGCGCGAATATTTCACGGTACAAACATTTTCCCTGGCCCAGTGGCCCGCGTGCGTGCTTCCCCACCGCGAGCGCCTGTTAATCATTCCTGTGCCGTGGTCGTCTGAGCACACACACACATTGCGCACGTACACACCACACACACAGTGAGCACACACACACATTGAACACGCACACACACCACATACATCGAGCACGCACACACACACACATTGAACACGCACACACACATTGAGCACGTACACACCACACACATATTGAACACACACACATATTGAGCACGCACACACACCACATACATCGAGTACGCACACACACACACATTGAACACGCACACACACATTGAGCACGTACACACCACACACATATTGAACACACACACATATTGAGCACGCACACACACCACACACATCGAGTACGCACACACACACATTGAACACGCACACACACATTGAGCACGTACACACCACACACATATTGAACACACACACATATTAAGCACGCACACACACCACACACATCGAGTACGCACACACACACATTGAACACGCACACACACATTGAGCACGTACACACCACACACATATTGAACACACACACATATTGAGCACGCACACACACCACACACATCGAGTACGCACACACACACATTGAACACGCACACACACATTGAGCACGTACACACCAAACACATATTGAACACACACATATTGAGCACGCACACACACACATTTTGAGCACACACATATTAATGCACGCACACACATTGAGCACACACAAACCGCACACACATTGAACACACACACACACATTGTTCACGCACACACACCACACATTTTGCCCAATACCTCGGCAATTGCCTCGTGCCCCGACTTCCCGAGATCTGCCCAAGGTGGGCGATGCCCCCCCCACCCCTCCCTCCTCTCCTACCCCCCCCCCCTTTTCTGTGCCCCCCCCCNGCCCCACTACTCCTTCCCCCTTGCCGGTTTATAAATTACATTCAAACTACACTTTCATGTACAAGATAACGCCAACTGAGAAATTCAACTTCATAAACTAAACTTTTTATTTACCAGGAAGGCTCACTGAGCAATGTAGCTTCTTTTCAGAAGCGACCTGGCCACAAATGATAGCTCAACCAAGTGGCTTATCAAGTGGACATTTATTGCAGCCAAATACTCTAAATGCACGTTTCTAAATGTGGAGGGGAAAACGGAGGAACCCGGAGAACAATCCACGCGACCACGGGGAGAGAGAAACCGCGAACTCCAAATATACAGCAGCAGCAGCAGGCTGCGCCAGGGTCCGGGATCGAACCCACGGTCTCCTGCGAACCAGACGAGGAGATCCCGTCTGCTCACCAGCAAAGGTTCCAATGTTAAACTCCGGACTCGATGTTACGGACAGCTGCACGAGTCTAGTCAAATGTGCGTCGTTGCAAATGTAGCGTCATGCGCTGGAAATGTGAATTAAGAAAAATGTACACACACACAACAAAGTTGTGTTTGAGCACGCGCTTTAGAATCGTATGTTGGTTAATTTCCCCCTCTCCTCAAAATGTTTTTCTGAAGATCATTCGTTGGCAAAAATTGTAAATCAAAGAAACTTTTACTTGTGAGGGTGTTGTATTTGGCTCTGAAAATGTACCGGGTAGAAATATGTCTAACACGTGAGGCTTTCGCGACCAATATTATTCATAATGAACGTTTTTGGGTTAGATCGCGTTATTTATAAATGTGTCGTAACCCTCCACCACACCGGTGGGCTAAAGTAGTGAACTATTTTTTTTGTCAACGTGACACATTTTTGCTGATTGGCCGTGTCGGGTGGTGGAGGGTTACGACACATTTATAAATAAGATGATTTGGCTCCTACAAATTTCCACGTGATAAGCCACTTCGTTGCGCTATCATTTATGGCCAGGTCGCTTCTGAAAAAGAGATACACATCTCACTGGGCCATACCTGGTCAAATAATAACAATAAATAGTTGAGTGGCTTAGTTTAAATTCCATCCAGTCGTCTGGCGATGACACTACAGGGCCTGGCCATCGTCCATAGGCGGTCTCTCCTCGCCACTGTTGCCAACTCGGCATTTCTTCTCAGCAGATCTTGACGACCCTTCCTGAGTTCTCCTTGCGAGTGTCTTTCTGGGACGGGACATCGCGCAGATGTGGGATCGACCCACGATCGCGACGTTTCATTTTGTATTTGGCGGCAGCGTCGTTCGTGTGAATCGCGTCTCTCACAGTCACCGAGGTACCGGGAAACGAGGGGAGGCAGCCGGCCAGGCGGCAAGTAGCCTACGGTGCCAACAATTGCCCGAGCTCCGCAGTCCTCTATATATATTAGGATGCTTTCGGCCAGCGAACGGGTGTTTGAACGATGTTTACCACTTGACAAATTGTCTCGTGGTGTTTCTGATGGTTCCAGACAAGTGGTCGACAACCTGCGGCTCTGGGGCAGCACGTGGCCCTTGAAGGACTGCTCCGTGATGTTGCGTATCAATGACCACCGTCTCGTGTTCACCGCATGCATTGTGGCTTTTAAAATACTGAAGGTTTTTATTTTTACCGAATTCGAAAAAAAATTCATCTTCTTGGTTCTTTCGGTAAAGTCACGTAGAAGGAAATAATAAAATAATAAAAATTCTACATAATAAAATAATTCTCACGATGTTTCGGCTACAACGCGTGAAGAACGGCTGTTTGCGTTGTAGCCGAAACGTCGTGAGAATTATTTTATTATGTAGAATTTTTATTATTTTATTATTTCCTTCTACGTGACTTTACCGAAAGAACCAAGAAGATGAAACCCTGCAGTCACGAAAGCTTTAAATCGAAAAAAAAATTGTTTTTATCGCGGAGCCCCTGCTTTGAGAAGGTGACATTAAGTGACATCGAGTGACTTTTTCATTCTAGATTTGAAGCTTTCGTGACTGCAAGGATTCATACTCTTTGTTTTTTTCGGTAAAGTCACGTAGGTAAAAAATATAATTAAAATTAATCAAAGTAATAATAGAAATAAAATAACAAAGTTGTCACGTGACGAACACACGTGGCCAATTTATGAATGCCACAACAGCACCTCTGGTGGTGGTATCACAGAGCGACACGCGCAGCCTTTAACATTGCGTAGAGGACGTTTCGTCAGAAACCTGAAAATGCCCTCCAATAGACATTGCCAGATTTCTGGAAACTGCCTGATAATAATGGCTGTGAAAACCAAGCTAAAACGTCCACACCCAATGATTCCATGTTGTAAGATCGCTCCTCTACAACTATACTACCGGTGGTGCTAGAACATTCATACATTGGCACGTTTTGTTCATCACGTGACTTTAAAAAATGTCTACGTCGGGTGGAGGAGGGTTTATGACACATTATACTGGTAGGAACCTCCTGGTTACACCAGCCCACAGGGGATTATTGTGTCCGTCGTGCAGGGAGGGGCTGGGTGGGAGGGGCTGGGTGGGGAGGGAGGGTGAGGAGGGGCTGGGTGGGAGGGTGGGCTGGGTGGGGAGGAGGGTTGGGTAGGAGGGTGGGGAGGGACTGGGTGGGGAGGGTGGGGCTAGGTGGGGTGGGAGGGTGGGCTGGGTGGGTAGGGGCTGGTCACCCGTGGTGCCCTTATAAAACTCAACGTTTACCCTACCACGCCGCTTGTGCCGCCCTCACAGTCGGCATATTTGCGGAATACACCACGCCGCCATTGACCCTGGCCATTGACCGAGCAACCCAACGTTCCTACCAGCTCCCTCCGCAGGAATGTGTTACGTACATGCTCTGAGCCAAAATGAAGTTATGAATCATCAAATTGGTCATGAAACCCTACTTGTTCGATTTGTTTGAACTGTGTTAGGAGGGCCATGACATGGCCTGACGGTAGTGCGTTTGCCACTTGTTGCAGAGGTTCGTGTCCAAACTCCATGGCCACCTGGTTAATACTTATAACACGAATAAACTCAACACTAAATGGATGACAGTAGTATCTGCTTTGATCTGCTATGTATTCAGCTCTAGCTCTCACCCTTATATATTCAATGACGAAAGGCTGAAGGATGCCCCCCACTGGGTCTGAAATATTGTACCAACATTTTGTTCTTGACTCTTAAGACCATTAAGGGAGAGCTGAGCCACCAGTACCCTGTCTGTCAAATAATCATTCAATTAGGGTTAGTAACAAGTCCACATCCCATGATTCCAAATAGCAGCGGTTTCAGCCAGCCCTGATCTCCATTCTGCTTATCTGGACGCAGACTCAATTGACTCTTGCGGGCACAAAATGCAACAAACGCTCTTGATGTTGAAAGGGAAATGTCATCACTTTGCCGACGCCCTCCGTCAGCACTGGGGTCAAACGAGCCCCATGACAAACAAGCCGCGCCTGGCACCCCAAGGCCACGTGTAGGGCCACCGACCTCTGGCCTGGCCCGGGCACTAGGAAAACATCTGCCCCACGTCACAGCCTGCGTGAGCAAACACTCAACATCCCAGTCGCGTTATTTGTATGTATGTTTGTATGACACACACGGTACAAACATACATACATTACCACACTGCAAGGTGCCGTGTCCGTCCAGTGCTCGTAGAGCTGCTTGGCTTCCGTGCCGAAAAATCTTCGCAAAAGGTCGCACTCACTACACACGAAGCGCTCGCCACAAATCAACCACAATACCTCGCTCATCTCGTCAAGGAGCATAAAGCATCACGTGAACTCCGGTCATCGTCGCAGCAGCGGCTTTCGGCTGGCCATCTAACAAAGACGGTCACTGCATCGCGCGCTTTCAGATGTGCTTCTGTGACCGTCTGGAACGCTCCTCCTTCCAATATTAAGAAGCCACTGGAGCTACGCACTTTAAATCTAGATTGTAAAGTCATTTCCTTAGAACTATTTTTGTGTTTAGTTTGTTGTCCTTCTCCGCACCCCCGATTGGCAGGTTGGCTACGTACGGCGCGAAAGAAGTTCAACGTACGTACCTACAAACAGACACAACGACGCATCGGCAGTAGCAGAGACCACGAGGCGGTGCATGCAAATGTCACACGTTGTCTATGCCACAGTGTGAATATCGCCTCTGTTGACTTCACAGTATTGCCATTGATGAGCAGTCAAAAGCCATGGGCTTGTAGTGGACGTGATGAAGACACAAGGGCGAGTCAGATTCAGGTCGTTTTTAGTGTTTATGTTCCATTGACCATCACGCATTTGATCGCACTGCAGTGGCAATTTGTGACGAAGCGGCTTAGCTTCTCTAAAGGGCTCCACGTGGCACGGCAATGATCACCGCGATAATTAGGCACATTTCGTGTTCCCGCGATGTTCACGGACGGATATAGTTGCCGACGAGGTCGCCGTGTGTAATCCCAAGCGAATCATTTGCGGCTACATGTTTGTGTCTGTATGAATGTGTGTGTGTCTGTATAAATGTGTGTGTACGAATGTGTGTGTGTGTATGAATGTGTGTGTCTGTAAAAATGTGTGTGTCTGTATGAATGTGTGTGTCTATATAAATGTGTGTATAAATGTGTGTGTATAAATGTGTGTGTCTGTATAAATGTGTGTATGTGTATGAATGTGTGTCTGTATAAATGAGTGCGAATTTGAGCCGTGACGCCGGCACACGATGCCCCCTCCAACTCACGTGGAATGAGGTCACGTGACGGTTAAAGTTCACCGTCACGAGGGGCACCACGTGGTATTTTCTCGATATTCGTTTTTGTTCACGGTTAAATACAACCGCAGCGATAACCAGTGGCGGCCTGCCGGATTTAAACCGTGATCATCTACGATGAGTGGCGATTATGCCGCTGCTGACGCCGTGTTCCCAAGTTCAAGGGTGAGTGCGTCGATCCCGTAGATTGAGCTGCAGTGATTGACATGCGGCAAGATAATTTTGCCATTTTGCAAAAGGCCTCGAGCCGATACGACAACATGGCTCACAGTGGGCACGAATTAGGGTGGAACGTCAGATATGTAGCATGTCCCCAAAAACTCTGGGTCATCATTAAGCCCTTCAGCAAGTGCCGAGTGGGTGTGGTGATGAACTCTCTACGACCACGTCGCGTTACACATTGCGCATTCCAAAAAAAATGATTCCGGAAACCCAAGCCAATGAATTGCACCACTTCAAGCTCGGCAGAAATGGGCTGACTGCAGAATGCGTAAAGTCTGACTCAGACAACGCAAACAGGCGCGGTGAAGAATGAGCGATGTCTGTTTTTTCCCGTACGGATGATTATAGAGAGAACACTTGGAATGCCAGCCCAGGGGATGACATTGGCGAGCAATATGAGGTGCGTACCCTTGGGGTTTGAACCAGAATGTGACATCAACATTGAAGACACATTTATTTGGGGAGGCGCAATGAATGTCCAGCGCTGAGAAGGAGAGCCGCCAGAGACAGAATAAGAATAAGCTGTAAGGAAGCCGTGAGCGTATGGTTGGGGAAATTGTGTCTGTACTGTGTGCTGAACTTCTTTCGCACCGAACGTAAGGCAACCGTGCTGATGGGAGGTGCGGGGCAAGGCCAACGAACATACGGTCGCACCTCCAGCATTGGCCATGATATCGCCTTGGCCTCAATGCACTGAGATAGAGAAGTCGCTGCGTACCTACGCAGGGCAACCGTGCGGTTGTGCGACTCTGTGCTTTCTTCAGTTCCACCAGCCCGTTGCAAGGGCGGGCTTTCAGCAACACGTTCAGAATCTGGTGGACAGCTCCACGGGTTAACGAAATCAACGAGCATACATGACGTCTTACTTCACGTATCCGTCTCAACGTAAACAAAAAAATGCGTAAAAGTGTTTCCGACAAAACCCATCAGCCGCACGGCCTTCTGGGAGTGCATAACTTCAGCGCATTGTTTCAAGACGAGCAACACTCTGGACCGATTGCGACACGCGGCGTCTCATCGAAGCACGTTGAATCAAGCTGGCTAACTGCTGATCTAGCATGCAAAAACTTGCAAGCGCTACGTCATCCATGCTTGCATAGCGGTCGGGGTATGACACATCACACGTACACAAGATGACTGCCTCCACTTACTGCAAAATTATTGTTGGCGCCATCCAAAAAGGGCAGTGGCTCACGGATGACATCGTGCAGCCACTGTGTAATCCCTGAATTTGTGTTTGTCTACTTTGCGGGTGGATTGACTCCCTGCACATTCCTTTGACAAATTAGTGCCCACTGCTGTCACTAATCGGTTTTGGGATAGAACGGGTCTTGGATAAAACGTAAACAACTCGAACTTACACAACGCCAAACGGATCCTCCTTCGGCAAATTGGGATCACTGATGTCCAGTGATGTTTTGCAGTCATAATGCCATTTATCAGTGTCTCAGGTTATCTCGGTAATGCAACGTAGGTATAAATAAAATATTTCACTATATTTCCAGAAAGCATATGATAACGAACGCATGTGATGTATTCGAAACATCACGATTTATATTATACCTACGTGAGTATCCCGTAAGAACCCTTGACGAGAGATACAACAATAACAATTGACACAAATCATCTATCACTGGTAAAGGAGTTTCATAGTGTAATGCTACCTGCTCTCAATACTCTTAGTGCGCTTTTTGAGTTGTGCGCCTTTTTCATCTAACACCTAGACTAGCAGAAATCGGTGTGACCATAACTTAAGACAATCATATCATCATCGAGGTTTCGATTTTGAGCATTTGATGCAGTGTTATTGCAACATGATGCCTTGTATAAAGGATCAGTTTTACCAGTTGAAAGAAAACCATTTCAGCCAGTTCAAGCCTCCTCTTCGTAAACCACGTGACTTCCATGTGGCCACCCCCACTCTCAATCCCTCCCCGACTCCCTGCCACCGCCCCCTGTGAGAACAGACGCTGCTCCTCTTCCGTGCAGCTTACTTCTGCTCACTCCTTCCCACTTCTCCCTCTCTTCCCTCCCTCCCTTCTCATCGTCATCACCACCCTCTCGTCCCCGACATCTCGGCACCATCGAACTTCAAACAAAGACGGTCACCGCATCGCGCACTTTCAGATGCGATTCTGCGGCTGTCTGGAACGCTCTTCCCTTTTCATATCAGGAGGCTACTGGAGCAATGCACTTTTAAATATACTGGTAGGAACCTCCTGGTTACACCAGCCCACAGGGGATTCGTCCGTCCATCGTGCAGGGAGGGGCTGGGTGGGGAGGGAGAGGTTGGGTGGGAAGGGGAGGGTGGGGAGGGGCTGGGTGGGGAGGTGGGAGGGCTGGGTGGGGAGGGTGGGAGGGGCTGGGTGGGAGGTGGGGAGGGCTGGGTGGGAGGGTGGGGCTGGGTGGGGGTGGGAGGGTAGGGCTGGGTGAGGAGAGGAGAGGCTGGTCACCCCGTGGTGCCCTTATAAAACTCAACGTTTAACCTACTCACGCCGTCTTGTGCCCGCCCTCACAGTCGGCCATATTTGCGGAATACACCACGCCGCCATTGACCCTGCCCATTGACCGAGCAACCCAACGTTCCTACCAGCTCCCTCCGCGGAATGTGTTCTAGATTGAAAACTCATTCCTTTAAAACTGCTTTTTGTGTTTAGTTTGTTGTCCTTCCCCGCACCTCCGATTTGCCCCGTTGCCCGGCACTTATTCTCTCTTCCTCCTGCTGCTCATCTTGAGCCGTACCTCCTCTCTGTCTGTCTTGGGGACCTACGCCCCAGCCTCCCTTCCCTCTCACGCCATCTTGCCCCCGGTCTGCTGCCCTATTGGGCAACTGGCTCTACTCCCCATCGCGTGGTGGTGCCACGGGTCACGCTGTGAGCGTCTTGACTTTGGGCCATAGGGAACAGGGATGGACCGCAGGGGCAACACAAATAAACTAAACTTTTTTCTTTTTTTATCAGGTAAACCCACTGAATATACAACGCCCAACGAAGTGGCTAATCATGTGGGAATTTACAGCAGCTAAATACTCTAAACGCGTGATGTTCATTCTAAATGTGGAGGGGAAAAACCGGAGGACCAGGAGGAAAATCCACGTGACCACGGCCAGAAAGACACGGAAACTCCAAATATACAGCAGGCGTCATGGTTGGAATCGAACCAATGACATCCTGTATACCTGGCGAGGTAGCTAACATCTCGCCAACGTGGCGCCCTAATGCGTGCGTGCATCGTAAAGTTTTACTTGAAAATATACAACTTTCATGCCGGTTTGTTGGACTTTAATGTCCCAATGTAATGTACAAAAAAATGCCAATTTTCCTTGAACAGCTGCACTCATTTGAGTTAAACGGCAGTTTATTTTTTTATTTTTGTGGGTCAAAGTGAAGACGTATTTTGTCGACATTTTGAATGTCGTGCAGTTTGAAAGAAGCGCGCCTCGTTACATCAAAGGGTGCATCGTGGCAATCACCCGACAGGTGTTTGTGATGAAGACGTTACTGGCAGGAAATAGCAGGCACTTAATGGATATGAGAGTCTCAATGCAATTTCTTGAACATTATTGAATTCAGCAAGCACGGCTTTACTGGTTCAAAAAGGAAGATTACCCGACTCAGGCACCTAAACATACACAGATACACACAAGTACAGTCTCCAAACCTTGTTATCAACTACATGATCGCGTCTTGAAAACTCACCTCTTTACGTTGCTTTTCACGCCCTCGTTCTCCCCGTTCACCCTGGTTCTCTTTATTTCCTCCTTTTCATGCACAGCGCATTGGGACCATATGGATGAAATGCGCTTTACAATGTAAATTGTATTATTATCATTAACATATCAGCGGAAAACAGGCTTTCTCTGCACTGGTCTACAATGTGCGAGAGGGAGCTGTCCAATAAAACAATGAATGTTTTATGTTAAGGCCCATTGAGCATTATCGCTCTTTTCAGAAGCAACCTGGTCTCAAATGATGGCTCAAAGAAGTGGTTTATATCACGTGGAAATTTATAGCAGCCAAATACTCTCAACGCGTGATGCTGTGAAGGACAAACCGAGGACCGGAGAAACATCCACGCGACCACGGAGAGAGACACAAACTCCAAATATACAGCAGCAGGCGTCAGGGTCGGGATCGAATCACGACCTCCTGTACACCAGGCGAGGTAGTTAACATCTACTAGCACCGTGATGATGAAGAGAGACACGCAAACTCCAAATATACAGCAGCAGGCGTCAGGTCGGGATCGAACCCACGACACTGTACACCAGGCGAGGTAGTTAACATCTCCTAGCCACCGTGATGATGATGAGAGACACGCAAACTCCAAATCTACAGCAGCAGGCGTCAGGGTCGGGATCGAACCCACGACCTCCTGTATACCAGGCGAGGTAGTTAACATCTCCTAGCCACCGTGATGATGATGAGAGAGACACGCAATCTCCAAATATACAGCAGCAGGCGTCAGACCTCCTGCACACCAGGCGAGGTAGTTACATCTCCTAGCCACCGTGATGATATGAGAGAGACACTCAAACTCCAAATATACAGCAGCAGGCGTCAGGGTCGGGGTCGGGATCGAACGCACGACCTCCTACATTCTGGGCGACCGAGATAACATCTCACCATCGTGGCGCCCCTTACGCTTTCTCTGCATCGGTGCAGCGCATTGCGTGTTGCCTCTATTGCTGTCTTGTCAACACAATCAGGTGATTGTGTTGGTAGACACAATCACCGGATTGTGTCTTGCAATGAATGAACCAGGCAACCCACAATGCACTGGCCAACAATAACGAGCCTGCGGGCAGCTGCAGAACATTAGTGCTTCCACTGCTACATGGCGGTAAAGATTGTTGGCAAGATACAGTAAATGTAGCTGTGACGGTCCCACCTGATGACGGAGATTCTAGATTTGAAGCTTCGTGACTGCAAGATTCATACTCTTAGTTCTTTCGGTAAAGTCACGTAGGTAAAAATGAAATAAAAANTAATAAAATAAAACAATGAAAATCACGACGTTTCGGAGGCAACACAAGTCTCCGTCATCAGGTGGGACCGTCACAGCCAGATTAGCTGCATCAAGTGATGCAACACAAGTCTCCGTCATTAGACGGAGACTTGTGTTGCCTCCGAAACGTCGTGATTTTCATTGTTTTATTTTATTACTTTTTATTTCATTTTTTACCTACGTGACTTTACCGAAAGAACTAAGAGTATGATGACGGAGACTTGTGTTGCCTCCGAAACGTCGTGATTTATTATTTTATTTCTATTATTATTTTTTTATTTATTTTATTTTTACCTACGTGACTTTACCGAAAAAACCTAAGATTTTCAACCCAGCGGCGTCGGCGTTGTGAGCTCTGTGAACATCTGGCACGTGTCGAAAGCCACTGGGAGCTATGCACTTTTACATCATCGAGATTGATGAACTCATTTCTGTATAATTTATTTTTGTGTTTGGTTTCTTGTCCTTCCCCCGCACCTCCGAAATAAATGCAACATACATACAGGACGAAACATTCCGTAGTTTTATCGACAACATTAAATACGTAATTTAATATTTAGATCAGTCATTTTATACCGTATGTTGACTTATTATCATTAATATTAGGATATACGAAGTTTATGAAATATTGTACTCTATCTTGCCCAATATATAACGAAAAGAGAAATAAAAACGTAGCAACAATTGCGATGTCGCAGGTAGGTATAGGAAAGAGTTGCATTACATGCTGCATTGCGATGCTCACGATTTATTCACAAAATATGTTACGCAGACAATGAATGTATCTCCTTTAATTCATACATCTCTCTCTCTCCACACAAACATACACATTGTGTCAGTTTAACACATAGGCTTTCGCGACCAATATCATCCATAATTTTTTTTTAAAATTGTGTTAGATGGCGTAAATATATTAACGACACATTAATATATCAACGCGATCTAACCCCAAAAAAACCCTGTATTATGGATATATATTGTCTGTTTACACATCCGACGGGTTGTGTCGAAACGAAGTGAATGTTTCTTGTGGAAAGAGACGACGAGGAAGAGGCTGCCACGTCGCCNTCGTATTCGCGATCTCAGNAGCGACGCTCCACGNCCGCCCTCGTCACTCGCGGGCGTCATCGCTTTGTCCGCTGACCACGTGGCCAGGTCACATCCCGTTGCCGCGTGCACTGCNGCCTCCTAGCCACCCTCCTCCCTCTACCCCGCCCCCTCGCCTCGTAGCCACGCCCCGNAGCCTCTTAGCCACGCCCGCAGCCTCTTAGCCACGCCCTCGCCTCGTAGCCACGCCCCCAGCCTCGTAGCCACGCCCCCAGCCCCCGGAGCCCGCCCTATGGCCTGTAGCCCCGCCCTTGGCTGTGGAGTCCCCAGCTCGTGGCCCCGCCCCCTGCCCGTAGCCCCGCCTCTAGCACATTGGCCCCGCCCACATATCNGTGGCCACGCCCATAGCAGTGGCCCCGCCCACATATCAGTGACCACGCCCCCAGAGCAGTGGCCCCGCCCCCAANACCTTGTGCCCGCCCTCGTAGCTCGTGGCCCGCCCACATATCAGTAGCCACGCCCCCAGAGCAGTGGCCCCGCCCCCAGAGCCCGTAGCCCCGCCCCGTAGCCGTGGCCCGCCCCGGTGAAGCGGACTCCAGACCGTGCAGACAGAGGGAGCAGCAGCAGCTGCTGTTACAACGGAGAAGAATCGGCGGGGTGCTGGTGGTGGTGGCGAGTGTGGCGAGCGCGCTGCTGGTGACGCTGTGGAGTGATGGAGCTTCCGCCCACGATGGAGGTGAGTCGCGTCCCCGGTGCGCTGCGTCTTGTCGCCGTTGTCGGCGCGTGAACGCAGCGGCACGAACAATGCGCAACGCGCACAGCAAGTGATCGCACCGCGTGCGAGCGAGCGATGGAGCGAGTGCATGCGACTAACACTCCTGTTCCGGGGGCCGACACAATGAGCGCAATTCTCGGACGCCAACACGACTCCTGACTTCTCCTTCCCGATGGATGTACTTGGCCTCTTCCGTGGGAATGTGGAATTGCCACCAAATGGCTCGTAAAGTTGCCGCTTTGAGCCCAGCCGGGCGGGGGGGGTTGCTGGCTCGGCGTCGTTCCTTGTGGCTGGAGGCGCCGGATTGAATGTTCCCCAGACGAGTGGGTGGCGAGGAGCGTGGGGGGGGAGACTCTGACCCCCCCCCAGTGGGTTTCCCTGGCGCGGCACTCTGGTGGGAGTGTGGGACGAAGCGATGTGTGGGAACTCTCATTCTCTCATTCTCTCCCTCTCCCGCTCTCTCTCTTCCACTTGGAACAGACTCTGCGTATTTATTTGGACTTGGGGTGAATGCCGATGAGCTGTGAGACTCTTTCTCACAGATGTCCAGTCGGTGCGGGTCGGAACGTCACGACAAACAAACTCCACAAACACAAACATGATGGGAGTGCAAAGTTTAGGATGTGTCAACAAATCACTTGCAACATATTCAAGTGAAACTTCACTTTATTTTGTATCTTACCAGGTAAAGTCCGCTGAGCTTTTAGCTTATTTTACGGAAGCGACCTGGCCACGAATGGTTGTTGCTCAACGAAGGTTCGACGGCTCGGGAACTCACCCTCTCCAGGACTCTTAACGCATCCCAGCCCGACGCAGATCCGACCGTGCCCGTCCAGTGCTCGCCAAGCTGCGTTGGCTTCCAGTTGCCGAACGAATCCTTCGTTATAGGGTCGCACTCGTTACACACACAAAGCGCTCGCCTCAAAAGTGAACCACGATACCTCGCTGGTCTCATCAAGGAGCATAAACCACCACCACCACCACGCGAACTGCGGTCATCCTCGAAGCAGTGGGATTTGGCTGGCCATCGAACAAAGGCGCCTGTCACCGCGTTCTTTCAGACGCGCTTCTGTGGCCGTCTGGAACCCTCTCTCCCGATATTGGAAAGCCGCTGCAGCTGTGCGCTTTTAAATGTAAATTAAACTTAATTTTTTCTTTTGAACTGTATTTTGTGTTTAGTTAATATTTCCCCCACCTCCGATTAGCACGGTTGGCTACGTACGGTGCGAAATAAGTTCCACGTGCTATACATACATACAAGGCCGTAGCCAGAGTCAACATTGGGGGGACCAAATCTTCCAGGGGTCTGGGGTCCCCCCCCAAAAAAATCTAAATTTGAAAATAATTTCCTGCCTCATATATTTAAAAATTCACCAACACATAGGATGGACTTTTTATTTATGTTTACAATAATGTCTAATAGTGTATTGTATTACATTGCTCTGTTTTTTTACCTTTTCTTTCATTGTATGTAATGGCAGAGATTAGGGATTTATAAAGTACAACCATAACCACAATCATATAAACAAAAATCTTTTTATAGCAATATATTCGGGGNACATTTTGAGCATATATATTATAATGACGACCGCCTTGGCTCATACTCACCCAGGACTCCGACCTGATGCAGGACTCCAACCCTCACGGAAATATATCTCTCCCGTCACCCAGGAGACTGCACTGAGCCTGTGGACAACATTCTTTGCTTGGCTCCCATCCACACACGACTCGCCAACACATCGCTGCAGAGTGGGCAGGCAATCGTGAAGGCCGACTCGTCGCCACTTATGATGATGGCTCGTTGTTGAGCGTCACAGCACGTTGCCTGTGTACAGCTCTTTGGCCAGTCTACTTGGTGGTGGACAGTCGTCTTCGTGTGGCTGACGTTGATGTTTAGCAACTGGAATCCCACACCGAGGTGGCCGAGCCAGACGATTTCATCAGCAGCAGCAGCGGAGTTGTGCATCGCTGTTGACGATGCCTCCTCCTCCTGCTTCGTGTGTTTGAGTCCGTTACATGTTCCGTATTCCATTCTAGTTGACCACAGTCACCTGGATTTTTAAAATACATTTTGTGCGAAGAATAATGATTTAACGAAGCGAAAACTTAAAAAAATTTACTTTACAAGGAGAGGCCTACTGAGCTGTTGAGCTCTTCTTCAGAAGCGACCTGGCCACACGTGATAGATCAATGAAGTGGCTTATCACGTGGAAATGTATGGCTGCCAAATAGTATGAACGCATGATCAAATTTGGAGGGACAAACTGGAGCACACGCAACCGCGGGAGAGAACACACAAACTCCAAATATACAGCAGCAGGCGTCAGGGTCGGGATCTAACCCACGACCTCCCGTATACCAGGCGAGGTAGTTAACATCTCCTAGCCACCGTGATAATGAGAGAGAGACACAAACTCCAAATATACAGTAGCAGGCGTCAGGGTCGGGATCTAACCCACGACCTGTATACCAGGCGAGGTAGTTAACATCTCCTAGCCACCGTGGCGAGTATCCATCTGAGGAATGGAACAAATGTTGAGAAGACGTCCACTCATGGGAGATGGAGCGATGAAACCAGTTCCATATGCAGGTGCTGGGTGGATTGTCACATCGCAGGATTTTGAGAGGTGCAGATCCAGGAGGGTCACGTGGGAGGGTAGTGCAAGGTCTGCTTTGCATGTATGTTGAACTTCTTTCGCACCGTACGTAGCCAACCATCATCGGAGGTGTGGAGGAAGGACAACAAACTAAACACAAAATCAGTTCTAAATAAATGTGTTTGTCAATCTCGATGATGATTTAAAAGTGCATAGCACCAGCGGCTTGCTGATATCGGAAGGAAGGGCGTCCCAGACAACGGCAGAAGCGCGTCTGAAAGCGCAGCGTGGTGGCGATCCTAGAAACTCCGCAGCGAATGGTACCGCGTGGAGGTTTTCACAATGGGGGCGGCATCTTGGGCAGGATGTCTCAAAGTGTGCCAGTTTGTCCCGTTCAGATCATGAATACAGATTCTGCTCGTGTGTGTGTGTGCGCGCGTTTCTCACAACGCGGGGGAGCAGTGGCGAATCTCAGGTCACCACGTACCCGGTGACCCGAGTTCGATTCCGCTCACGGGCAACATCGGTGAATAATTATCTGAACCGGTCCTGCGGTGTGTAAACATCAGCATCGGGAGACAAAGGCGGTCGGGCGTGGTGCTGGCCATCCACCCCACTCATGTGCCGTGCCGGCCTTCGTAGCTCGTCGCTAAGGGCACTTGCTCCGACAGTCTGTCCAAGGCTATCTGGGGGACCTTTGTCTTTGTGTTTCTCACACGAGATGGGAAGCACCGGTTGTAGTTGACGCCCTTCCTTAATTGGAATGTGTGCGAACAGCTTCACGTGGGAAGTGTTTACCAATCATCAGGGGCGAAAAGCGTGCCCAAACTTGAAAGGCATTGTTAGCATGGACTCGGACGATGGTAAGTCCGGGAGGGAAAAAACTGGTTTAGTGAGGCCATCAATGACTTTGGTAATAATCGGCCCAATAGAGCCCCTCTCGAGGGTGTTTGGCCTACTCTTCTTCCACTGTAGCTTGTGTTTTGTGTCACGGCTGAATGCATATAAATGTTTTTGTGGTGCTGCTGCTGCTACGTTGGCCGTTTATCCGTCAGTAACAACACCGAGGGCAATTGTCAGCTATTGCACTCGATACAATTTCATCTATAGGTTTCTAAAGAAAGCGCTATCACCGGCGATGTTTTGAGACGTCATTATTGAGGGGGGGGGGTGTCTGACTTTTTGTGACGCCGTGTGACGAGGGGGGGGGGCCAAAAATCGTCCAAAATCGCGTGACGTCATTTATGGACGGCCCGTAATCCTTGCACGGCACAACAATTATAACCACCGCTGCTCACGCAATGCTTACATGGGCGGGAAACGAAGTGTTATCTTGAATGGAAATGATTCCTATCAAGGGGGTGGGGTGGGGTGTGTGTGCACGCGCGCACTTTTACGGAGCCACATTTGGAATGACCTCAGCCGCGCGCAGCGCTTGCGAGCACATTGAGCTTGTGCCAGGCCGAGTTGGTGGTGACTGGCAAGCCCAGCTGACTGCCTGGGGCTTGTGGGTGATTTGACACCAGTTGGGAGAGGGTCGAGTGAATTGTGCATTTTTATTTTTATTAGACTCTTTCTAATCATTAATGCTTCCGTAAATTCAGTGCCGGAATTATCCTCGTAGCAAAAGTAGCTGCAAATGCTACGGGCCCCGCACTTTCAAGGACCCTGCCCGAACTCCTTTCAAGCTTATTTTTTACTTTTTAATTTCACCTACGTGACTTTACCGAAAGAACCAAAGAGTATGGGTCCTTGCAGTTACGAAAACTTCAAATCTAGAATCCTTTCAAGCTATCAATTCCGGTTCAGTGATTCTGCACTTGCACTATTGCTATAGTACTATACCGCCTTCAACTTGTATGAACGACTGGGTGTTTAAGGTTAGCGATTTGTCATATTATCTGGCTGTATAGAAAATGAAAAAATACAATTATTTCATTATGCAAGTTTAAAATTAATGTTTTAATATTTACGTGTTTTATATTTAGGGCCCCTTTATACCGTATTACACAGACCCACACTAGCTTCATCCGGCACTGCGTACATTTGGTATTTGCGCCAATCTGATGGTGCAGGGCAACTGCGAAAGAATCCGCGACGTTCACGCACGGATCATGGTCTGGCAGTCGGCAACGATTTTACTTTGTGGGTTTACCAAATTGAGTCACTAGCGGGGTTGTACTTTTGTAAAATGTGGCACATTTTGACCGCGACGCCCGGCGGGACAATGGGCCGAGTGGCGCCCGGTGATCTTTAACGTGCCGAGTGAGTCTGCGCTTTGTGTGGTTACAACAGAGGTCGCAACCCAGTACCCTATCCGATACCCGTACCCGGCCGGGTACAGGTACGGGTAGCCGTTTGCGACCCTGGTGCGGCCGGGTACGGATACGGGTAGGCCGTGAGTCACTGGTGAGTAACTGTTTGTCACTCATTTCCCAACGTCTTGTCTCTTCTCACTACTCAAGTTCCTAGAATCAACCCACCCGCGCCTGCAACATGGCTTATCCCAGAGGTCACAATCAGTTACCCGATACCCGTACCCTACCCGTACCCAGTAGGGTACGGGTACGGCCGGGTACGGCCGGGTACGGGTACCCGTTTGCGACCCTGGTGCGGCCGGGTACGGGTAAGGAATCAAAACCCGTTTGCGACCTCTGGGTTACAACCAGGGAGAGCAGAGCGCCTGCCGCATTCAAACCACCACTAACCTCAGCGGCGAGCGCACACCACCCATGGGCCACCAAAAACATTCCCAGTGAAGAAGGCTTTCTTCACCAAAGTTCATTTTCAGGCCCTTGCCCTCCTTTTGTTATAATTATAGTAATTTTAATCGATGTGTTTTATACTTGTTGTGTTTTATATTTATTTACCCGTATTTTGTTTCAGTGCTCTGTGATCTGTGGATGAAGAGCGCTTTTTAAGTCCAATTTTGTTATANTGTCAGCATCCACATTGCCGCGTGCAGTGGACACTGAACAGCGTTACAGGGGGATGTCTCTTATTCATCACTTGGAGTGTGAAAATCAGGGATCCACCAGATACGTTACCAAATGTTTCACGTGACATTTAACTTTGAGTGCTATAATCTCTCGATTATAAGATGCCCCAGAAAGTAAGAAGCGCCCAAACTTGTGCCTGGTGTCAATAAGTTGTACAAATCTGATCAATGCCCATAGCCGCCATTCGCCACTCAGTGGCTGTGACGTCACCACGGTGCCTGTGCCAGCCCAGGTGCACTTTGGGGCTACCACGTGAAGTGTCGACGGCTCGCTGACAGGAGGTCACGGGACAGACCCAGGTGCCATGGTTGGCTGACTCAGACGACTAGCAGATGCACCAGCTGTAACCCCCTACTGTGCCAACTTCCTGTATTTTATCCGCCCGGCGCTCCGCTCGTTGTTGTGAGCGTCGCTCCTCTGGAGGGCGACTGCCTCCAACTGCCCAGTAGCGTCCTGAACGAGCACTCGACACACGCACACGTGGTTGCAAGACGCACCCCTAACTTTTGTTTGAAAACACAGCAGGAACAATGTGCGTTTTATAATCCTGGACAATTTGGCATATTATGCCTGGACTGGAGCAAGACGGCTGCTTTCAGCATTAATTATATACCCACTCGTTTGTGCGTGCAGTAGTGTAGCGATTAGCGCTGCGCTATGCTACGAACCCCGGCCACCCGAGTTCGATTCCCTCTCACGGCCACCAACGCTGGTGTCGATTATTTTAACCGATCCTGGGCCTCCTCTCGGTCGACTCAGCCTTAAATGAGTGCTGTTGTGGTGTGTAAACGTCAGCACTGGGGAGACAAAGGCGGCCGGGCGTGGTGTTTGCCACCCACCCCTCATGTGCTGTGCTGGTCTTCAGAGGTGCTCGCTAAAGCACTTTCCCAACAGTTTAAAGGATATATGGGGTGGGCCTGTGTCTTTGTATGAGCATTATAAGGCATAAAGCACATGTATGTTGTATGTTTTGTACACTATGTAGTTTATGTATGCATGTGCACATGCATGGCATGTGTGTGTATTTGTGTATTTACTTGCGTGTGTAGAAGTGTAAACATTGAAAAGGATAAAGGCGCAGCCCTGAAATGTCCTGCTCATACCACTGCTGGTGTAAGGTCCTCCACTAGGAGAAGCTTTCAGATTTTGCCTCTACAGAGGGCATCTGGCCTTCTGTTCCACGTTGCCCAAACGTCTTGGAAGAGGTGGGATTGCAACACACTTGACGTCACCACACGCATCTGCCAACTGACTGAACGTGTGTGTGCGCCCACTTATATTGTGTCTGTGTGGCAATCTATCATTGCTACAAACGAATTTCTGGGACATTCAATTCACTTCGAGTCGTGTTCAAAGGTTGCAGCCTGAAACATTTCTCATCCTCCTCCGTGGTTTTCCACTTCATCCCACCGGCTCAACACTCTCTATAATCTGGCCGTGCATCCCTCCCTGGTCTCCGATAACCTAATCTCTGGTCTCCTGATAAACTTCACCGTATACTCCTCGGTTCATGTCACCCAAGCCCATTTCCACGCCATCCCGCTATGATTTAATACCCCAAGGCTAACACATTCCTGCGGAGGGAGCTGTAGGAACGTTGGGTTGTTCGGTCAATGGCCAGGGTTAACGGCGGCGTGGTGTATTCCGCAAATATGCCCGACTGTGAGGGCGGGCACAAGCCGGCGTGAGTAGGTTAAACGTTGAGTTTTATAAGGGCACCACGGGGTGACCAGCCCCTACCCACCCAGCCCACCCTCCCAGCCCCACCCAGCCCACCCTCCCTCCCACCCACCCCTCCCACCCTCCCACCCAGCCTTCCCCACCCTCCCTCTCCACCCAGCCCCACCCTCCCATTTTTGATGCACGACGGACGGACACAATAATCCCCTGTGGGCTGGTGTAACCAGGAGGTTCCAACCAGTATAAATCTTCCGGGTTAGAAGCCGCTTGGCTGCCTCACTCCATGCACCCTGATGCTCCAGTCTTGTTGACACAGATCGCCTTACTCTTTGGGTGTTTTTTTCGGTGAAGTCACGTAGGTGAAAACAACATAAAAAGAAAACAACTCAATTAAATCACGACTGCTCCAGCAAAAAGACTGTAGCGTGTGTAATTTTGCTGGAGCAGTCACACCTGATGACGGAGGCTTGTGTTGCTTCCGAAACGTCGTGATTTAATTGAGTTGTTTTCTTTTTTATGTTGTTTTCACCTACGTGACTTTACCGAAACAACCAAAGAGTATGGATCCTTGCTGTCACGAAAACTTCAAATCTAGAACAGATCGCCGCCTTACTGTCATAACAAGGCTGTCCACTCCGATCTCGGTATCGTCGCCGCATCTCGACAAATGAGGTCCAAGGAGGAGCAGGAAGAGTTCCTGGACCACTCCCTGGTAATCTCCCAGCGGCTGCTACCCCCTACACACACACAGAGCCTCTCCACCCCTGACCCGCTTCCACCTTCACCACATGCCAACGTCAGTAAGTGTATCTGTGCGTGTCGGCTAGTTGTGTGTCTTTGTAGAGTATCTGTGTGTGTCTGTTAGTGGAGAGCGGTCGTGTGCACGTAATAGAAGGTCCTGGGTTAGATCGCGTAAATATAAATGTTGTGTCGTTAAACCCGCCACCACCCGGCACAGCCGATTAGTGAGGTTTGTCACGTAAACAGAACGTGCCAATTCGTTACTAGTTCAGCACAGAGGTGTGCTGGAGAGTAAACCCACAACATTTACAATTCGAGTACGGCGTTTCGCCAGTAATTACAACAGCATCATCAGGCGGACAGACTGATGATTATTCTTGGTTCTTTCGGTAAAGTCACGTAGAAGGGAAATAATAAAAAATTTAATGTATTAAAATATAAAACAATAACATTCTCGCGACCTTTCGACTGCAACACAAGCAAATAAAAATGCAGACTGATGATTGTTTACGTGACAAACCTTGCTAATTGTCTGGGTGCTGGTGGGTTTAACGACACGTTTATATTTTACGCTTTCTAACCCAAAAACCCCTTACATGGATGATATTGGTCACGAAAGCCTACGTGTTAAAGCGTCGTGCAGCGGTTAGCTGGTCTGCGCTACAAACCCGGCGAACCAATTTGGTTCCCGCTCGCAGCCAACATCGGTGACGATGATCTGCACCAATCATTGGACTTCCATGAGAATCGAGCCGGCCTCACATGAGTCCCTGGTGTGCTGTGTAAAGACAAAGGCGGCTGGGGTGGTGTTGGCCACCCTCTCCCTCGGGGGCCGTGACGACCTTCATATGCGCGGGTGGGGGGAGATCTTTGTCTTTGTGTGTATATGGGGTTTCATATATATACACATACACACGATAAGACAAAATGGCGAAGATCCCTATGTAACGGTCATCAGACTGTTGGGCAAGTGCTGTTAGAGAGCCCCTATGAAGGGTGGCACGGCTCACAGGGAGTGAGTGGCCAGCACCACACCGCCACTGTCTCCCAGCGCTGGTGTTCACACACTGTTCCAGGGACTCGTTTAAGGCCAAGTCGACCTAGAGGAGGCCCTGGTCCGGTTTATTTATTCGCCGCTCTCAGTGGTCGTGAGCGGGAATCGAACTCGATTCTCCGGGTTTGTAGCAGTGCACTAACCGCTACACTACCACTCCCAACATATATATTGGCACACACACACGCAATACACACTACACACACACAAGCACTACACACACACACGCACTACACACACACAGACAAATGCTGTACTGTACGTACAAATGTGGTGGTGCGTCTTTCAGTCATCTCAGTCGGTCTATAACACCGGGCCTGTCCTGTGATCCCAGCCAGCTGCGACCCTTCCCACACCTCAAAGTTCATCTGGCCTGGCACAAGCACCGTGTTGATGTCACCACCACTCAGTGATGAAAGGCGACTATTGTTGGTGTTGTTGGCGGGGAGCGGTGGTGTAGCGGCGAGCGCGCTGCGCCTATGAACCCGGCGGCCCACGTTCGATTCCCGCTCGCGGCCAACGCCGGTGACGATCATCTGAACCGGTCCAGAGGCCCGAGAGGACGACTCGTCCTCTGAGCGTCAGGTGGAATGTGTAAACATTTCCACTGGGGAGGCAAAGGCGGCTTGGGCGTGGTGTTGGCCACCCACCCCGCGTGTACCGTGCCAGCCTTCGTAGGTGCTCGTAAACAGCACTTGCCGCGAATGTTCGCAAGGCTATGTGGGGTGCGGATCTTTATCTCTTGTGTGTTCCTGTGTGTTCCTACATGTTCCTGTGTGTTCCTTCACCTTCGTTGGGTTGAGTTTGTTCTGGCCCCAAGCTGGTCAGAGCAAAACGACACTCCTCTGACGAGAGCGCACAAAGATCAAAGACCAGATTATTCCGCTCGTTTATATTTCTCAGGCACAACATTGAGGACGTGCAAATGCCCCATGTGAGCCAGCCACTTCAAGGGTGGTGGTGGGTGGAGTGGTGAGCACTATTGCAGCAACACTTTGTAAAAGGAGTTGCCACCTGTCCCGGGTTTGACCCGAACAGCTGAGACTCTACATTGGGGCTTGACCCGGCAGAGTCCAGAACTTGGCAGCTTGTGCAGTGCAGGCGGCAGGAGTTGATTCGTTCCGAGATTTGGTACCGGTTCTGCTGCGTTGAACCTGGTGCGTGGTGTGGAATTTCTTTCGCACCGCACATAGCCAGTGGGGCCGTCCATAAATGACGTCACGCAATTGCGGGGAGGGGGAGTCAGACATTTGTGACGAGGGGGTGTTTGAGAAATGTGACGTCACATCAAAATGCGCAACTTTAAATAAATATAGACAACACGTTCTACTTAATTAAATTTACTTTTTGATAAATGTTTTCTGCTATAACATCAGAGTGCAGCGCCACATTAAATACGCACTACTACAATGACAATAGTTTAAAGCGATTTGAAGCATGTTTTATTTTCAAAATGGAAACATGGTTTGGGGGGGGGGCAGAGCTTTGTGACGTCATATTTGAGGGGGGGGTCTAACTTTTCGTGACGCCGTGTGACGAGGGGGTGGGGGTCAAAAATCGTACAAAATCGCGTGACGTCATTTATGGACGGCCCCAGTATCCTGCACAATATCGGTAATCGTGTCGAGCGAGCGCCGTCTTGGTTAGGCCTCCAGTGTAAACGGTGGCAGACCCGTATATCCCGGCAGTATCTTCGAGTTTCAGGAGACTTGAGTTGACAATTCGGCTCCAGCAGGATGGGGAACGCGTGCAGGCTGGCAACGGGAATGGGTCTCGAGCAGCGGATCTCAGAGTGCGGTCACCGCCAGTGAGTGGTCCCCGGCGATCCGGACAACAATGGTGGTGACTTTCGATTTAAAGCTTTCGTGACTGCAGGGATTCACATTCAGACGCTGTCTTCCCGACAGACCTGTTCTTCACCTGAGGACGGCTGCTTGCGTTGTGACGAAACGTTGTGAGAATTATTTTATGTTTATTTTTATTATTTTATTATTTCTCTTCTACGTGACTTTACCGAAAGAACCAAGAAGAAAAAAATGGTGGTGACGTTTGTTGTACTTTTTGTTTCGGACATTCATATTTTACGAACGATATTTCATTAAAAAATTAAGTTAGGAAAACTACCCTGACTATATACTACCCTTACCCTAAGATTTAAATGCCCCCCCAAAAAAAATATGAATAATTTTGCGACTGGTATTTTGAGAGAGAGAAGTTAATTGTTTTGTAAACAGGGGTGGGGGGCTGAGTGGTCCACGTGCCAACAGAGTTTGAGGAACGCCGCTCTAGACTGTGAGTGTTTAGTAGTGGCACATTGATGCGTGTGACGTATCATCGACAAATTACCTAAATTAGAAAACGGTTGGCTCCGTGTTTGTATTTGTACCGAGATCTGGTTTCCCGGTTATTTGTATTGAACGTTATCACAGCTTTTGCTGCGCAGTGTTGATCGACCTAATCCTGGCCGACAGAATACGTCCGGGTTGGGCCATCGGTGGAAAAGGCGGCGACCCCGCCGATGTGTCCCAGCAAACACGTTCCGCTGCTTTCGGGAGACACGAGTGCACCACCGTTCGGCTCTCGTTCCAGTCCTAGAGAAGGTGCGCTAGGTCGCCACGGGACAGGGCAAGAACACGAGTTTTGTTCCTGGGTGTTAAGTGTTATTTGCTAATTGCTTATGCCTCAAAAGTATCGAAAATGGCTATTATTATTCCCACAAACTTTGCTTTTGTGACCAGGACTTTACGTGACGGAATGACACAAATGCACACCGCGTTTTCTCATTGAAAATAGGTAAATTTCAAACTATCACTGTTCTGGTCACAAAAGCAAAGTTTATGGGAACAATAGCCATTTTTTGTATTTTGAGCCATTATCAATTAGGAAATAACACTTACTACCCAGGAGCAAAAAATTAAATATATTATTTGTTCGACAGTGAGTTTATCGAGCCTGAGAAGTGTTTGGTCTTGGCACCTGGCTCATTAGTCACCTGCAATGGACAGATTACCTACATTCCTCTGTATCCTCGCTCTGTATGTGTACTCTGATCTGGTTACCAGTGTTGTGTGCTGCTTTATCTCAGTATATGCAGTGGTGGAAATGGGCCGGAACGCCCCGGTGGGAGTGCGAATTTGAGCCCTGTGACTGCGTACCGGATGGAATCACGGATTCATCTTTTTTTCCTTATCCCCCCTCCCTCCCCAAACTTTCCGCTAACTTGTAAGGTTCCCACACGCAAGAGTGTGAACTCTCTCTGTTCTGGCTGAACTGCGCTGGCCACGCCTCTCTATCAGCCAGCAAATCGAAGACCCAGTCATTGGTTTCATCACCACCCAGTATATATACTCATTTTCTCAGTTTAACACGTAGGCTTTCGCGACCAATATTATTCATAATCAACGTTTTTGGGTTTAGATCGCGTTATTTATAAATGTGTCGTAACCCTCCACCACCCGACACGGCCAATCAGCAAGAAAGTGTCACGTTGACAAAAGACAAATAGTTCACTGCTTTAGCCCACCGGTGTGTTGAAGAGTGAAACCGCAACATTTACAGCGAAACGTCGAACTCAAAAACTGTAATGTTGTGGTTTCACGCTTCAACACACCAGTGGGCTAAAGTAGTGAACTATTTGTCTTTTGTCAACGTGACACTTTTTTTACTGATTGGCCGTGTCGGGTGGTGGAGGGTTACGACACATTTATAAATAACGCGATCTAACCCAAAAAGTTGATTATGAATACTCATTATCTACTACTTATTTTTGTTAATTATGAAAAAGCCATAACAAAGGAATTGCTTCTAACACGTGGCTTTTCTCTCTACATGCCCTAGAAAATAAACCTCTTTTGGGGGTCACTCCACCCCTGGTACGAACAAAAGTGATAGCTCTCTCCGCTCAGCACACACATACCTCCCCTCGTGATGTAATTCCATTCCAACCCCTGAGTATAACTTCACAGCAAGTTTGATAATAATAATAGACCGAACGCTGACTTCAGAAACCCGTCCGGGCTTTCGGTCTCCGCGTACAGGTGGCGGGCGACCCTCGGCTCCGTGCGCCCTCCTCGCCGCGGCTGTAAAACCACCGTCCGACGTGCCACACCGTCGGCCTCGCGGTCGGCCACCGACCCTAGCGGCCACCGCCGCGACCGCACTTGTGCCTCCATCCCGATCGCAAGCGCCAGGCGCCACGCCGGATTTGCCAGCAGGACATGCGGGGCGCGGCGTTCAGAAGCCTCCCCTCTACCACCACCACTACCACCAACAACCACCATTGCCCTCCCCCACACACTGACTCCCGTGTCACGAGCGCTCCTGCAGAGGCACAGCTGCGCGTGGGGGAAACGGGATAGCCTTGGGAATTGGTGACAATGCACTTCCTTTCATTCTAAAGCTGCCTCGCCCAAGGCAGCTGCTGAGGAAGTGGTCCCACTTCGTGTCACCGAGTCCAGCACACCGCTACTTTCCAAGGTGCTCTTAAAATTATAAATTGTTATCGTTGTGTATTACCTGTTGCAGCAGCAATCATCATTATCACCTGTTGCAGAAGCAGCAGCAGCGGCATTGGCTGGACACGAACGAGTTCTTAAACGGAGGTGAAAACACACGTGGAGGAACATACGAGCGTGCGCACACGACACGTGCACATATAGGTGCACACAAATCATGCGTATGGCTGTTGAACTTCGTTCGCACTGTACATAGCCAGTGTACTAATCGGAGGTGCGGGGAAGGACAACAAACTCAACGCAATCAACAGTTTTAAATAAATGAGTTTTCAATCTAGAGGATTGGAAAGTGCATAGCTCCGGTGGCTTCCTAATATTTAAAGGAAGAGCGTTCCAGACGGCCACAAAGCGCATTAAAGCGTGCGATGCGTTGAATGTGTTGGTCCGATGGCTAGCCAAAAGTCNCTGCTGTGAGATGACCGGAGTTCACGTGATGATGGTGATTTGGTGATGCTGCTGCTGTGTTGGCAGCGGTGCACAAGCACAAATAACAAAAACAAAACATTTGACACTTTCATCAATGACACACACTGTGGCCTTAAAATGAAAAAACATTTAATAAGCAACGTTTTGGGAATGCCCCCAACTTTTATAGAAATGTAAATATTTTAAAACTTTTATTTTACTGGCCCACTGAGCTGTGTAACTTTTTCAGAAGCGACTGGCCACAAATGATAGCTCAACGAAGTGGCTTATACGGAAATTCATAGCAGTCAAATACTCTAAACGCATGTTTCAAATGTGGAGGGGAAAACCGGATGACCTGGATAAATATCCACGTGATCACGGGAGAACTCCAAATATACNGGCATCAGGGTCGGAATTGAACCCATGACATCCTGCATACCAGGCGAGGTAGTTAACATCCCGCAACCGTGGCACTTNCTCACTGCTGGCAGTGCTATGGTAAAGGCAATTGCTCGAAAGTCACCCATATTTATGTATGTTACTTTTAAGACTATAGTGTTATGACGAATGCGTTCAGTTTTTCATAAATATTACACGTTGTATANGCACAGGCCTCCGATTAGCGTGGATGGCTACGTACGGTGCGCAAGAAGTACAACAACAACAACATATAAATACATATTTGTGTAAGCATGGATTCATTGTAACTGCTCTACCTGCCAGACATGCCAAGAAGAGGGGCCACGTGTGATGCCCTGTGCTGGCTTCTGCTCCCTCCGCCTCCTCCCGTGTCCGTTAATGATCCGGGCTGTGCCGCATTGCAAAGAGGATCCGGAACGGTGATTGATTGACAGCCGGGCGGTGGTGGTCGTCGTGCACGTGGCTGCCGTAACCCAGCGCTGTGGAGGCAGCAGTGAGGGTGGGCGGTGGCATCGATGTTGAGAAACTCCCTTTCCCGTGGGCGTCGATGAGGTGCCGTGTACCCTGGCTTGTCGGGGGAATGCGGTAAAACCAAAACGTGGATTCTACACCCTGTTCTGTCTGTATGGGATACAGTGTTTCTCCCTCGCACGCGAGGTTTTCTCCGGCGCATCCGGTTTCCTCCCACATGAAGACACTCATTGACTGATAACGCCTAAATCTTTTATAAAAGGAAATTTGTGAATATGTGTCTGTTCAAATGTTAGTGTATTTCCCAACATGCAACAAACTTGAATTGGCATGTGGGTAGCTTCCAGACTGTACACAATGCAAAAAGTATAAAAGGNCGCAATAATGGATATATTTTGCACGCAAGTGAGCGGTGACGTCACATCTGTGATGTGACCCGCATGCGGCAGCGTCACGCAGTGTGCCTGCTGACGTCACGCACCCCCCCCCNACCCTCCGCGTAGGCCGTGTATTATATTAATCAAAGACAAGAATCCAAGTCTCCGGCGAAGCCGGGTGTAAAGCTAGTCTATATATAGAGAACCGCAAATCTTGGGCAATCGTCGGTACCAGCATCACTCGTGGCTGCTGCCTTCTCTGTGGTTCCTCGTGTGTCGGCGTGTTACGAGTTAAGACTTTTATTTACACGCTTTTATTTAACTCGCTCTGTCTGTTGTTGTTGTATCCTCAAATCTTGTAACTCAAATTTTACCTACTTCCCAATGTGGTATCGACTGCAAACTTGGTATACTTATGTCATACTGATGACAATACTATATTCTATCATAAAATATAAAANATATTTTTTAAAATTCATTTTTATATCTTATGTTTCGGCTTGCCTCTAATTGTCCACGGTAAACTGACGTTGGCTGTGATTGGCCACGGTCCCTGACGTGATGGCAAGCTTCGGGGCCACTTCCTGGAGTCGTGGAGTTCTGCCATTACTCGTATGGTACATTTAGTTAAAGCGTGTTTTTAAAAAGTTTTTTTTAAATATTACTTATTTTATTATTAACTGGCTAAATACTCTGACTGCGTGGACTATTTCACCGGGCCACTCTCTCTCCTGTTCACGTCCGGGGCCACCGGAAGAGCAGAAATGAGACGGTGCTCGTACATTGATCATGTGTCTGCTGTGAGTGGAGCGTCGATCGACGCCTTGGTGGACAACCCTTAGAGAACGAGATGTCCCATCTCCAGGGATTACCCGGTGAAATACTGTCATAACAACAAGAAAAAATGCCGCGTTCAGTCAGTTTAGGTTGCAAGTTGATTTTGTTTAACCAGACGAACTTAAAAGAGATTTTATTATTTTATTTAATTAATTTTAACTTCATTTTTTACCTACGTGACTTTACCGAAAAACTAAGAGTATGAATCCTTGCAGTCACGAAAGCTTCAAATCTAGAACTTAAAAGAGATCAGGATGAGGCAAATTTTCAAGAGCCACCCGGCACATTGGTCTGCCAGTTGGATCAATGATTGCTGCTGTGTGAGAGAGAGAGATACCAATTGAGCAATCGGTGGTGGGACATTTCGAATTTGGCAAATCTGTACCCTGACGCCGGTGCGCAGCGGCCTACTCTTGCCATTTACGTCGCGGGATCCTGAACGCCGTTCTGTGACGCGGACGGAGCGCAGTAGCGTATCGTCGGCGTCATTACGCCCGCAGGTATTAATCGGGCGGCCGCTAGATTCGAACCGTGCGAATCTCTTCAACAAGTGGCGAACGAACGCCTCTACCCGATAGGCCAACGTCATCGCCCAACGATTGGCAGGCGGTAGAGGCGAAATGTTGACGAACTTAAACAACCCTATCGTGCAAGTTGCAGTGTCCATTCAAGGCTTCTGATGTAGAAAAAAACCCACATTGTAACATGACACCAGCACACAATAGCCAGATGATGTCATCGTCCGGCAGAGGAGGGTGTGACCTGTTATTCTAAGCCCAACTCTTGGCAATTCGCCGGTCCTTTTAACATGCCCTGGCGTGCATATGAACATATAAGATAAAAAAAACGTGTTACTGTACTCTTTCTCATCAATTAAATCCATCGTTTAGGTGTTTCAGACATCGGCTTAAGGAGTGTGTAATTATATAATGGAGGCAATTTATAAATTTCACGTGGACTGGCCTTAGTGTCCCCTTATTAAACTCTCTGCTTGACGCATTATCTTTCTCTTGTCCTGTGCCATACTGGCCCGGCACAACATTCTCTTCATCACACTGGAGCCGAGCCGTGCGCTGAATGTCTCCTAAGAGCAGTCGAGCAGCTTGCTCGGGCATCCTGGGCTTGCCACCCTTTCCACCGTCGACCAAAACCCGGACAACGCATTCCTCTCCGTCGGCACGAGGTCCTTCGTCAAAAAGTCGCTCTTCAGTGCTACAAAGATCAAACGTGGCAATACCGCTAAGGGGCCGTCCATAAATGACGTCACGCACCTGGGGGGGGGTGGTCAGACATTTGTGACGATGTGTGACGAGGTGGGGGGGGGGTTTGAGAAATGTGACGTCACATCAAATACGCAACTTTAAATAATATATTACGATTTAAAGCTTTCGTGACTGCAGGGATCCATCTTCTTGGTTCTTTCGGTAAAGTCACGTAGAAGGGAAGTAATAAAATAATAAAAATAAAACATAATAAAATAAAATAATTCTCACGACATTTCGGCTACAACACAAGCAGCCGTCTTCAGGTGAAGAATGAGATACCACCTGAAGACGGCTGCTTGCGTTGTAGCCGAAACGTCGTGAGAATTATTTTATTTTATTATGTTTTATTTTTATTATTTTGTTACTTCCCTTCTACGTGACTTTACCGAAAGAACCAAGAAGTTAAATAATATAGACAACACCTTCTACTTAATGAAATACTTTTTAATAAATGTTTTCTCCTACAACATCAGAGTGCAGCGCCACTTTAAATACGCACTACAATGACAATAGTTTAAAGCGATTTGAAGCATATTTTATTTGGGGGGGGGNCAGAGCTTTGTAACGTCATTTGAGGAGGGGGTCCGACTTTTTGTGACGCCGTATGACGGGGGGTAAAAAATTGTCCAAAATCGCGTGACGTCATTTATGGATGGGCCCCTAACCAGACGTCGAAACGATCAGCTCCTGCTGCCACCCGACCACACAGATGCCGGTTCTCGGACTGTGCCGGGTCAAACAGAGCGACAGATGGAAACGCGATTAGCGACCATGTCCAGTGCTCGCTGCATTCCTTCGCGAGCCTCAGTCGTGTGCGATCGGCTTCAGCTACTGCGGGTTGTGGTGAGCTCTCGGACAAAGACGGTGGTCACCACATCGCGTACTTTCAGGTCCGCTTCTGCAGCCGTCTGGAACGCTCTTCCTTGCGATAATAGCAAGCCACTGGAGCCGTGCACTTTAAAATAATTTGGATTGAAAAGTCACTTCTTTAGAAACTGCTTTTTACACTGAGACCTCCTTTACCAGTAGCAAAATATAGTAATAGGTTTTTACCCTTTTATCTGGCACAAAAACTGATACCTTTATCCAAGGGATCATGTTTTCAATAACCACAACACAAGCAGTCAAATGCAAACAAAAAGAAACAACTCTGATAATGATATGCACTGTCCTTGAAGTTGATTGGTCCACACCGAGACAGCTTTTCTTAGAGCCTAGTCTCCATTGGTGTTGGACCAGATGACGCCAAAAGGCGTATGCCAGATAAAAGGGTAAAAACCTATTACTAAACTGCTTTTTGTGGTTAGTTTGTTGTCCTTCCCCGCACCTCCGATTAGCACGGTTGGCTACGTATGGTGCGAAAGAAGTTCAACATACGTACAGGACGAAAGATCCCGTAGTTTTATCGACAACATATAAAACACATCATTTAATGTTTAAATACATCGTTTAAAACTTATATACGTAATTTAATTCTGTAGTGAAAGAAGTTCACATCGCACAAGATACCCAGACCTCGCCCTTGTTAACATCATCCAATATCCACTGGTTCGGAACTTGTAGCGAACTCTGCAGACGTAACACATTCCTGCGGAGGGAGCTGGTAGTAACGTTGGGTTGCTCGGTCAATGGCCAGGGTCAACGGCGGCGTGGTGTATTCCGAAAATATTCCCGACTGTGAGGGCGGGCACAAGCCGGCGTGAGTAGGTTAAACGTTGAGTTTTATAAGGGCACCACGGGGTGACCAGCCCTCCCAACCAGCCCCACCCTCCACCCCCACCCACCCCTCCCCACCCAGCCCCTCCCCACCCTCCCCACCCAGCCCTCTCACCCAGCCCCTCCCCACCCTCCCACCCAGACCCTCCCTCCCACCCAGCCCCTCCCTGCACGACAGACGCACGGCACAATAATCCCCTGTGGCTGGTGTAACCAGGAGGTTCTACCAGTATTATTCCAGACTTATTGCGAAGGCGTTACGACCTCTCCCCCGCCGCCGCCGCCCCACCAGCCCCGAGAAGAGGCTGGCTCGCCGCATATTTTAATGAAGAATCTGAACACCTGTTCAGCCCACCGTGAACCAAAACATCGCAGTCGTTTGACAATCACAAGAATAAATTACACGAATATAGCCCCTTTTTACAAGGTGGTCTCAAAGCGCCGTACAGCACAGAAATAATTAATTAATTGCTCGCCAAAGGGAGGAAAAAGCTAACAACGTACAAGAGCCGATTGAGAGAAGCAAGAGCAACTGGCGTTTCACTCACGATTCAAATGACTAAACTGTTAACTATTTAATATTTCACCACCCACTGAGCTGTACAGCTCCTTTTCCGAAGCGACCTGGCCACAAATGACAGCTCAATGAAGTGGCTTATCACGTGGACACTTGCAGCAGCCAAATATCGAGATTTGAAGCTTTCGTGACTGCAGGGATTCATACTTTCTGTTTTTTCGGGAAAGTCACGTAGGTATCAAATAAAATTAAATCACGACGTTTCGGGCGCAACACAAGTGTCCTTAAATTTCGATTTAAAGCTTTCGTGACTGCAGGGATTCGTCTTCTTGGTTCTTTCGGTAAAGTCACGTAGAAGGGAAGTAATCAAATAATAAAATAAAAAATATAATAATATAATAAAAAAAGTGATGTAATAAAATAATTAATAATGCTTATTTTTTTCCCCCTTATTTTATTACTTCCCTTCTACGTGACTTTACCGAAAGAACTATGAAAACAAGTGTCCATCAGGTGGGACAACCACAGCAAGAAACAACTTGAAACACATGTTGATTCTAAACGTGGAGGTAAAAACCTGAGGACCCGGAGAGGAAACATCCACACGACCACGGTGAGAGAGACACGCAAACTTCAAATACACAGCAGGCGTCAGGGTGGGATCGAACCCACGGCCTCCTGTACACAGGCGAGGTAGTTAACATCTCCTAGCCACCGTGATGATGATAGAGAGACACGCAAACTTCAAATACACAGCAGGCGTCAGGTCGGGATCGAACCCACGGCTCCTGTACCAGGAGGTAGTTAACATCTCCTAGCCACCGTGATGATGAGAGACACTCAAACTTCAAATACACAGCAGGCGTCAGAGTCGGGATCGAACCCACGGCCTCCTGTACACCAGGCGAGGTAGTTAACATCTCCTAGCCACCGTGATGAGAGAGAGACACTCAAACTTCAAATACACAGCAGGCGTCAGGTCGGGATCGAACCCACGGCCTCCTGTACACCAGGCGAGGTAGTTAACATCTCCTAGCCAACTGGGTGCCCTACGAGTCGTGATGGTGCGGCGTTTAATCTCAGACTTGTGATCTACCCGACCCACGGCAACAACAAACGTCACGAACTTCCACGTTTCAGGATCGTGGATCAATTTAAGAATCCTATTTTTTATGTGGCTGCTAATGTTGAGGCCAATCGAGACTACCGGGGGGGGGGGGGGTCACGCAAATCCCATACGTACGTCTGAGCCGGTATTTCAACAGACTTTTAAACTGTCATTCCAAAGGAGTAGCTACTGATGTGCGACCAACGTGGTGCACTCGTGATGAGCTGCACTTTTATGAGTGCGCGACAACAAATGTTCAGCCTTGTACGACTACTCGTACGCACGCAATGTCGACGACGCTTGCACCGTGAGCTTGACACGGATGGATCCATGCATCGTTGCACCTCTGCCAACTGGCGCGTTTACCATACCCACTTTGTAAATTATTTACACATTCCATGCCCCCTATCCTTGCTAGATCTGGAACTTCCTTTTATGGTTTCTTTTAAGCAGTTTTCTTGTCATCCAATTGTACCTGGGAGTCGCATCATTAGAGGAGAGTAGCCTAATGATGTTTGTTCGCTCGATAGGGCCTTGGGAATTGTGGCATTGCAGCATGCCTGTAATTGTAGGTATTGACATCGTAAACTGAGACCTTACTGCAAGCTTTCCAAACAACCGAAGGTGATGACAGTGGTTAGAGATTGGCCACATTGCACCCTTATCAGTAAGAAGGCAGCGGGGACTGGGGTGAGAAGTGAAACTGACAAGCCCCTGGGCTCTGAGTGGCGGCCAGGAGATGGTGGTGTGTGGGCTTGCGAGCACGTTTGTGTGCCGAACTTTGAGCGTCTTCCCTTCGTACGTACGTGGATGTCCTCGCGGCCCGTCATGCGCACTACACTATCAGCTGTTTTTGGTCAGATCGCAATTGAAATAGAGCTTTTTAGCTGAATGTCCTCACCCAAAATTAACTAATTGACTGACTGACTCTGGTTTCTTCCCACAAGGGAAAATACTCATTTGAAAGATGAATTGGTCAAACAAACCCAAGTAGGGAGCCTCTTGAAACTAAGAGTCTTGATACTCCAGCTTTTCTTGAATAAATAAATATCATTATTATTATTCTTCTAACGTGTACGTTGTCGATAGAGAGGTGTTTGTGACGGTAGATGTCAGCCTGCGGCGGTACGAGGCATCGCAGCAGAAGTGTTGAGGGGGCAGGCGTTGGAGATGGGATGTAATGACGTCCGTGTTATTGTATCAGTCGTGGAGATGGGGCTGCTGCTGAGCAGCTATGAGAGGCACGTCCCGTGTCACCGGGCCTTCTTAATGCAGGTGCCACGTGGAGACTGTGGACAATTCGTGGAATTTAATGGCCGCGATTCCACAAGCAACTTGGCATATTTGGGTGGGGNAGGAAAATGCGTGGGAGGAGGAAAGTGTTGCGGTGTAACCATGAGGCGTGTAAACATTCCCTCCTTCCCCGTTCATTCTTGCAATTCATTGTGACTCTGTGGGGTGGTTGTTGTTGTTTCATTCTAGAGTGTGTATTTTTGTCTTGTTTATAGCGCCTTCTTCGTCCGCATTGTCTCTCTGTGCCCCATGCTGTGTCTGCTTTGCGACTGGCCTCCCTTTCGTTCCATTAACAAGGTCAACGTGGCCCAGGTCAACACGCCCTTCAACACACGGCACCCTTAAAAATGTTTCCCGTACGTATCATCTACGACGTTTCAGGCAATGACCCTTTTTCATATTAAGGGTTGGAGACTGCACTTGTTTGCACCATGGGTCCTGAAGAAAATGTAATTGTTGTTTGTAAATTAACGATTTGTAAATGGGCATATGATTAGTTACACTAACAGTGGCATTTTGAGTATCGGTACTTTAACACGGTTAGAGCACCAAATACACAATCAAAATTAAATAACTATAATTTCTTAGGTTTTCAAATCTAGAACTATAAATATATATGCAATGTGTTCCGTGAGTGAACGTCGGCCCACGTAGCCACAGAGCCACGTGACAGCCTCCTCCTTCAGCACGTGCAGGCAACAACAACCAGCCTGGCATGCCCTGACGTATGAATATGTGGAACTTCTTTCGCACCCTACGTGGCCAACCGCACTAATCGGAGGTGCCGGGAAGGACAAACGAAACACGAAAAGAGCAGTTCTAAAGAAATGACAGCCAGAGACGATGTGTGACCCGTGATCTAAATAAAAAAAAATGTAAATGTTGTGGATTCACTCTTCAACACACCGGTGGGCTAAAGCATGAACTATTTGTCTTTTGTCAACGTGACACTTTTTTTGCTGATTGGCCGTGTCGGGTGGTGGAGGGTTCGACACATTTATAAATAACGCGATCTAACCCAAAAAACTTTTATTATTAATAATCTTGGTCGCGAAAGCCTGCGTGTTAAACTAAATAACCCATTAAACTAAGTCGATGACTGTATATTACAAGTAAAACAATGCAATTTTGCTGGCACAATGCATTGTGGGAATGTTTGTTGTTCTAGGACACACAAGGCACTGCGTTCCTGGGCCCAAGCACAAATTCCACCCATTCGCTTATAAAATTACCATTTGCGTCAAATGTACACGAGTAAACGATTGCATCTCACACTCGGTTACTGGATGCGATGTGGATAATATTTATTTTAGCTCATAAAATCTTGACAATCGCTTCCAGACTTGTAATCACAGTGACAAAGAGGAGTTGCAATGGTAACTTCTCCTCCACCAATGTGTGCGCCGATAACGAACCTGGTAAGCAGACGATACACCAACTCGTCCCGTATTCGTATCGTCTGCTGATGCATTTCGGCACGGGGACTCTCCACAGCAACGCGCATTGAGTGTGCGTTTTGCGTGCGGGTGGATTGATGAGTCTTCTGTTTTAGCTTCGATAATACTGTGGCCTTAAGAGGACGTAGATCATAGGTGGCATTGGGAGCAACGGCTATTGCCTGAAACGTAGCCTACCTTATAGATATATTTAGTTTCTCTTTAAGGCCACACGCACACACACGGTGTTATTGGGATTCTTGTTGGGTTGTGCCCAGAGGTCGCAACCGGGTACCCGATACCCGTACCCTACCCGATACCCGGCTACCCGTACCCGGCCAGGTACGTTTGCGACCCTGGTGCGCCGGGTACGGGTAGGCGTGAGTCACTGGTGAGTCACCGTTTGTCACTATTTCGGGTAGGGTACGGGTAGGGAACGGGTACCCGTACCTGGCCGGGTACGGGTACCCATTTGCGACCCTGGTGCGGCCGGGTACGGGTAAGGAATCAAAACCCGTTTGCGACCTCTGGTTGTGCCTGTGTGCTGGGATCAACCGGGCAGGCAGCCGGCACTCAAATATTTCTGGTGCCAAATCCCTTGAGATGGGGAGGGGGCATCTCCATTGACACACCAAGCGCGCATAGCAAACACGCACCGGCGCATGTACACATGTTATAATAAATATAAATACAAAGATCCCCGTGTAGCCTTCACATACTCTTGGCGCAAGTGCTGTTAGCGAGCGCCTATGAAATCCTGGCATGGCACACGAGGCGATGGGTGGCCAGCACCACCGACCACCTTTGTCTCCCCAGTAGCGATGTTTACACGTCACACCAGGTACTCATTTAGCTGAGTCGACCTAGGGGAGGCCCACGACCGGTTCAGATAATCGTCACTGGTGTTGGGCGTGAGCGGAAATTGAACTTGGGTCACTGGGTTCGCAGCGCAGCGCCATAACCGCTACACCACCACTCCCCGCATGTCATAACACACACGTGTTAAATCTATCACTCTTACCGAGTGCATTCATACAATGAATGTCAACACGCAGCCTTCTTACGCCACTGCTGACCCGGACGTCTTGGGAGAGGTTGGAGTGCCCACACTTTACCCCACCACATATATGAAGCACATGTGGCATTAAAGGAAAATACTATCTTTAATCAGCAACATCGCAGGCAGTGGCCCTCCTACACAGCACATTAAGGTCCATTGCCATGAAGTATTGCCCATTATATATTACGTTGTCGAAAATATGTCTGCGACGTTTTATGAAATGCAACATGTTATAATAATGTCCTTTGAAGCCACACGTGTTTTGCCGAATGTTGCTTGCCTTTGTTTGTTTGTCACTACTGCCAACACTGCAGCAGCAGCAGCAGCACCCAAGTTATTTGTTTTCACTTTTGGGTGAGCGATGGGAATCGAACCCCCAGAACGTTTCGTGGCGATGCCCTCCCACACGATGGGTGCCAGGCGCCTGCTCCAACACGATCCCCTCTCGTCCATTGCCCATTCTATTCCCTGCCTCCTCTTCCTCCCTCCCCTTCCCTTCCCTACCCCTATGCACTCCTTTATCATGACCACCTCCCCTTCCTTATCCCCTACGCCCCTCTACCGTGAACACCTCCCCTCCCCTTATCCCCTTCGCACTCATATTCTTGGTTCTTTCGGTAAAGTCACGTAGAAGGGAAATATTAAAATAATAAAATTTAATAAAATAAAATTCTCACGACGTTTCGGCCACAACACAAGCAGCCATCCTCAGGTGAAGAACAGCTTCGGAAATATGGCCTGCCAAGTTTGAGCAGCTTTCCGACAACCTGTTCTTCACCTGAGGACGGCTGCTTGCGTTGTGGCCGAAACGTCGTGAGAATTGTATTTTATTATTTTATTATTTATTATTTACCTTCTACGTGACTTTACCGAAAGAACAAGAAGATGAATCCCTGCAGTCACGAAAGCTTCAAAGGTGCACGCCCCCGCAATGTTAATATGTTTTTAATGTTTAATGCCTTGATGAGAGGCGCTCTATGAATACGAAATAAAAATACTTATCTTTGTAATCTCAGCACCACCCGTTTCCAACACAAACCGACCCAGCTGGTCGGGTGGCCACGGTGGTGGGGAACTTTGAGCATCAAACTTTTAACTTCCTCAACCGAGGAGATAAAACACGAGCATCACTTTGATGGGAAGTCAGCTGCGGGTGTAAGATCCACGGGCTTAGGGCCGTCCATAAATGACGTCACGTACCTAGGTGAGGGGGGGGGGGTCAGACATTTGTGACGAGGGGGGGGGGGTTGAGAAATGTGACGTCACATCAAACGCACAACTTTAAATATAGACAACACGTTCTACTTAATTAAATAGACTTCGTGATAAATGTTTTCTCCTACATCAGAGTGCAGCGCCACATTAAATACGCACTACAATTACAATAGTTTAAAGCGATTGGAAGCATATTCTTAAATAAAAATTAATAAAAGTAAAATGAATTTATTTTACTTTTATTAATTTATTTTACTTTTATTAATTTAAATTTTTCACCTACGTGACTTTACCGAAAAAAAACCTAAGAATATGAATCCTTGCAGTCACGAAAGCTTCAAATCTAGATTGGAAGCATGTTTTATTTTTGGGGGGGTGGGGGCAGAGCTTTGTGACGTCATATTTGAGGGGGGTCTGACTTTTTGTGACGAGGGGGGGGGTCAAAAATCGTCCAAAATCGCGTGACGTCATTTAGGGACGGCCCCTTACCTCGTGCTGGAGGAAAGGTGGATCGTTACACTCGGCTCGGGGCTGGGCACTGGACGCTGAGCGTTTGCCCTCCGTTCACTTGAGCGGAACGCTATGTTGATGGGTTTTTTGTTCCACAACTTGAAACAAGTCGGACTAGTATCGGAATTCAAGTGCGTGTCTGTGTGTGTGTGTGTNCCCCGATTGACGAATTAAGCAAAGTTCCACTGTACGGTCGAGTGATTCATTCGTGGGGGGCCCCACAGGGTTGAGCTGGGCCGAAAACGACGTTGCAGAGAAAGCGTGGACGCACTGACCCAGAGGTAGCCACGGTCGGGGCAGGTGTGTGAGCGCTCCCGACACGGCGACCCGAGTTCGAATCCCGCTCACGGCCACCAACACCGGTGACGATCATTTGAAGCGGTCTTGGGCCTTTCCTAGGTCGACTCAGCCCCAAATGAGTACCTGGTGCGGTGTGTAAACATCGCCACCGGGAGACAAAGGCGACCGGGCGTGGTGCTGGCCACCCACCCCTCGTGTGCGACTTCATAGGTGCTCGCTAACAGCACTTGCCCCGACAGTCTTGTTACAGGCTATACGGGGGATCTTTGTCTTTGCTATCTTTGGTAGGGGGGGAGGCAGGTGGGTGACGGAATCTGCGCCTTGTTTATGAACACGTTCCAACAACGGGATCGCACGGCTCGAATTCCTCTCCGCTGACGTCTCAAAAGGTGGTGCCTCTCTCTGTGTGTGTGCGTGCCGGAGCGCATATCATGTGCTGTGGCGTGTGACTGGCATGTGACCTGGTTGGGTGACTTGGTGGGTGACTCGGTTGGGTGACTCAGTTGGGTGATTCTCATGAGCCCCGTGAGTCTGGGGTCGGAGTGCGGAGGTGGCTCCACTAAGATCCCGGATTTGAACCCATTCCGGGGCTGTGACACTTAAAGTAAACGAATATTCTCATGCCCCCAAGGTGGGGTTGATATTCTCAGCGCAATTACCAATGACCAAAATTATTTAGTTAATTTGTGTTTCACTTCATTCACCGATCAATCGTGAACGTGATTGATGGGGCTGTGTGCGGGAGGAGGAGGGTCGTTCCAAGGTGTCGCTTGCCGCCTATTTTTGCCTTTTCAGGGTGGTGTTGATGGATGCCTTGAGTTTGATTGGAAATAATAATTACAGTTTGTGACGTGCCCTGTACATCACAGACGTCACAATGACTGTGGCTCTCAGGCGCGGGTAAAGCTGAGTGTCGCTCGAAAGCCCCCCCTCTTAAGAAAGAGGGGGCCTTTAATAGAGAGGGGGCCTTTAATAGAGAGGGGGCCTTTTAGAGAGAGGGGGCCTTTAAGAAAGAGGGGCTTTTAAGATACAAGGGGCCTTTGAGAGAGAGGGGGCTTTAGGTGTGTCTGAAAAGTGAGTGTAGAGCAAATTTGCTGCTGCGATTGTGCATCTTTGACGATGATGGTCGCGTTCCTAACGACGAAGAGAGATTTGCGCAGCGCCGCTGTCAACGCTGCATCCCCAAACCTTGGTTTGAGTCAGCAGTGACCTCGTTCTGAAGGTGAGAGATTGAAAATGAATGCCGTGTTCTTCAGATTACCACACGCACTTTTCCCTCCCTCTGTGTTTCAAAGCGAGAGTTTGGCTGTGCGTAACATATTCCCGCACGTTCATGCGAGTGCGCGTCCAGATTTATGGGGGCGGTGGTGCGTGGTTAGCCCACTGCGCTACGAACCCGGGCCGCCACCGCTTGGAAAAGAGTCAAAGAACGCGGTTGGTTGCATGAAACAACTTCAATGTAAAATTCCACTCGCCTCCTGTATAAATAAATGTCACTCAAAGGAGATTGTCACTTATTAAGGTGGTTTATGCAACTGGCCACACAGCCTTTCCCTGTTGGCTCTGCTGCTACGACAGAAAACGCCTCAATTTGTCAGTGGCAGTTATCGGTGGCTGCAAAATCACTTTCCGTTTAATCCAGGAAAAAACATTTACAAGAAATAAAAGACGAGGTAAAATATATACAAGCCACAGCAATCGTGGGAAACGCACCGACTTTCACTGCAGTCCTCTACAACGCGCACAGGTGCAACGGTGATCCGATGAAGCTGAAAGTTCCTGATGAACATCCCAGTAGAGGGTCCAGCCTGGCTATATGACATCTCTGTGCATTGGCCTACTCTTCCAATGTTATAATATCACACGAGGCTGACACGTCTTGCCTGTAGTGGAACACTCGCAACTGCGAGCTAGCCTGGCTGACTACTCACGTAGGTAAACAATTAATAAATAAATAAAAANCAACTCAATTAAATCACGACGTTTCGGAGGCAACACAAGCCTCCCTCCCTTAGTTTTCATTTATTTTATTTCTTACCTACGTGACTTTACCGAAAAAACCAAAGAGTATGAATCCTTGCAGTCACGAAAGCTTAAAATCTAGCCTGGCTGTGACATCTCTGTGTATTGGGACTGAATTGTCCATTGCCTCTGCGTAGCTGAAGCGTGTTGGGTAAAATCCCCGACTGAAATGCCTCGGTGGTGGGCAAGGAATCAAAGTATGCCGCCTCTATGCAAATACAACCAGTGGGCACGCATGCCCTCACGAGAAGGGCTGGGTGACTGACCCAGCAGGATTTGAGAAAAGCAACGATGACGAGTGGATAACGCCGCTCGCTGCAAACGGTGTCGTACGTTCAACACGATGTCGAGCGACGAAATGAAACTTTGTAAAAATGCCCTCGTCAGAGTGGTAACTGGGAACGCTGCTGCTGTCGCTGCCTTTAACAGATTAGCTGCCCTGATGGAGCCTGCGCTCAACCAGACCCGCAGCAGCCACGCCGTCGCACAACGCAGCGGCCGCTCGCAGGCAGAGCCGTGCCGTAGCAAGCCCCGGCACCGCGACAACAACGACGCTCGCGTCCACCGGACGCGGACATGTAGCCGAGAGACGCGCGCAGCTCAAGCGAACGACGGGTAACTTGCGGCAGCCTCGCAATGTGGTGGCAGCGCGTTGACGGGCAGCGGACGGTGTGCCCGGCTCGCGCCTCGAACCACCTCGCCGCCACGTGCGCCCATCAGCCAACCTCCCGCCCCTTCCCGCGTGGAATTTTGCGCTCGTTCCGACGCGGCGTGCCGCCGATTAGGAGTCGGCAGGCCCGCGCGCGAACCATGGACTCGTCGCCGCCCGCCACCGTCGCCCGGCCTCAACGTCACCGAGTGCACCGCGGACGCGCACTTCAAGAACACGTTCTACGCCATCGCCTACGGCCTGGTGTTCGTGGTGGGGCTCTGCGTGAACGGCGTCTCCTGCTGGGTGTTCTGCCGCCACATCAAGTGCCACTCGGAGACCACCATCTACATGTCCAACCTCGTGGTGTCGGACCTGCTTTTCGTGGGCTCGCTGCCGCTGCGCGTGCTGTACTACGCGCGCGCGGCCTGTGGCCGTTCGGCGAGCTCGCGTGCAAGCTGAGCAAGGCGGTCTTCCTCGTCAACATGTACGGCAGCGTCCTCTTCCTCACGTGCATCTGCGCCGACCGCTTCCTCGCCATCGTGCACCCGCTGCGCTCGCGCCCCTGCGCACGCCGCGCATCGCCCGCCTCGTCAGCGCCGCCGTGTGGCTCTTCGTGGCGCTGTGCGGGGCGCCGGTGTTCGCCCTGCGCGCGGCCAACGTGCCGCCGCCGCCGTCGGACGACGACGCCGCCGACGCCGCCGCCGCCACCACGTGCTTCGAGAACTTCTCGCAGGAGGACTGGTCGAGGATCGGAGCGGTGGTCGTGTTCGTGGAGCTCGTCGGGTTCGTGATCCCGCTCTGCGTCATGGTGTACTGCTCCTGCCAGATCCTGCTGGTGGGCAAACGGCGCGGCGGTGACGGCGCGGTGGCGCGGCGGTGACGGCGCGGCGTCTCTTGGCGGCGGTGTTTCGGCGAGAGAGCTTTCGTCAGTCGTGTCTTAAGTGAACGAACAAAATTTGAGCCAAATGTGTGACGCGTTTAGGGAAGTTGAAGAATATCCCCTTCAAATCTGGATCAAATCAAGATTGAATATCCCCTCCATTATTGTTGACGGGAACTTCTTCTGTTCTTCTTAGTCGTCTCCTGTCCAACCTTTACAGTCTTTTCACAATACTCTGCTTCTGGTGTTGGCATTGCCAAATCTTGAGGAGTGCTTTGTGGTGCTGCAGGGCATCTCAAGAGATAATCCGTGGTTTTCTTCTCCTGACAAGCACATCGTTCGGTTGTAGCAGAGTCCCCCCCCCCCCCCCATGATTTCACGAGAGTGTTTGCATCGGCCTAAACCCACTCTCAGTCTGTGTCGGCTCCACCACGTGAGCCATTTGGAATTTAATCCCGGCTCAAGCTCCTCACCGCGGGCGATTCGTCGCTTGGCTCCATTCGGCAGCTTGGCCGCTCGATTATTTTTGGGGCAGATTCTGTCATGTGGTCAGAGTGGTCACAGTGGAGCACAATCAGCTGTCAGCCCGATGAGAGACGGCGGTGGTGCTGGCCGATGGCCATGTCGCGGATAGCGGACGTCCCGCCGGTGATGGTCCCCTGCTCCTCCGCTCTACGTTGTCATGCTCGTCGCATGCAGAGTTTGGCGGTAGTCCTCTCCCGGTGCGTGTTGCGTATTGGCTGCCCTTGCGGTGTCGAGTTGAAGCGGATAGACGCCCACGTGAGGGCTTTTTCCTGCTTCGAGCCGCGGCGTTCTGCGAGGCTCTCAACCATGAAACAACAAGTCACGTAGAATGGAAATAATAAAATAATAAAAATAAAACATAAAATACAATTCTCACGACGTTTCAGGTGGAGAACAGGTCTGTCGACTCTGTCTTCTCGACAGACCTGGTCTTCACCTGAGGACGGCTGCTTGCATTGTGGCCGAAACATCGTGAGAATTATTTTATGTTTTATTTTTACTATTTATTATTTCCATTCTACGTGACTTTACCGAAAGAACCAAGAAGATGAATCCCTGCAGTCACGAAAGCTTTAAATCGAAATTTAACAAGCGGTCACTGCCTGAAGATGTCCCTTCCTTCAAGAGAGTCGTGTGGTCATTTGCGTGTTCTTTGGCTGCCATCGTCACTGCCTGTTCAAACGTCGGATTATTTTCTCGGCAAATTTCTGTGCAAACAAGGTTCGGAGGCAAATGCATCTTCGAGGATTCGTAATTAGTTTACGTTGTGGTTAGATCGTCATGTAGCTACACTGCCCATTGATTAACTGTCACCCTCCACTACCCGACAATCGAACCGATCGATTAAAAGTTGTCACGTTGTGGGAAAATACTCCGATTGATTAGTTTTTTTCAGAAAAAAACACAAGGAAAGTTGAAAATGCGAGCAAACATTTTGGACAATTTTTCTCGACGACGTTTCACTACAAATCGCACCCAACCTCATCAGATGTGAATAGCAGGCATCTATTTTAATTTACCAGTTTAGGACTGGCTGAGCTATATAGTTTTTTGGCCATAAATGATAGCTCAACGAAGTGGCTTATCACGTGGAATTGTATAGCAACCCCCTACTCTAAACGGATGTTTCTAAATGTGTAGAAAAAAAACGGATGACCCAGAGAAAAATCCACGTTGCCACGGGGGAGAGAAACGCAAACTCCAAATATGCAGGCGTCGGGTCGGATCGAACCCACGACCTCCTGTATACCAGACGATGTAGTTAACATCTAGCCACCGTGATGATGATGGAGAGAGACACGCAAAATCCAAATATACGGGCGTCGGGGTCGGGATCGAACCCACGACCTCCTGTGTACCAGACGAGGTAGTTAACATCTCCTAGCCACCCTGATGATGATGAGAGAGAGACACGCAAACTCCAAAAATGCAGGCGTCGGGGTCGGGATCGAACCCACGACCTGCTGTATACCAGGCGAGGGAGCTAACGTCTCCTAGCCACCGTGATGATGATGAGAGAGAGACACGCAAACTCCAAAAATGCAGGCGTCGGGGTCGGGATCGAACCCACGACCTGCTGTATACCAGGCGAGGGAGCTAACGTCTCCTAGCCACCGTGATGATGATGAGAGAGAGACACGCAAACTCCAAAAATGCAGGCGTCGGGGTCGGGATCGAACCCACGACCTGCTGTATACCAGGCGAGGGAGCTAACATCTCCTAGCCACCGTGGCGCCTCCCTCAGCGGTCCTCGCGTGCAAACGCTTCCTGATCCGGGTCCTGAATTCACCAAATCAATCGGCGTATTTCCCACGACGTGACATCTCGATTTGATTGGCAACATCGCTGGGTGGTGCAGGATGGTTATAGTTGTATATTGACGTTGTACAAACACGATCTGACCAAAAAGAAACCAATCATAAATCATAATATTGATCGTGAAAGCCTACGCATAAGATTATATTTCTCTTCTTGGTTCTTTCGGTAAAGTCACGTAGAAGGAAATAATAAATAATAAAAAAAAACATAATCAAATACAAAAAGATTATATTTATCGCAACAAAAATTGCTCGCAAAATTATCACGGTTAAGCTTTCCATTCACCCAGTGCTGTTTTATTTTCAACCAGCAGCTTTGTAACTGTGTCCACACTCCACACTCCATGGAAGGGAATCATGTCAAGGATAGAATGCATGGAACATTTGAAATGAATGTAAACGGGACGAGAGAAGAGAGAGATTTGTAAATAAGGTCGCCCTCACTACACACAAAGTGCTTGCCACAAAGTGAACCACACTACCTTGCTAATCTCGTCAAGGAGCGTAAACCATCACGCCAACTCCGGTCATCCTCGCAATAGCTTTTGCCCAGTAATCTAACAAAAACGGTCACTGCATCGCACTCTCTCAGATGCGCTTCTGCGGTCGTCTGGAACGCTCTTCCCGCGTTAGGAAGCCACTGGAGCTATGCACTTTTAAATCTAGATTGAAAATATTTCTTTCAAACTGCTTTTGTGTTTAGGGGCCGTCCATAAATGACGTCACGCACCTGGGGGGGGGNTCAGACATTTGTGACGATGTGTGACGAGGGGGGGGGGGTTTGAGAAGTGTGACGTCACATCAAAATTCGCAACTTTAAATAAATATAGACAACACGTTCTACTTAATTAAATAGACTTTTTAATCAATGTTTTCTACAACATCAGAGTGCAGCGCACATTAAATACGCACTACAATGACAATAGTTTAAAGTGATTTGAAGCATTTTTTTTGGGGGGAGGGGGGGGCAGAGCTTTGTGACGTCATTTGAGGGGGGTCTGACTTTTGTGATGTCGTGTGACGGGGGGGGGTAAAAATCGTCCAAAATCGCGTGACGTCATTTATGGACGGCCCCTTAGTTTGTTTCCTTCCCCCGCACATCCGATTACCACGGTTGGAAACGTAGAGTACGAAAGAAGTTCAACATACGCACATACAAGGATCGGGAGAGATGAGGATGGGGAGGAGGTAGAGGCTGCATCCAGGGCCTTAACTATCTCTGTTTTCAAAGGGGGTTGTGTGCGGGGGGGGGAAGGATTTGGGTGGAGTGAAGGGTACAGGGTCGAATCCGTGGTGGATGTTGAAGACGGCGATAGTGATGTTGAAGTTGGTCCGGGTTTGGATTGCGGGCAGTGAATGCGATTTTCTAACTCCCAAAGTATGCGTGACGGAGACTTTGTACAGCTGGTGAATGCGAGGAAGTGTCTAAAACAAGGACGTCATTCATAAAGAATGTGGCAATGCAGCAATCAAAATAATCTATCATAAAAAAACAATTTCAACTTTGACAACTTGTACAAGAGAGAAATATTGCCATGAAGAAACAAACATTGCGGCCTCCATGGCAACAGACTCGGACCCTCGGATTCCTCCACTCCACCCCCTTGCTTGCCCCTTCTTTCCACTGCCGTCTCTTTAGATCCTACACCGTGACCTACACTGCTCACTCCGTGGCAAACGTCGGCCAATTCCAGACATTTCCTCCGCGTGGAATGACTTTGGAGGCCTGGAATCATTGCCACGAGTCTCGTGAACCCAACCCAACCTGGCATTCCATGAAATCCGGTCTAAGAAAAAAAAGAGTTTAAACACAACAAAAGTGGCTCTGTGTTTCCAGTTGGCTGTTTTGCAGAGTCAACAGAGCTGCTTTGGAAGTCGCTGCGTTTCCCAGTGACAAAATATGAAAGTCTCACTCGCAGTCAAGCTGTGCCGCTGTTCTGCACACGGCTTGGCAGAGTTCGTTTGTCGACAAGGAGCATACACCATCACCACACGAACCCGGTCATCCTCGCAGCAGCGGCTGCAGCGGCTTTTGGCTGGCCATCGACCAAAGACGGTCCCGAATCGCGGCGCTTTCAGATGTTCTTCAGCGGCCGTCTGGAACGTTCTCCCTTCCGCTAGGAAGCCACTGGGGCTACGCACTTTTAAATCATCATGTAGATTGACTACTAATTTATTTTCTTGCTGTGGTTGTCGCACCCGATGATGATTGCTTGTGTTGGCTGGCCATCGACCAAAGACGGTCCCCGCATCGCTTTCAGATGTTCTTCGGCGGCCGTCTGGAACACGCTCTCCCTTCCGATAGGAAGCCACTGGGGCTACGCACTTTTAAATCATCATGTAGATTGACAACTAATTTATTTTCTTGCTGTGGTTGGCGCACCCGATGATGATTGCTTGTGTTGGCTGGCCATCGACCAAAGACGGTCCCCGCATCGCGGCGCTTTCAGATGTTCTTCCGCGGCCGTCTGGAATGCTCTCCCTTCCGATATTAAGAAGCCACTGGGGCTACGCACTTTTAAATCATCATGTAGATTGACTACTAATTTATTTTCTTGCTGTAGTTGTCGCACCCGATGATGATTGCTTGTGTTGCAATCGAAGCGTCTTGATTTAATTTATTTTATTTATATCTACGTGACTTTACCAAGAGAACCAAAGAGTATGGATCCCTGCAGTCACGAAATTAAAATCTAATCTTGAGAAGTGTTTTTTGTGTTTAGTTTGTTGTCCTTTCCCCGCACCTCCGAGCACGGCTGTGACGAGGTACGAAAGAAGTTCAACATACATACATACATTGTCGACGAGCAAATGGATTTGATTTTTAAGGAGCAAGTATAGCAATTATACTTTTAGCCAAGTGACAGCACAATGAGGTCACATTATCTACTTTCTGTGACATATCTGGACAGTCGGAATGGTCAGGACCATTGTAATGATTTTTGTTATCACCGGTAAATGTAACCGCTTTGGATTGTCTGCGATCGTTAATGCTGCCAAAGACATTAACGTCTATTTTTAAATCCTTTATATTAAGTTCACTTGCTTGCTTGCGCGCTTACGACCGTGCAAATCTTTNGGTCGTGTTTTAACCCACTTCCCGTGATCCAATCGAGCTGACATTTTGCACACAGACTCGTTGTGAGTGACAATTTATTTTCGTGAAAAAATTCCAAATTTTACACTTTTTAGGAATTTTTTTATATTTAATTGCCAATTGCTTAATGGTGGCAGGCAATCATCTGACCCATAGGTGGCAGCCATCTCAAGCCAGAGGACGAGAGGACTCTAGCCGCCACGCATATAAAGGATTTATAGTGAAAAACTTTGTTTTTACGGGTTAAGTTTTTTACATCATTCAATACTTCAACGTTGTACCCACCAAAAAATGGCCATGCGGTGTAATAACATGTGTGGACACTGCCACCCAAACCGTTAACACCCACCCACCACAGACTTGGCCAAAACTGTTATTACCAAAATGTTGGCTCCAATGCTTCCATTCTTAACACAAAGTGCCATACTTTAACTGGATTACACAAGAATGTAAGATTGATCACGGACATTTTATACTGCCCAGACCCCATCTGTTCATTCCAGTTTGCCCACTCATTCGGGTATTTTGATGGCTTTCTGCAAACGTCTAAATCGTTGGTCACGTGTGTTTTTGTGCGTCTCAATAGGCTCCACAACTACAATGCACGACCACTCGAGTTTGGTATCGTACAGAAAGCTGCTAATAACAACAGGAAATTCCTCCCAGCAAAAAAATCTGATTGCTACCGCTAGCCGCTATGTTGTTTTAAAGAAATAACCATTTGCGTTGTTTATTGAGGCACATTCAGAAGAGGAAAAAAAGCCAACAACTCGGCACTGGAAGAAGACTGTGATCACACAGAATTCACCGCCTTGGTCGGATATTCGTGCACGATTCGTCTAGAGAGTTGGACATCAGAGCAGCGCCCGCAGCTGCTGTACGACTGTGCAATGGGATTGCTGCATTTAAAGCTGAACCAAAGAGTGACCAACGTAGAAGCGAGACAAAGTTTGCAGGTAGAAGAAGGCAAACTGGTGATGATGCAGGCGGTGCTGAGAAGGAACCCGGCGCTATGTGGACACCACGTGTAGGATGGACAACAACAGGGGCATTAAAAGTGTCGTTATGGGGACCTCATTTGCCAGTAAAAATATGATAATTGGTTCTTTACCCTTCTATCTGGCAACAAAACTGACACCTTTTTGCAAGGAGTCATGTTTGCATAGACCGCAATACCTGCAGTCATAATACAAACAAAAGAACATAACTCTGATAATGTGCACTGTCCTTGAAGTTGATTGGTCCACACCCGAGACAGCTTTCCTTAGAGCCTAGTCTCACATGGGTTGGACCAGATGACGCCAAAAGGCGCATTTTGGCGTCATCTGGTCCAACCCATATGAGACTAGGCTCTAAGGAAAGCTGTCTCGGGTGTGGACCAATCAACTTCAAGGACAGATGACGCCAAAAGGCGCCTTTTGGCGTCATCTGGTCCAACCCATATGAGACTAGGCTCTAAGGAAAGCTGTCTCGGGTGTGGACCAATCAACTTCAAGGACAGTGCACATTATCAGAGTTATGTTCTTTTGTTTGTATTATGACTGCAGGTATTGCGGTCTATGCAAACATGACTCCTTGCAAAAAGGTGTCAGTTTTGTTGCCAGATAGAAGGGTAAAGAACCAATTATCAAAAGTGTCGTTGTTCAGAGAAATGGAAGGAGCCGGAAAGAGAGGAAGACCTCGCAGCGAACGTCTTGACGGCGACACGAAGAGATTGGCGCCAGTAAGATGTGGCCACTACTTACGCAGATTGACGCTACAAGACAGAGAAGAAAAGTGGAAACAAATGACGAAATGTGCAGTGGACACATCAGGGCTACCTGCCCATGGATCGTGATGATGATGATGGGATTATTTTGACAATTATATTCTTCCACATGGCAAATGCGTTAAGGAGCTGTGCTGGTATAAAATGTACATGCAACGCTTGGCTCAGACCATAGGAGGTCAAGTGTCTGTCTGCCGATTAACAATTCCTTCCCTGACCTTTCTCTAACCCGCCCCCGCCCCCCCACACAGACCATTCGGAAGACATCGATGCTGACGCAGAGCTCCCTGAACAAGGACAAGATTCAGAAGATGATCGGCGCCACGCTGGCCATCTTCGTCACGAGCTTCCTGCCGCACCACGTGACGCTCATGCTGTACACGATGGTGCGCACGGAGACGGTGGGTGGCTGTGCGGCGCTGCGCACCCTGCGCACCATCTACCCCGTCACGCTGTCGCTCGCTAGCGCCAACTGCTGCCTCGACCCCGTCATTTACTACTTCACCACGGAGACGTTCAGGCAGACGCTGAGCGGCAGACAGACGCTGTTCCGCAAGCTCACGGAGCGCCGCTCCGTGGGCTTCTTCGAGGAGAACGGAGAGGCCGAGACCGGCGTGTGAACGGCGGGAGGAGCGAGAGGGCTGCGTTGCGTTCGTGACGAAAACCCCCGTGGGACGGTCAAGAAACCGACTCGCGGCTTGCTGGCTCGTTGGGACAATCGCGTGTGGGACAAGCGCGAGGGCTGCAACAAACCCCAGAATGTGAAGGATTTGACTGTTCACAGAGGCCTGAGACACTGGAGCGTGGTGTTGCCCGAGAGAGCCGAGACTCTGGTGTGTGTGTGTGCACGCACCGCAAACCCGGCGACCCGAGTTCGATTCCCGCTCACGGCCAACACAAGTGACGATTATCTGAATGGGTCCTGGGTTTCCCTCTAGGTCGACTCGGCCTCAAATCAGTACCTGGTGTGGTGTGTCAACATTCGCCATTCAGGAGATAAAGGTGGCCGGGCATGGTGTTGGCCACCCACCTCCTCTTGTTTCCATGCCGGCCTTCATAGGTGCTCGCTAACAGCACTTGGCCAAAGTCTGTTAAGGCTATATGGGGATCTTTGTCTTTGGAGTCGAGCACATGGTCGGACCGAGGATGTTGAGTGTGATGGATGGAACCTTTTAGGGAGGGTGGGGGGGTCACAAGTCTGGTTGCGTGACGGAATGATGGATTGACCACGCAAGGCTAAGCTAAAGAATGATGAAATAAACACACGGGCTAAGCGAAAGGCCATTATCCACTCTGGCAATGTCAGGGCAATCATCACAGGCAAAGGCGCTTTGCCGGAATGAAGTGACATTTCTCTAGCCAATCAGAGCAAGCCTTGATGAAAATTGTGTATGCTGAACAATGGTTGATCTACAGACTGTAAATTAACTTGTTTATTCGGGATGAGGCAGGCCTGGTAGTTGTCACTGGTCAGCCCATTATTTCAATACAATACATTACTTATCCGAAGCCATTCTCTTCCATCCATCTAGATTCCCACTCTTGCTGAATTTGGAAGCCGCCATTTATTTCAGGTGCAAAAAACGTCACCTAACCTCCATCTTTGATCTGATTGGACGTTGTTGCCGCCCCAGTCGCCCACTAGGAGGGCAACTTGCATCAGAATTGTCGTTCAGATTTTTGGGCAATGAGATTTTGACACAGCTGGGGAATGCTGTGGCAACTATTGCCTGTGACGATTGCCCTGATGGATGAAGGCCTTGGGGAGTGCAAGCTGTAACAAAGTGCCTCGAGCCCAATGTGAAACCTGGGCCATGGTTGGGATCACAGGGATAAGCCTCAAGTGCCCCTCTGTGGTCAAACAGGGTGCTGACGTGTAATATGCTGTACGGCCTCAGTGCAGTCACCGGTGACTACTACGACTACTACTACTAAAAGAGGAAAAGTCCCATCGTGAAAAGTGGCTTTTGCACTTTAGTGAAGCTTACCGCTCGGTAGATCGGTGCCAAGCAAAGTCGCTGCCTCACAAGCTGCTGGCTGTCAACATTCACATGCCGCCCGGCAAAACTTCCACAACGTGGCAGCACAATCGCAGAGTGGCAGCGGTGCAGTCGGGTTACCGAAGGATGCCTGGAAAAGGCCCAATATCTCCCGAGCGTCACCCCGATGCGGCGGTTGAGTGGTCCGCCTGCCCATAGGGAGTCCTGTAATGGGACGTCCTCGGGTTTCAACTGAGACGTAGAATGCAGCAAAGGATGACGTTCAGTAACTTCGGCGTATCTGATCCGACGCTTGTGACGTTTGCGCGAATGTTGATGCAGGAGGGCGGAGGGAGAGGGACCAACTGCAGAGAGGTAAATGAGTGTGTGACGAGGGGCGACACACAGAGCCCCCCCCCCCCACTTGCCGAGAGCTGTGAGGTGGGCGGTTGTGGGCTCTGGTGAGGGGAGAAAGGCGTTGGGGAGGGTGGTGCCAGTGGTGTGGTGCCGGTGGTGGTGGAGCTGCCGGTAACGGCTGTGACCTCGATCGGATCTCGAACGCGAGAACTGCTGCTGCTGCCGCCTTTCTCTTGCGAGTATTTTTGAGCCCGAATACAAATAAGATTAAATCTGTCTTTGTTTTATGTCATTATTAAAGTGCCTTTCACACAACGCCAGCACTGCTGACGAGATCACCTCATTTTACTTTGGCCAAATAACGCAATGAAATAAAACCGTCATTCAGCGAAACGTTGCGCCTCGTCGTCGTCATTGCCTGCGAAAGTATCTCAAGCGGTTGCATTGTTCGCTGAATTGTTTGGTGACTGCCAGTGGTGCACAGATCATGACAACAAATCTCTGCACGTAGTAATAGGTTTTTACCCTTTTAACTGGCGACAAAACTGACGCCTTTATACAAGGGATCATGTTTGCATTAACCCACCAATACTTGCGGTCAAAATGCAAACAAAAACACAACTCTGATCATGAATGCACTGTCCTTGAAATTGATTATCCACACCCGAGACAGCTTTTCTTAGAGCCTAGTGTTGGACCAGATGACGCCAAAAGGCACACAACTCAAAGACAACGCACCATCAGAGTATTGAGAGCTCGGGGTAAGTATTTACATTGAGACCTCCTTTGCCAGTAGCAAGATATAGTAATAGATTTTTACCATTTTTAACTGGCAACAAAACTGTAAATGCGCCGTTCATTACCAACCGTGATAATCGGAGGTGCGGGGGAAGGACTAAACAACAAATGAGTTTAAAGTAGTCGAGAAAATAATTCTCAGGGTAGTTAGGGCAGTTACATACTTAATTTTCGTTTTTTTTAAATAAAATACCGTATGAAGTCAAATGTGATTTCATGTGCGAAACAATGTAAACTGTTGTCGTGATTTGCGGAACAAGCTGCGTTGTGCATCACGTCACCCGGACCGCCTGGAGGAGCGTCGCGGACCGCTGGTGGTGGTTCGCTGGTCTGGGGATCACACTTTGAGAATCATTGCCTTAGAAACAAATACAATCGTGATGTTTCGTGCATTGTGCGTGTGCTATGGCGAATGGGGCCGTTGCCTGAAATGTGCCCTATTATAAACGTTATGTATGTTTCCTTTCAAGGCCACCCAAAGTGTTCTTGACGAATGAGTTGAGTTTATTTGCTTAAATGATGTTGGTTGTATTCCGCGATGATCTGTGAAAGCCAATACTTCAATATTTGTTTTGCTAATATATATGTAAAATAACAAAAGTAAATGTAAGATGTTATGCGCAACTAAGATCAACGTTTCATATTGATGGTTGCTTGGTTACCGAATGATGGTGCATTCGTTCATTCACACACGTGGTGCTTGGCGATCCATGCAGTGTGAGAATGAACGCGGTGTGGGTGGCAGATGTTGGTTCGGTGAAAGAAAGGAAGACCCACATTGCCAGCAACACTTTGAATGTGCATGAACGAAACGATTACACGCATCGCAAATGGTGCCTATCATAATCGGGCAACCCAGCAGCATTTGCTCAAGCAGACAACCCCAATGTTGGTGCCTGTAGATGGCTGCTGCCTAGGATAATCGGGCAGTCGAGTGCCACGTGATCAAGTGGGCAACCCATGTTGGTGCCTGTAGGCAGCTGTTGCCTCGGATACTCAGGCAGTCGAGTGGCACGTGATCAAGTAGACAACCCCGATGTTGGTGCCTGAAGACAGCTGCTGCCTAGGATATCGGGCAGTCGAGTGCCACGTGATCAAGTGGGCAATTCATGTTGGTGCCTGTAGGCAGCTGTTGCCTGTAGGCAGCTGTTGCCTCGGATAATCGGGCAGTCGAGTGGCACGTGATCAAGTGGCAACCCATGTTGGTGCCTGTAGGCAGCTGTTGCCTAGAATAATCGGGCAGTCGAGTGGCACGTGATCAAGTGGGCAACCCATGTTGGTGCCTGTAGGCAGCTGTTGCCTAGGATAATCGGGCAGTCGAGTGGCACGTGATCAAGTGGGCAACCCATGTTGGTGCCTGTAGGCAGCTGCTGCCTAGGATAATCGGGCAGTCGAGTGGCACGTGATCAAGTGGGCAACCCATGTTGGTGCCTGTAGGCAGCTGTTGCCTAGGATAATCGGGCAGTCGAGTGGCACGTGATCAAGTGGGCAACCCATGTTGGTGCCTGTAGGCAGCTGTTGCCTAGGATAATCGGGCAGTCGAGTGGCACGTGATCAAGTGGGCAACCCATGTTGGTGCCTGTAGGCAGCTGCTGCCTAGGATAATCGGGCAGTCGAGTGGCACGTGATCAAGTGGGCAACCCATGTTGGTGCCTGTAGGCAGCTGTTGCCTAGGATAATCGGGCAGTCGAGTGGCACGTGATCAAGTCGGCAACCCATGTTGGTGCCTGTAGGCAGCTGTTGCCTAGGATAATCGGGCAGTCGAGTGGCACGTGATCAAGTGGGCAACCCATGTTGGTGCCTGTAGGCAGCTGTTGCCTAGGATAATCGGGCAGTCGAGTGGCACGTGATCAAGTGGGCAACCCATGTTGGTGCCTGTAGGCAGCTGCTGCCTAGGATAATCGGGCAACCCAAGGAGCAGACTCGACAAAGTTGAAAGCAGTCCCAGGCTTTGCCTGCCTGTTGAACACGCGCTGCTGAAAGATATTAGTGTGGGGAGTGGTCGATTGCGCTGATGGACTTAAATGTTATTTTATAAACAGACCCGCGTTTGTTTATGAGTTATGTTGTCGTTGGCCGGTGGTGTCCCATGCGCGTGGCACTAACCCGGTAGCGAGGGTTGGTGCACGACTAATGTTGTGAAACTCCTTTCCTGTGGGCATCGGGGTGGTGCCATACCCTGGCTTCGGCAGAAGACCACGCAGCCAATGCGGACCCCCCCCCCCTCCTGGACCTGATCGGTCGTGTGTTGTCCCCTCGCACGCGTGGTTTTTCTCCAGGCGCTCCGGTGTCCTTCCTCGTGCAAACATTCATTGCATGTACGCGTTGAAACTTCTTTCGCGCTGTGCGTAACCAACGGTGCTAATCGGGGGGGGGGGGGNTGCGAATTGATGGGTAACAGCTTAACACACAGTGAACTGCAGAACTTGGGCGGGGGAATTTTGGGCACTGGCTCACCACGTGGCTGCCTTTCCCTCCTGTGCGGTTCGTCCTCTCTGTGCGAGAGCGAGCGGACGCCGTTACGTCTTATTATCATCGTCGTTCTTATTCGCATCGTTTTGTTATTCCCATCGCTCAAAATTTGCCATGGACGGTGGCAACTGCACATCTGTGAATGGAACAGCCACTCGGCGTGTCACTCTCCGTTGCATTTCTCTCGTGAAACAACAATCGCGCTCGTGCGTTGTACGATTAGTTGCGCAAAAAAAAAAACGTCAGACTTATTTGCCGGCCGCGAGTAAGCACCCAGAATGATGCAAGGCGATGACTCTACCGTCGATTTACGACCTCGGATGAAGCCAAAACACCAGGGGCGTTACGGACGTGACCCCATTCACGCCCCATGCACAGAGGAGACACGAGCGGCCTGCAGACCCCTCTCCCTGTGCGAGGATACAAAGCGCCTCTTGTGATGGTGGATTTTATAGTCGACGGAAACGCCGTTCTAGGAGAAAACCGATTCAAGTGGCCGTGACCTCGAAAAGGCAGCAGAGAACGGCCACACCACCGGTTACGCTACAGCCTGCAAAGACACACAACCCTTTATTATTTTTGTTGTTACTTTCTGCATAATGCACATGCATATGTAGTACTAATCACATTCCTGCATTTCCCATAAATATGCTAAATTCCTCTTGATATGCAAATTCCTTTGTCAAGGACCCAGCTTATATACATGCTCCAAGCTCGTGTACTGTTTCATTCAGACTCTGTCGCCTCGACGGACCTGGTTTTCACCTGAGGACGGCTGCTTGCGTTGTGGCCGAAACGGCGTGAAATTATTTTATTATTTATTTTTATTATTTTATTACTTCCCTTCTACGTGACTTTACCGAAAGAACCAAGAAGACTTTCAAATTGCTTACTCAGGGAAGCCTCGCCGAGTCTCGCGAACCTTGTTCAGGAGGTCCTGCCAGGCGTTGACAGTCATGGGCTGATCGTCGCTACGTTGTCATCTCAGAGTGGAATCATTTGCTGTGCAACGCTTTTCGCATTCGGCGGAATTTAGACCGCTAACGCCGGGACACAACGGCCACTGTGAGTGCCACGGGGCGCGTGGGCCCACGATGAACGCACGACGCGCAGTGATAACCAGGGCGGCCGCAGGATTCGATCCGCGTGCCTCTGCTTAAACAAGCGGCAAAACGCGCCACATACAGGGGCTCGTCAATGTCCCCAAACACTGAACGCAGAGTTCCACCCTAGCACACATCACGTGCACCGACACCGCTTGTTCACAGCTGACTATAAAATATTAAACAAGTAAACCCGTAAAAACAAGTTTTTCACTATAAATCCTTTATATGCGTGGCATCGGGCGGCTCGAGTCCTCTCATCCTCTGGCTTGAGTGGCTGCCACCTATGGGTCAGATGATTGTCTGGCAGCATTCAACAGTTGGTAATTAAATATTTTAAAAAATTCCCTAAACAGTGTAAAATTTTGGAATTTTTTTTTCACGAAAATGCATTGTCACGCACAAGTCTGTGTGCAAAATGTCAGCTCGATTGGATCACGGGAAGTGGGTTAAAAAACGACCGAAAGATTTGCATGGTCCTAAGCAAGCAAGCGAACTTAATGTAAAGGATTTTAAAATACTTGTTTTAAACACGCTTTAATGAAATGTACTGTCCGGCTGCCCCTCCCCCTGCCCCTTCCCCCATCGCCCCTCTCCTTCCACATCCTCCGCCCCTCGGCGTGGCTCCCCGAGGCTTGCCGTGACGTAAGGGACCCCGTGGTGATTTACAGCCAACGTGAGTTGTGTAAACAATTAGAGCCGTAAAAAAGATTGTTAAAACATTTTTTTCAATGGTCGTGTCGGAAGGGTTGCGACACATTCATAATAACGCGATCTAACCCCAACACCTTTATTGTGTATAGCTTTATGACCGTCATAAATTATTTCCAGCACCTTGGACCACGTGAGTCCTGTCGCTGTATGGAAGTCTTTCTCCGTGCTGCCATGCGAGACGGACTCCCGGCCTGACCCAAGCCCCCTGCATCTGTCTCGGACGCCTGTTCAGGTGTGGGATCGGTAGCGGAGCAGCGGTGAGCGTCGCGAACCCGGCGACCCGAGTTCGATTCTCGCTCACGGCCACCAACACCAGTGACGATTATATCTGAAACTGGATCCTGGGCCTCCCCGAGGTCGACTCGGCCTCTAAGGGCGTCCATAAATGACGTCACGCGATTTTGGACGATTTTGACTCCCCCCCCCTTCGTCACACGGCGTCACAAAGTCAGACCCCCTCCTCAAATATGACGTCACAAAGCTCTGTCCCCCCCCCAAAAAAAACATGCTGCAAATCGCTTTAAACTATTGTCATTGTAGTGCGTATTTAATGTGGCGCTGCACTCTGATGTTGTCGGAGAAAACATTTATTGAAAAGTCTTTAAGTAGAACGTGTTGCCTATATTTAAAGTTGCGCATTTTGATGTGACGTCACATTTCTCAGCCCCCCCCCCCCTCGTCACACATCGTCACAAATTACTGACCCCCCCCCCCCAGGTGCGTGACGTCATTTATGGACGGCCCTTTTGTGGCCAGGTTCCTTATGAAAAATAGGTCAGCGAGCCTTACCTGGTAAAATAAAACATAGTCTAGTTGAAATAGTTAACTGGCCAAAACCAACACATATATGTATAGGACTGCAGGGCTTGGGAAATTGTTGCTAATGCCGTCTGGCTGCTGCTGCTGCTTTCCCCGCTTGTCTGCAGTCCTCCTTGCCCACCCAGTCGTTCTCTCTCTCTGCACTTGCGCCACGCAAAAATCGGGACCTGGGTTCGATTCCTGACTCGGGCATTATTACAAACGCAGAAAAAACACCGACACATTTACGATACCCGCATCAGAAAATACATTTTATTTCAAGGGTTTTAAAGCAGCTTTGGTACGGAACAAAACTCCATAAAATTGTAATAATAAGACAATGTAAAATATATATCATCCTTACAATGAATTCAAACTGGCTATACTTCACAGGGATATACGGTTTGTTTTAAAAAAATTACAATCGGCCTTCTTACACGTAAGGCGATACAAACCAGGCTGACTCGCTCGCCAGTTCACTACCAACGAGTAACAAACACAGAGCTCGACCTGAGCTATCACGGAGCCTTTTAAGTTCCGTTATTACCGGGTGCTATGAAGCAGCCGCCTCTAGAACTGTCGCTATTGCTTGCTAATGTTGAAGTTAGTTCCTTTTGACAGTTTCAAGGATCTTATTGTTGTTTTTATTGACATTTTAGTCACAACGCAAGCCAAAGCAAAGAGGTTCGCTGCTGGAATCCGACGGGCCGCCCCGATTAATACTGCCGGTCTATTCGCCTACAAACATTTTACATTCGCCGCCTGCTTGGCGGCACTCAACACGAGCAGGCGATCGCGTGCCGGCGTCAGGGGCTCGAAATTAGCCAAATTTGAACAAACAAAAAAAGATCACCGCCAAAAAATAAAAAAAAATCACTCAATTGTGATCCCGCTCAGCAACATCGCCCCCTACCGGCACTGCAAAGCTACTGCCGACTGTCTGTGAAAGGCGGTGCTCTCGCGATGGACCAGCGTAAATAACCAACGTACTTCACGCAAGAATAGGTTTGACCATTTTCTGGCAATAAAGTCGTTCCAGATTTGAAATTTTCGTGACTACAAAAGTCACGTAGGTAAAAATAAAATTAAATAAATTAAATCACGACGTTTCGGAGGCAACACAAGCTTGAAGACGGAAGCTTGTGTTGCCTCCGAAACGTTGTGATTTAATTTATTTATTTTATTTTTACCTACGTGACTTGACCGAAAAAACCAAAGAGTAATAAAAGCCGTGTTAAGATGTTAAAACACCAAAGAGAAACCTTTCGCGAGGAATCGTCTGCATGAACCACACGTACTTGTGGTGAACATGCAAACAAAATAAACACGCTTGGTAGTATATGATGCATCGTATTTGAAACCGCTTGGTCCACACCAGAGGCAGCTTTTTCAGAGCCTCGTCTCAAAGTGTTAGACCAGAGGACGTCAAAAGGTGAACAGCACGAAGAGGACGCCTCGACGGACCTGGTTTTCACCTGAGGACGGCTGCTTGCGTTGTGGCCGAAACGTCGTGGAATAATTTTATTATGTTTTACTTTTATTATTTTATTACTTCCCTTCTACGTGACTTTACCGAAAGAACCAAGAAGATGACGACGCCACTATCGATGAATGCAGAGATGATTCCTTGCAAAAGGTTCCCGTTTGGTGTTTTAACATCTTAACACCTCGATTTGAAGCTTTCGTGACTGCAGGGATTCATCTTCTTGGTTCTTTCGGTAAAGTCACGTAGAAGGGAAATAATAAAATAATAAAATCAAACGTAATCAAATAAATTTTCACGACGTTTCGGCAACAACGCAAGCAGCCGTCCTCAGGTGAAGAACAGGTCTGTCGGAAAGACAGCGTCTGAATGAACACCACCGGGCTTGGAGCGTATATTTAAGCTGTTCTTCACCTGAGGACGGCTGCTTGCGTTGTGGCCGAAACGTCGTGAGAATTGTATTTTATTATGTTTTATTTGTATTATTTATTATTTCCCTTCTACGTGACTTTACCGAAAGAACCAAGAGATCTAACACCTGTTTTATTGCCGGAAAGGGTAAAAACCTGGTTTTATATTTTGATACTGGCAAGGGAGGTCCCAAAACGTACTTGAGTTCAACACGTAGGCTTTCGCAGATTGTTAATGTTGTGGATTTACCCTCCAACACACCGGTGTGCTGTACTCATAACGAATTGGCATGTGCCGTTTACGTGACAAACCTGACAAATTGGCGGTGTCGGCTGGTTGGCGGGTTTAACGACACATTGATCCATATTGGGCCTACGTGTTAAACCGACACATTCATATTTACGCGATCTAACCCCGGCAAGAAAGAAAAAACCGTATTATGAACAAACGTACTTTTTGGTTTTTAATTTGTAACGGCATTGGGCAGCAAAACGTTAAATAGCCCCCGAGAGTCTCCGCACTGGGCCCCCACGAACCGGTGCAGTCCAAGTTCCTGCGGTGTTAGCGCAGCAGCCCCGACAAGGGCCCAGCAGCAGCAGCAAGACGTCCTCGTGACGACGACGATGACGACGATGATGATGGCGAGTGAATAAATGAACATAATCGTTACAGAACAACGATAACACATGCATTTTTTATTTCGATTTAAAGCTTTCGTGACTGCAGGGATTCATCTTCTTGGTTCTTTCGGTAAAGTCATGTAGAATGGAAATAATAAAATAATAAACATAATAAAATAATTCTCACGACGTTTCGGCCACAACGCAAGCAGCCGTCCTCAGGTGGAGAACAGGTCTGTCGGGAAGACAGTCTGAATACCACAGTCTGAATATTCAGACGCTGTCTACTCGACAGACCTGCTCTCCACCTGAGGACGGCTGCTTGCGTTGTGGCCGAAACGTCGTGAGAATTATGTTATTGTTTTATTTTNATTATTTATTATTTCCATTCTACGTGACTTTACCGAAAGAACCAAGAAGAGTCTACAGTATGTAAATATATATACACAGTAGAGAGGTATATACATTTGGGCAGGATGAGGTAAGATCAGGGCGGGGGTGGGGTGGGTGGTAAAAGCCATTCCTTGTCCTGGTGCTAACAGCAGTGGCATCTCCAGCCACGGCGAGGTCGAGGTGGTGATGGGGGGGGGGGGTCACAGCTGTGGGCATTGCAGCGAACCACGTGCCCCCCCCCGCCGCACCTCCCCACGTAGTGGGCCCCCTACCCGCCTGGCTATATACACATTTCTGCGATTTCAAAACGTCGTAAATGTATAGCAGCAGCAGCAGGTAAACTGTAGAACGAATGTAGCTTCAAGATTGTCGGACGGAGTTGTGCTTCGATAATGCTCCACAGCGACGAATGACGTCTTTCAGAAGTTCAGTGAATGTCTCCCCGAGTAAAGCACGAAAAGCAAAGAAGCTTTTTGTCAAGGGCGACTTGGCCGGCAGACAACATCCAAGCATCGTGTTGCTTCTCTTTTGCGTTGAACGCGACACTCCATAGTTGAGAAGGGAGCGCTCCTGCCAACAACAACATCTTGGTACTCCAAGATGTTGTTGAGGCACACGTAGCGAGACACAGAGAGGCAAGGAGAGAAACACAGGGATGGAGGGATGGAGGGATGAAGGGATGGAGGGACGTGGAGGGACACAGCGACATTGCAGACACAGACAAGGAGACAGAGAGAGGAGCCAAGGAGACAACCACAGAGCACACAGATCATCGCTGACAATGAGATACCGATACTGACGTGCACACTCGTTATCTAATCATTCGCTTTAGGTGGTGGGGGGGGGGGGGTGCCGAGGCTGGACTAAGACGCGTGTGTTTGGGGCCGGGGGGTCACCTGCCCGGGCCTAGGCGCCAGGCTCCTCCTCCCACAGACGTCACTGCCGGGGGGCGGCAGTCAACCCACGCCGCTAGCCGCCGGCACGACGCTCGGCCGTGCCGACGAGTCCGTGGCCGGGCGATCCCTCCCACCGTCGCCGCGGTTACTACCCGTGCTGCCAGAGCAGCGCCGTCTCGGTGCCCACCGTCTCCAGGTTGAGGTATCCGTTGTGCCGCCAACGCCGCCAACGCCGACGTTGAGTGCCACCATCTCGGAGAGGACGCACAGCGGCACCGGGGAGCCCTCCTCCGCCTCGTCGCCGGCGGCACCAGCAGCAGCAGCCGACGGCGCCGCAGGCTTCCCACTCGACTGGAAGCCGGCCCAGGCCTGCACGCACGCACGGACGCACGTACAACATACGGGCGCACGCACGGACACATGGAATCATGGGTGGACGCACGCGCGACGCACGGCGGTGGCGAGCGGAGAAGGAACCGCGCGACTCGATGCGATTCATAAATGAAAAAAATGTTTGGGGGTCAGATTGCCGCACGAGTTAAATGTGCGTCGTGCACCCTCCTCCGCTCGACCGCGGAATAATTAAAGTTGCCACGTGAACACCGCCGGGCGGTGGTGTTGGTGGCTACGCTGCTGCACGTGGCTGCCTGTGGTCCTGCACTGGAGGCAGCAGAGAGGAGTTGGTGGGTCATCGCACAGATGGTTGTGCGTTGACCCAACGCTGGCGTGTGGTCTCACGGGCAGATAACACTGGTCAACACACTTTTTCTGGCATAAGGTATTCCAACGGGTTTAATGTAATTTTGGGGTGCTGATTCCAAACCTGGCATCAGTTTTTGTCTATCACATCAGGTTTTTGAGATATCAAATATTGCATTTTCAATAAAAACTGCAGAAGAACAATATAAAATGAGTGTGGATATCTACATAAAATGATATTATAAACACACTATCCTAAAAATACAGCACCATATTTTAACACTAAAGCAGTCACTGATTCGCAACAACTTGCAATCATAAGTGACAGAGTTAATTTCGGGTAAAATCAATGAAAATGGGGTATGCCTATAGCTTAAAAATTATGTGATAGAGCAAATCTGAGATCAGATTTGGAATCAGCACCCTGAAATTAGTCTAAAATAGCTGCAAAAGTCCAGGCTTTTGTTGACCAGTGTAAGCGACGCGACGCCGTGCTCTTTCCTTTTAGGCGCACGCCGCCGTAGCCCTGACAGGCCCTCACCTGGAAGTCGCCGTTGTGAACGTCGAACAGGCTCTTGAAGTAGCGCGAGGGTCCGGCACCCAGGGCACGAGGCAGCGCCTGAGCCTGCGGGAGGTGGGGGCGATGCAGCGTTGAGCTGTGAGTGTGTGTTACTGTGTGTGTGTGTTAGTGTGTGTTAGTGTTACTGTGTGTGTGTGTTACGTGTGTGTGTGTTAGTGGTGTGTTATGTGTGTGTGTTACGTGTGTGTGTGTGTGTTAGTGNGTGTGTGATGTGTGTGTGTGTGAGTGTGTTACTGTGTGTGTGTGTGTGTTACTTGTGTGTGTGTTGTTACTGTGTGTGTGTGTTAGTTTGAGTTGGGGAGCGTAGTGTAGCGGTTAGCGCGCTGCGCTATGAACCCGGCGACACGATTCCCGCTCAACACCGGTGACGATTATCTGATCCGGTCCTGGGCCTCCCTAGGTCGACTCGGCCTCAAATGAGTATCTGGTGCGGTGTGTAAACATCGCCACTAAGGCGGTCGGGCGTGGTGCTGGCCACCCACCCCTCGTGTACCGTTCCGGCCTTCATAGGTGCTCGCTAACCGCACTTGCCCCTACAGTCTGTTAAGGCTATACGGGGATCTTTGTCTTTGTTAGTGTGAGTGCACAGTAAGGGGGCACAGGTGGTGCATCAGCCAATCATCTCGGTCATCTCAGTCAGTCGAGCCGTGGCACCTGGGTCTGCCCGTGACCTCCTGCCAGCGGGCGTTTGACACTTCACGTGGCCTCAAGGTGCACATGGCCTGGCACAAGCGTCGTGGTGACGTCACCGCCACTTAGTGGCAGTTGTTGTAGTGTGAGTGAGTGTGTTACGATGTGTGTGTTAGTGTGTTAAGTGTGTATGAGTGCGTGTGTGTGCTTGCAGTCACACACGCACACTGTGTGGAGTGTGTGTGTGTGCTTGCAGTCACACACACACTCACACTGTGTGGAGTGTGTGTGTGTGTGCTTGCAGTCACACACACACTCGCACTGTGTGGAGTGTGTGTGTGTGTGCGCTTGCAGTCACACACACACTCGCACTGTGTGGAGTGTGCGTGTGTGCGCTTGCAGTCACACACACACTCGCACTGTGTGGAGTGTGCGTGTGTGCGCTTGCAGTCACACACACACTCACACTGTGTGGAGTGTGTGTGTGTGCTTGCAGTCACACACACACTCGCACTGTGTGGAGTGTGCGTGTGTGCGCTTGCAGTCACACACACACTCACACTGTGTGGAGTGTGTGTGTGTGTGCTTGCAGTCACACACACACTCGCACTGTGTGGAGTGTGTGTGTGTGCTTGCAGTCACACACACACACTTGTGGAGTGTGTGTGTGTGCTTGCAGTCACACACACACACTTGTGGAGTGTGCGTGTGTGTGCTTGCAGTCACACACACACTCGCACTGTGTGGAGTGTGTGTGTGTGCGCTTGCAGTCACACACACACTCACACTGTGTGGAGTGTGCGTGTGTGCTTGCAGTCACACACGCACACTGTGTGGAGTGTGTGTGTGTGCTTGCAGTCACACACACACTCGCACTGTGTGGAGTGTGTGTGTGTGCTTGCAGTCACACACACACACTGTGTGGAGTGTGCGTGTGTGTGCTTGCAGTCACACACACACTCGCACTGTGTGGAGTGTGCGTGTGTGTGCGCTTGCAGTCACACACACACTCGCACTGTGTGGAGTGTGTGTGTGTGCGCTTGCAGTCACACACACACTCACACTGTGTGGAGTGTGCGTGTGTGTGCTTGCAGTCACACACGCACACTGTGTGGAGTGTGTGTGTGTGCTTGCAGTCACACACACACTCACACTGTGTGGAGTGTGCGTGTGTGCTTGCAGCCACACACACACACTGTGTGGAGTGTGCGTGTGTGCGCTTGCAGTCACACACACACTGTGTGGAGTGTGCGTGTGTGTGCTTGCAGTCACACACGCACACTGTGTGGAGTGTGTGTGTGTGCTTGCAGTCACACACACACTCACACTGTGTGGAGTGTGCGTGTGTGCTTGCAGCCACACACACACACTGTGTGGAGTGTGCGTGTGTGCTTGCAGTCACACACACACTGTGTGGAGTGTGCGTGTGTGTGCGCTTGCAGCACACACACACTCACACTGTGTGGAGTGTGCGTGTGTGCGCTTGCAGTCACACACACTCACACTGTGTGGAGTGTGCGTGTGTGCGCTTGCAGTCACACACACACTCACACTGTGTGTAGTGTGTGTGTGCTTGCAGTAACACACACACTCGCACTGTGTGGAGTGTGCGTGTGTGCGCTTGCAGTCACACACACACTCACACTGTGTGGAGTGTGTGTGTGCTTGCAGTAACACACACACTCGCACTGTGTGGAGTGTGCGTGTGTGTGCTTGCAGTAGGAGGGCGCTACCGTTGGCTCTTGTACACGAACACCAGGGCCAGCACCACGACGCTGAGCGCGACGAGGCCACTGGCGAGGAACCAGGCGAGAGGCTGGGGCTCCTGGCCGCCCAGGGCCCCACGGGGCTCCGGGTACTCGGCGACCCGAGTCCGATGACCCGTCGCGTTGCCGTCTCCGTGCGCGTCCTGTCGCGACGAACGGGGCAACGGGCACAGTTCCGGTTCACCAAAAGCCTCTGGCGGCTCACAAGCAGAGGTTGCAAACGGGTTTAGATTCCTTACCCATACCGTACCCAGCCGCACCAGGGTCACAAACGGCTACCCGTACCCGTACCCGGCCGGGTATGGGTACGGGTTGCTGGGTATCGGGTAGGGTACGGGTATCGGGTACCCGGTTGCGACCTCTGCTCACAAGGCACATTGACACTTCATGATATTCCACCAACCCTGTTCTTATCGCCGTACATTAACAGCACCATGTACCGTTAACGTTAAAAGTTAAGGTCGCACTCATTACACACAAAGTGCTTGCTACAAATGAACCACAAAACCTTGGAGATCTCGTCAAGGAACATAAACCACCATGCGAACTCCGCTCATCCTCGCAGCGGCTTTTGGCTGCCATCCAATAAAGATGGTCACTGCATCGCGTGCTCTCGGATGCGCATCTGCAGCCATCTGAAATGATCTTCCTTCCCATATGATAAAGGCAGTGGAGCTGTGCACTTTGAAATCGAGATTAAAACTAATTTATAAAAAAAAATAATGCGTTTCGTTTGTTCTTCCCCCGCACCTCCGATTAGCACGGTTGGCTACGTACGGTGTGAAAGAAGTTCAACATACATACACTCGCCCGCTCGCTCACTCATCCAAGCACTCATCCATTCACCCACACAACAACAACAACCGCCATTCGCCACTAAGTGGCGGTGACGTCACCACGACGCTTGTGCCAGGCCATGTGCACCTTGAGGCCACTCACTCACACCCATCCACTCACTCGCTCACTCACCCACTCACTCAGCACACTGCAGGTCACCACCACTTCTCTTTCGCTTCTTCCATCGCACTGCTCCACACTGATTCCCTCCCATCGTCTCCTCCGAAGCGCTCATATAACAACCTTGCTCAATTCAAGCACCACTATTAAATCGATCCGTTACTTCTCTGATGGTGCAGTTTTGTTGCTGCCCTTATGAGCCTTTTGGGCCTGTGCTTAGCTACCTTTATCTTACACATAGTACCTGTACAGCTCTGTACATACTATCGATCTGAAGCTTTCACGGCTTCAGTTATACATCATCATCGTTATTGTAGATTTTCGGTACAGCGTGGACAACATCTCTGGCACGCGCACATCAATTCATTATTTTTGCATCCGTTTATTAAACATGAGAGCGATGCAGCTGGGATCACCAATCAGCTCTCTCTTAGGCATGTGATGTCATCCTCCCCAACCCAATTAATTGAGATCCAACAGAACGAACCACAAGGTTGTTTGGGGTGGGGGGGGGGCACAGCCAGTGCTGGGCTTGTCCACGTTACCATGTCCGAGGATGTGAGCGGGAACGACTCAAACAGTCACAGAACTGAGGTCAACGTACAGACTGCTCGACAAACTTCTCCATGACTTTTCATCTCTAACGCCAACTGTCAGGCGGGTGGCGGTGGTGACGGTGGGGTTCGTTCGTATGCACGTTCAACTTCTTTCGCACCGTACGTAGCCAACCGTGCTAAATCAGAGCTGCGCCATCCATTAAGTTATCTCCTTTCTGTACGCCGGCCGTGTCACGGCGACGCACCGCGCAGAGCAGGGCCGCCGGGCTGGGGATGTATCGGGCCTCAGGGCTCCACTCGCTCCAAAGACCCCTCACGCCGTGAGCCTTGCACCGCCCGGGCGGGCCCTCACGCGGAACGTCACCGCGTGGCATCCCTGGGGCTCGGGCGGCGGCCACGAAGCCCTTGGCTCCGACACCTCCTGGTGCTGCAGGGAACAAAGACAGAGACCCCTCCAACAGCAGCCCAGCCAGCCATGAAGAGACCGTTGGGGAAAGTGCAATTTGACGTCATTCATCAGAAATTATCCGTTAATTGTCGAAAAATTGAGATGTCCACCCTGAACATGTTCAGTCAACGGAGCATTATTCTAGTCGGGGAGAGACTCCAGGTGGTGACAATACAAAGAATACCGTTAGTGTTACTTCAGCAAGCCAATGTAATGCCCTCTAATTGAAAATTACGCATCGCTCTTGATTCGTAATTGATAACACTGGTCAACAAAAAAACATTTTTTTCTGGCCTGGACTTTTGCAGCTGTTTTAGACTAATTTCAGGGTGCTGATTCCAAATTTGATCTCAGATTTGCTCTATCACATCTCATTTTTATGCTATCGGCATACCCCATTTTCATTGATTTTACCCGAAATTAACTCTGTCACTTATGATTGCAAGTTGTTGCGAGTCAGTGACTGCTTTAGTGTTAAAATATGGTGCTGTATTTTAGGATAGTGTGTTTATAATATATGTTATGTAGATAACCACATTTATTTAATATTTTTCTTCTGCAGTTTTTATTGAAAATGCAATATTTGATATCTCAAAAACCTGATGTGATAGACAAAAACTGATGCCAGATTTGGAATCAATTACCTTAAACCCGTTGGAATACCTTATGTCAGAGAAAGTGTGTTGACCAGTGTCATTTTTGGGCCAGATCGCGCGAGCAACACGTGCGCCTCACCCCCCTCGCGCCCCGCCGCCGTTGGGGCAAGTGCGGTTAAGCGACCAGCGAGTGTGAAGAAGAAGGCCGGGACAACGGCACACTCAGGGTCGTGTGGCCCACACAACAGCACGCCCGCTGCGTTTGCCTCCACAGTGCCGACGTTTTACACACCGCACCCAGGTAATCGTTTTAAGTTTGAGTCAACCTAGGGGAGGGGACTCGCACACACGTGCACGCACGGTGGCCTCAGTGTAGCTTTACTATGCAATATGACGAAACTATAAACTAAAATTTTTTTTTTACCAGGTAAGCCCCACTGAGCTATGTAGCTCTTTTTCAGAAGCAACCTGGCCACAAATGATAGCTCAACGAGTGGCTTATCAAGGGGAATTTATAGCAGCCAAATACTCTGAACGCATGTTTCTAAATGTGGAGGGGAAACCAGAGGACCCAGAGAAAATCCACGGGACCATGGAGAGAACACGCAAACTCCAATGTCAGGGTCGGGATCGAACCCACGACCTCCTGCACACCAGGCGAGGGAGTAACATCTCCACCGTGGCGAGTGAAAGTGTCGGCAGTAGGGGCTGTAAATATCGAAATTGTGTGAGGCCCTTCCGCCAGCAGCGGCTTGAGCGAGCAATTGCAGGGCTGCTCCTTTGCCTTCCTGCCAATCGATGCCACCGACTCCTAAAATTCCACCGGAATCGATTAGTAATTCCTGACTTTAGGAATTGTAATAAAATAATAAAAATCGAGTCTGACGATGATTACATGTTCACTGTTCGAGCATTGGGTCGAGCACGTGGTCGAGCATGGGTTCTGAATCGTGATCATTATTCTAATTCCTGTTCATAACTCCTTATATGGGCAAACAGACACCTACGGTGAACTTGCTTGACCACTATACACCTTCTTTATATTATCCTCGTTGAGCGCTCCACATCTCACGGGCCAATTCTTTCGCTTTACAACATCGTGACGATGAGATCACCCGAGCGGTTTCAAACACTCGGGCGCCCGTCAGCCACGCGTGGGTGACTTGCGCCGCAGAGATCGACGCAAGAATGGCAAAGGGCGACGACGAAGATGAAAGAGCTCCGTAGGCACACGCGACAACACTCGCTCTCCGATCGGCCACGTCATTTGGGCGGCAGGGTGGTGGCGCTGCGGTGAGACCCGTGCCTCGCGGCGAGAAGGGCCGGGTTCGATTCCCGGCCACTGTGGTCCCCTTTCATCTCCTCGCCCTTTGTTCTGCACGTGTCACCCCCTCCCCTGTAGCTAAACCCAAAAGCGTACAGTGTAACTGTCGAGCGTAACTGGTGGTGTTGGCCCAAACATCCAACGCTTGACGAAAAAAACATCACCAGAATCTTGAGATTCGGCGAGGCTTTTCTGGGTAAACTAGCGTCGAATAATAATGATAAATAACAATGTACCACGATGCCGTGTCTGCGGTTGAACCCGAGGCGTCGTGCTGTGGAGTTTTGCTGCCCTGTGGTACCCACCGTCACCGCTACCACCACCGCCACCACTACAACCACCACTGACGACACTCACATCCCCGTAGTGCCCACCGCCACCACCACCGCTACCACCGCCACCACCACCGCTACCACCGCCACCACCACAGCTACCACCGCCACCACCGCTACCACCACCGCTACCACCACCGACGACACTCACATCCCCGTAGTGCCCACCGCCACCACCACCGCTACCACCACCACCACCACAGCTACCACCGCCACCACCACCGCTACCACCACCACACCACCACAGCTACCACCGCCACCACCGCTACCGCCACCACCACCGTACCACCACCACCGACGACACTCACATCCTTGTAGTGCCCACCGCCACCCCACCGGCGGTACTCATATCCTGCGGCACGCTGTGGATCCGCATGTCCGTCTGGTAGCACGTGGACTGGTGGCGCTGGTACCCGGCAGAGGATCCCACTTCACCAGCAGGCTGCTCCCGTTGAGGTGCACGTGCAACTCAGACGGGGGTCCGGCTTCACTGCAGGAGAGCAAACGGCAGACACGCACACACACGCACACACGCGCACACACGCACACACGCGCACACACGCGCACACGCGCGCACACGCACACACGCGCACACACGCGCACACACGCATGCTACCACCCGCCACTCAAGCACGGCCGCTGAGGCACACTGGCTTAAAGGGGCGCTGATTTTAACCCCCCACCCCTCGTCACACGGCGTCACAAAAAGGCAGACCCCCCTCAAATATGACGTCACAAAGCTCCCCCCCCAAAATAAAACATGCTTCAAATCGCTTTAAACTATTGTCATTGTAGTGTGTATTAAATGTGGTGCTGCACTCTGATGTTGTAGGAGAAAACATTTATTAAAAAGTCTATTTAATTAAGTAGAACGTGTTGTCTATATTTATTTAAAGTTGCGCATTTTATGTGACGTCACATTTCTCAAACCCCCACCCCCCTCGTTACACATCGTCACAAATGTCTGACCCCCCCCCCCTAGGTGTGTGACGTCATTTATGGACGGCCCCATATATACACTGTGTGTGCGTGTGTGTGAGTGTCGCTGGGCGAACAGGGGCGGGAGGATTGAAAAAATTTGCACGTGATGTTTCAAATGCCAGGCCAGGAAATAGAATGGGCCACCTCTCAAGGGAAAGTCCAGCGCGCTGACAATTCCACCCAGAGCAGGCATGAGGTGTGTACCTGCACAGCATTGCATCCACCACGAGCACCACCACATCCACACCGTGTGCGCACACACATGCACGTGCGCACACGCGCGCACACATGCACACAAACAAAGATCCCCGTATAGCCCTAACAGACTGTAGGGGCAAGTGCTGTTAGCGAGCACCTATGAAGGCCGGAACGGTACACGAGGGGGTGGGTGGCCAGCACCACGACCGACCGGCCTTTGTCTCCCTAGTGGCGATGTTTACACACCGCACCAGGTACTCATTTCAGGCTGAGTCGACATGCACACAACAACAACCGCATTCGCCACTAAGTGGCGGTGACGTCACCACGACACGCACACACACGCGCGCATACACACACACACGCATACACACACACATACACACATGCACACACGTGCATACACGCACGTACACACGCGCATACACACACGTGCATACACGCATACACACACACATACACACACACACGCGCGCGCGTCCTCATGCGCCGCAGAAGTCGAGGTCGCTCACCCAGCGATTCCACGGGCAGCGGGCAGTAGAACGGCGTCACGTCGTGGTGGGCGCTCGTGCCGTTGACGAGGATCCTGAAGCTGCGGTACTCGGGGACGTCGCCAGCGGCACGCAGCAGCGCTGCGGCACCGGCGCGCCCCCCCCCCCTCCTCCTCCGGCACGGCGGCTCCAGCGGAGGCCGCGGCGGTCCGTCCCGTGGCCCCGCTGCCGAGTCGGCCGCCCCTCCTGCTGCCCCGTGAGTCGTGCTCCACGTCCCGGACAAAATTCCAGGCCGAGTTTTCCGCTGTTTCGTCGCGGCCTTCTTCCCGTGCCCGGCCCCCTGGCCGAGTGGTGACAAAGCTCGGTGGCGGTGTCGGCGTCGGCGCCGTGAGCCTCTCGTGAGTGCACGGGACGCACCGGCGCGTGGCGTTGAGGGTGCTGTGCCTGGCTCGTCACGACACACGGGGGGGGGGGGGGGGGGGGGAGGGGAGAGAGCGATTCGATCCGAGCAACTATCTCGACTTATTCTTTGTAAATGTGGAGGGGGAAAATCCACGTGAGCATTGGCGAGACACACGCAAACTCCAAATATACAGCAGGCGTTAGGGTCGAGACGAACCCACGACCTCCTGTATACCAGGCGAGGTAGTTAACATCTGACCACGGGAGAGAGACACGCAAACTCCAAATATACAGCAGCAGGCGTTAGGGTCGGGGACGAACTCACGACCTCCGTCTACCAGGCGAGGTAGTTAACATCTCGTAGCCACCACGACGCTGCCGCCACGTCCGGGCCACAGGGAGCTCTCGGTTCCAACCTCGCTGCTGCAGTCTGGCCGATTGGTGATCCGGCACTTGCTGATTCACTTGGGTCACTCGCTCGCTCACCGGCGGTCAGTTGCCTCCTTATAGCTCTTCTATCACTGCTGCCAAGGTCACCGCTACACCTGTGAACCTCACTCAATCGATTCTTCCGCCCGTACGACATGCTGGGTGTCACTGCTTTTTTCCCTCGCAATGCTCCACTTTGTAACTCCCTCCCATCGCCTCTTTTTGCCAAACTCTCATAAAAAATGAATCTTGCCCAATCAAGATCTGCATCACGCTCTCTTCGCAACTTTGATCGGGTGCCGTTTTCTGCCGGCCACGTGACGCGTTCTGAGCGCACAACAGAGACGCGCGCATCCTTGGGCGAGTCTCCGGATGGCCATGGCGTGAATCAGCAGAACTCTGCTCTGCGGGTGCGAGGTGCGTACGTCCGGTACCGGTGTCAATATGCGGTGGGTGTGGTGGCGGTGTGAATGCGCGGTGGGTGTGGTGGCGGCGAGGAGTGGGGGTGGCTGGGGCCCACCAGTAGTAGAGCGAGTACTGGTGTCGGCGCTGGCGTTGGGTCCCCGTGTCCACGTGCACTCCATCGTCCCCGCAGCCCCAGTGAGCAGCGCACAGCGCACGCCGCTCGCAGCACTGCCCGACAGTCCTGGATACGCGCGCACACGCACACGCAGTCACACAAAGACAAAGACCCCCGTATAGCCTTCACAGACTGTTGGAGCAAGTGCTGTTAGCGAGCAGCTACGAAGGCCGGAACGGTACACGAGGGGTGGGTGGCCAGCACCACGCCCGGCCGCCTTTGTCTCTCCAGTGGCAATGTTTTACACACCGCACCAGGTACTCATTTGAGGCCGAATCGACCTAGGGGAGGCCCAGGACAAGTTAAGATAATCGTCACTGGTGTTGGCCGTGAGCGGGAATGAAACCCGGGTCACCGGGTTCGTAGCACAGCAGGCTAACCACTGCACAAACCCCCTCCTTATGACTCACGCAAAGGTGCACCCACACACACACACNGGTGTATCTATAGACATAGGTAGGGGCACACACACACAGGTGTATGTATAGACAGGCAGGGACACACACACACAGGTGACACATGACAACCTCTGCATGAACATCTCACGATACCTTATAGCCCCAAAATACTGAGAGATGATCGCCCTGCATCCAGAACTCATAACCAACTTAAGGTTTCCTTAAGTTACATGATAATTTCTCACATTAACATCACTAGCCCGGCCAATTCTTTATGACCCTTGGGCTACACACATTTCAAACCTTTTACAACAGTCTACCTCAGCAGCAGACCATGCTTTCCCACCTGAAACGTCGTGATTTATTTTATTTTATACCTACGTGACTTTACCGAAAGAACCAAAGAGTATAGTTATATTAGTAGTACAGTCAAACCTTGCCCAACGCGCGTTTTGGCTGCACACGGTTTACCTAACGAGGTCCATTTTCCGGGACACGGGGTTCATGTTTCGGCTCTACACGCTGACGCTTCGAAGATCCTCAACTCCACGTCGAAAAATAGTGAGCGGGCCACATGTACTGTACATGCTGCACAGTGCACTTGTTCTGTACATGCTGCACAGTCCACATGTACTGTGCATTCTGCACAGTCCACTTGTACTGTACATGCTGCACAGTCCATATGTACTGTACATGCTGCACAGCCCACATGTACTGTACATGCTGCACAGTTCACTTGTACTGTATATGCTGCACAGCCCATGTGTACTGTATATGCTGCACAGTCCACTGTACTGTATATGCTGCACAGTCCACCTGTACTGTATATGCTGCACAGTCCACATGTACTGTATATGCAGCACAGTCCACTTGTACTGTATATGCAGCACAGTCCACTTGTACTGTATATGCTGCATAGTCCACTTGTACTGTATATGCTGCACAGTCCACATGTACTGTATATGCTGCACAGTCCACACGTACTGTATATGCTGCGCAGTCCACTTGTACTGTAAATGCTGCACAGTCCACACGTACTGTATATGCTGCACAGTCCACTTGTACTGTAAATGCTGCATGCCACAACACACGATCGCCACCTGCTTCCTTGTGAGCAAACCTCACAGCTGTCCCACAGTCGACACACGACCTTCAAACTCCGCTCTTCCACCCCACTTCCCTGTGGGTCACCCGCCTCCACCACCCGACACACGCGCCCACCCCATCACGACCTCCTACCCTCGAAGCTTACATAGAAGCTGTCACTACTTTCCGTCACATTCCACACCGTCAAGGTTCAACATCCTTACCTGACAACCTTACCCAGGCTCCTTCAACCAGCGGCCGAGGGTCAAAAACGAAGACCTAATCCCGGGTCCAAATGCGGCACGTGAATGGATGTGGTGCTGGCCACACCATCCCCCCACCCCCCCCCCCNACGCTGTGTGCCGCCCTGGCGGTGCTGGGTGCTCACCGATGGCGGTGACCTCAACAGTCTGCAAGGCTAAACAGGAGTCTGTCGTGTCTGTGTGCGTGAGTGAGCGTGAGTGTCTGTTGGCACAGTAAGGGGCACAGGTGGTGCATCAGCCAGTCGTCTCAGTCATCTCGATCAGTCGACCCGTGGCACCTGCTGGGTCTGCCCCGTCACCTGCCAGCGGGCGTTCGACACTTCACGTGGCTTCGAGGTGCACATGGCCTGGCACAAGCGTCGTGGTGACGTCACCGCCACTTAGTGGCAAATGGCGGTTGTTGTTGTTGTTGTATCTGTTTAGTGCTGGGAGCGGGGCAGTCGCTAGCGCCGCGCTATCAAGCCGGCGACCCGTTTTGATTCCCGCTGACGGCCACCAACGCCAGCGACGATTATCTGAACCGCTCCTGGGCCTCTCCTAGGTCGACGCAGCCTCAAACGAGTACCTGGTGCGGTGTGTAAACAGCGCCATCGTTGTGGAGACAAAGGCGGCCGGGCCTGGTGCTGGCCACCCACCTCCCCGTGTGCCGTGCCGGCCTTCATCGGCGCTCGCTAACAGCACGGGGATATTTGCCTTTCCCGTCTATTTGTTTGTTTGATTGCCGCTCACCCGCGGGGAGGAGATGTCCACGGGCTCGCTCCAGTTGCTGTGCCGCTGGCTCGAGTTGGTGCAAGCGTCGGCGTGCCACGAGACGACGCCGACACGCGCCCACGCGGCGGCGGCACTGAACTGGGAGTTGGTGTAGTTGGTGAGCGGCGTCAGGATGCACTGCAGCTGTGAGCAGCGCGGATGGAGGGGGGGGACCTCGGTTAGCCCCTGCAAAGTGCGGGAGGCCTCAACCACACACACATCCGGCGATCACACTGTGCGTGTGTGAGGCCTTCAGAATTATTATAATATAATTTTATAATATAACTATATCATACTCTCATATCAGCGCACAACTTTATCTGTGATGAACGCTGCACTTTCCGTCGTTTTCATGCAGGGGGCGCTGCAAACCCACGCGCCCCTGCATGAACGATGGAGGCGCAGGGACAGACGTTCGATGTAGTTGGAATCGATCTGCAGACGACTTGTGACGCAGCGCCACCGCGCGGTGTTCGCACACTCTTCAAGAGAAAGAAAGGACGACTCAGAGGTGAGAAGGGCAACAATGGACGAGCAGCGGAAAGGCAGCAGCCGTGTGGGTGATGCGGCGCTACCAACAATTTGCCCAAGCTCTGCAGTCCTCTATGTCGGTGTTACCGGCCAATTAATGAGTGCTTACATGCGGGGGGGGGGGGGAGAAATATTTTATTCCATACTAAGGGAACGATCTTCTTGGTTCTTTCGGTAAAGTCACGTAGAAGGGAAGTAATAAAATAATAAAAATAAAACATGATAAAAAGACAGCGTCTGAATTTCAAATGCTGTCTCCCCGACAGACCTGGTCTTCACCTGAGGACGGCTGCTTGCGTTGTGGCCGAAACGTCGTGAGAATTATTTTATTATGTTTTATTTTTATTATTTTATTATTTCCCTTTTACGTGACTTTACGAAAGAACCAAGAAGATGAATCCCTGCAGTCACGAAAGCTTTAAATCGAAATCTAAGGGAACGAGTTGAGTCGACATTATGCTGCATTATCTTCTGCTGGCGAGCCAGGGTACAGCTCCTCCACACCCCCCACAGGACGGGGATTTTGCAATATTTGCGCGATTCACCAACCCAGCTCGCCGCTGCCTCCATAGTGCTGGATTACTGCAGGCAGCCGCGAATCCGGCACCGCCACCACCTCCACTACCACCTCCACTACCACCTCCACTACCACCTCCACTACCACCTCCACTACCACCGCCACAACCACCTCCACTACACCACCACCTCCACTACGACCCCCCCACTACCACCTCCACCTCACTACCACCTCCACTACCACCTCCACTACCACCACCTCCACTACCACCTCCACTACCACCTCCACTACCACCTCCACTACCACNTCCACTACCACCTCCACTCCACCACGCCTGCACAACCACCTCCACTACCACCACCTCCACTACCACCACCACNTCCACTACCACCTCCACCGCCACCACCTCCACCGCNACCACCTCCACCGCCACCACCTCCACCACCACCTCCACTACCACCTCCACCACCTCCACCACCACCTCCACTACCACCTCCACTACCACCTCCACTACCACCTCCACTACCACCACCACCACCTCCACTACCACCTCCACCCCACTACCACCTCCACTACCACCTCCACCCCCCACCACCTCCACCTCCACCTCCACTACCACCTCCACTACCACCTCCACTACCACCTCCACTACCACCTCCACTACCACCGCCACAACCACCTCCACCACCACCACCACCTCCACTACCACCGCCACNTCCACGCCACCTCCACCACCACCTCCACTACCACCGCCACAACCACCTCCACTACCACCACCACCACCACCTCCACTACCACCTCCACCCCACTACCACCTCCACCTTCACTACCACCTCCACTACCTCCACTACCACCGCCACCAACCACCCCACTACCACCACCACCTCCACTCCACCACCACCACCTCCACTACCACCTCCACCACCACCTCACCACCTCCACCGCCACCACTCCACCGCCACCACCACTCACTAACCTCCACTACCACCTGCACTACCACCTCCACTACCACCTCCACTACCACCGCCACCGCCACCTCCACTCCACCGCCACCCACCGCCACCGCCACCTCCACCGCCACCGCCACCACCACCCGGCTACATTCTGAGCAATGGCCTCTTCTCCAAAACAAAAGCGGCTCGTGGCTCAAACACTCACGCTGATGAAGAGTTGGCCGCTCAATTGTGGTCCATCACCAGGGCTAATTAAACACCAATAATCCACCTGGCACTGACTCAAGCCCAACAGAAAGAGACTGTGACAGTGTTGGAGGACCACCCTCTTTCGTCACTATGGACTACACGTAACCCACCGTAGTCTACGCTCCATCAACAGGGGAGGAGGAACAGCAAAACGACATGAACTCTCTCTCTCTCCTGAAGCTCTCTCGTCGCAGCCAGCAGCAGACCTCGACATTGGCTTCGAGTTCCTAACTTATGAATATTTAGCGCTGGCCTGGCAACGTTGCCGGCCTGCGGTTTACGGCCACACTCCAATGTAGGCACAACGTCACTCGGTGGCCGTGACCCTCCGTGCGAGCAGAGGGGACCGTGCGGGCCGTGTGGCGCCGTCGTACCTCCTTCCTCTTGCTGGCGGAGTAGTGGAAGATCTGCAGGGCGTAGTTGACAAGGGCGTCCGTGGGAGCGTTGCCAGGGGGATCCACGCAGGCGGAGTGCATGGGGTACTCTGGGGGCAGCACACGCAGCCCGNTCGGGCCCGCGTCCTCTCTGCGAAGGGAGGGCCACGTGCTACGTTTAGCGGTGGGAACTTGCGAGGCTTTATTTATCGTGGGGGGGNTAATGTAGCGGTTAGTGACATAGCCATGGTGCCGTCACCGCCACTTAGTAGCCAATGGCGGTTGTTGNAGTTATAGTAAGTAGGTGACTGTGAATGGGTGAGTGAGTGGGTGAGTGAGTGAGTGAGTGGTAGTGGGTGAGTGAGTGAGTGAGGTGGGTGAGTGAGTGGGTAAGTGAGTGTGTGGGTGAGTGAGTGAGTGGGTGAGTAAGTGAGTGAGTGGGTGAGTGGTGAGTGGTGAGTGAGTGNGAAAGTGGTGTAGAGTGGTGGGTGAGTGNGTGAGTGAGAGGTGAGTCAGAGTGAGTGGTGAGTGAGGAGTGGNGAGTTGGTNGTGGTGGTGGGTGAGTGAGTGGTGAGTGTAGGTGAGTGGTGGTTGAGTGAGTGAGTGTGAGCGGTGGGTGGGTGAGTGGGTGAGTGGGTGAATGGTGGGTGAGTGAGTGAGTGGTGAGTGAGTGGTNGTGAGTGAGCGAGTGAGTGGGTGAGTGAGTGAGTGAGTGAGTGAGTGGGTGAGTGGGTGAGTGAGTGGTGAGTGAGTGGTGGGTGAGTGAGTGAGTGGGTGAGTGAGTGGGTGAGGCTGCTCACCTGCATGTGCAGGCCCCGTGGAGTCACACAGGGTGAGGGTGAGCAGCAGCAGCAGCAGCAGGCCGGCGCCACAGCCGTCATCCTCCTAGAGGGGGGTGGTGGGGTGCAATGTGGGGAGCATGAGAGCCGGCACCTCGGGGACAGCGGAGGAGAGCGTCTTCAGTGTGGGCCCGTCAAGGGTGGCCACACACGTGGCATGTAACCTATTAACTATAACTAACTTTTTATTTATCATGCGACCTCCTTTGCCAGTACCAAAATATGAGAATAGGTTTTTCCATTTTTTCTGGCAACAAAAAGGTGTTAAGATGTTAAAACACAAACTGAAAACTTTACAAGGAATCATGTCTGCGTTAACCACAATACTTGTGGTCAAGTATTGTGGTTAATGCCTTTTCTGTTCATTGGTCTANCACCGTTTTGAGACGAGGCTCAAAAGAAAGCTGTCTCTGGTGTGGACCAGTTTCAAGGACAATGCATATACTATCAGAGTACGTTTTTTTTGCATTCTGACCACAAGTATTGTGGTAATGCAGACATGATTCCTTGTAAAAGGTTTCAGTTTGGTGTTTTAACATCTCTGTTTTGTTGCCAGAAAAAGGGGGAAACCGATTCTCATATTTTTTTACTTACCAGGTAAGCCCACTTAGCTATGGAGAGCTTTATATTACACGCTTTCTATTAACTCACTCTGTTGTTGTATCCTCAAATCTTGTAACACAATTTTAACCCACTTCCCAATGTGGCATCGACTGTAAACTTGGTATAATTATGTCATACTGATGACAATACTATATTCTATCATTAAAAAAAAAAGTATTTTTAAACATTCTTTTTTATATGTTATGTTTCGGCTTTGGTCTAATTGTCCACGCTCAACTGCCAAGCTTCGGGCCACTTCCTGGAGTTGTGGAGTTCTTCCATTACTAGTACGGTACATTTCATTAAAGCATGTTTTTGAAAAGTTTTTTTTAAATATTACTTATTCAGAAGCGACCTGGCCACAAATGATATCTCAACGATGTGGCTTATCACGTGGAATTTCATATCAGGAGCCAAATACTCGAAGCGCATGTTTCTAAAATGCATCTTCTCAGCGACTACAGGAGGAGGCTGGAGCTGATCGAGACAAATAAACAACACGACAAACAGTCCTAATACTGTGCAGCCCTTTTGTCACTCCACTGCTGCATGAATGCCTCTTCTACACCGTACCGGTCATGGGGACCGTTTCACCATACTCCACCACGCTGGTCAGTGTGGGTCGGTGAAGCGCTGGCAGGGTGGGGGAGATGATGGGGCTCAGTTCAGATATCGATCTCCGCGGATGTCTCTGTGGTCGGTAATCGAACTGGGGCCACCGGCTTCATGGCATAATACGCTAACCGCGGCACCACCACCCCTCTCCATATGACTCATTCCACAATCTTGCGGCACAGTCGCACTGAAGGGATTCCCTATCGCACGTTCGGACGTGATAACACAGGGGGAGGGGTAGAGTCAAGGAAGTAATGCACAGTTAGAGAGAAATGAATGGAAAAAAAANTCAGAATCTGCATTTACAACGGGGGAATCCGATGAGCTATGAAGCTCTTTTCCAAAGGGAAGGGAAGCGACGCCGGGAGGGAGGTCCCCAAGATGGTCCAAGAGGAGGCCACAGCTCACGGTCAGCAGCAGCAAAGGGAGGAGGGGAATGAGGGTGCGGAGGTGTCGGGGTGAGAGGCAGATGACGGGGAGCTCTGCATGCAGTTATGAGCTACCCGTCGGAGGCCGTTGGACTGCGAGAAGGGCTGCGTGCAGAACGAGAGAGCGAGAGAGTGAGCGAGAGAGTGAGCGAGAGAGCGAGGGAGAGAGCGAGCGAGAGAGCGAGCGAGAGAGCGAGCGAGAGAGCGAGCGAGAGAGCGAGAGAGCGAGCGAGAGGGCGAGCGAGAGGGCGAGCGAGAGGGCGACCGAGAGTGAGCGAGAGGGTGAGCGAGAGGGTGACCGAGAGGGTGAGCGAGAGGGTGACCGAGAGGGTGAGCGAGAGGGTGACCGAGAGAGTGACTGAGAGAGTGAGCGAGAGAGTGAGCGAGAGAGAGAGCGAGAGAGAGAGCGAGAGAGTGAGCGAGAGAGTGAGCGAGAGAGTGAGCGAGAGAGTGACCGAGAGAGTGAGCGAGAGAGTGACCGAGAGGGTGACCGAGAGAGTGAGCGAGAGGGTGAGCGAGAGGGTGAGCGAGAGGGTGACCGAGAGGGTGAGCGAGAGGTGAGCGAGAGAGTTAGCGAGAGGTGACCGAGAGGGTGAGTGAGAGGGTGACCGAGAGAGTGACCGAGAGAGTGAGCGAGAGAGTGAGCGAGAGAGCGAGAGAGAGAGAGAGTGAGCGAGAGAGTGAGCGAGAGAGTGACCGAGAGAGTGAGCGAGAGAGTGACCGAGAGGGTGACCGAGAGAGTGAGCGAGAGGGTGAGCGAGAGGGTGAGCGAGAGGGTGACCGAGAGGGTGACCGAGAGGGTGAGCGAGAGGGTGAGCGAGAGAGTTAGCGAGAGGGTGACCGAGAGGGTGACCGAGAGGGTGAGCGAGAGGGTGAGCGAGAGGGTGAGCGAGAGAGTGAGCGAGAGAGTGAGCGAGAGAGTGACCGAGAGAGTGAGCGAGAGAGAGAGAGTGACTGAGAGCGTGAGCGAGAGAGTGAGCGAGAGAGTGAGTGAGAGAGTGAGCGAGAGAGTGACCGAGAGAGTGAGCGAGAGAGTGACCGAGAGAGTGAGCGAGAGAGTGAGCGAGAGAGCGGCGAGAGAGTGAGCGAGAGAGTGAGCGAGAGAGAGACCGAGAGAGTGACCGAGAGAGTGAGCGAGAGAGTGACCGAGTGAGCGAGAGAGTGAGCGAGAGCGAGAGAGTGAGCGAGAGAGTGAGCGAGAGAGTGAGCGAGAGAGTGACCGAGAGAGTGAGCGAGAGAGCGAGAGAGTGAGCGAGAGAGTGAGCGAGAGAGAGACCGAGAGAGTGACCGACAGAGTGAGCGAGAGAGCGAGCGAGAGAGCGGCGAGAGAGCGAGCGAGAGAGCGAGCGAGAGAGTTAGCGAGAGGTGGGGTTTACATAAAGCAAAGGTATTTTTTAAAAATTACGAAATGATGAACGAAGCAAAGTGCCGACTATACCGAGCATCTTCTTGTTTCCACTGACCGTAAAAAAAATAAAGAGAGGCTGGTGATGACGATGAGAAGGGAGGGAAGAGAGGCAGAAGTGAGCTGCACGGAGGAGGAGGAGCGGCATCTGTTCTCATAGGGGGCAAATGGCGCGGAGGGGTTCAGAGTGGGCGTTCAAGTTCAAGTTCATGTATTAGGTATAGCCCTGTGAGCCATTCGGCTCTTGAATCGGGTGCAACCGCAACAAAAACATCTTAAAGTGAATATGTGACTGAGTGCAAACAAAAAAATCCAAGAAAAGACAGCAAAATATTGCAGAAAAAGCACCGTACACCAACGCTGTGTACAGAAATCCCAGTGGGATGCAAGTCAAACAACCAACAACAAGACAACTTAGATTAAGGCCATCAGTCTAACTCTGTACTACAAGAAACAAACATGGCTAAACCAATACACTTTTCGAAATCACCAAAATAAAGCCATGAAAGCAATGAAACAGTGGCCACACACACACACACGTCACGTGGTTTACGGAAGGCTTGAGCTGGTTTAGAGAGAGAGAGAGGAGATGAACGAAAAAATAAATTACATTTTGGGGGTGAGAAACGGGGGGGTGGGGGGGTAGTAAGGGAGAGGGGAAGGATGGGGAGGGAGATGCGAGGGGGAGTGAGAGAGGGGGGTGCGATGGGAGGCTAAGGAAGAGGGGGGGGGGGATGTGATGGAATTGTAAGGGGCGAGATGGGGAGATCTCGAGAGTGAGGAGTGGAGGCAGCCTCGATGCTGCTGCTGCTGCACTTGGAAGATTACATTGTGCCGAGTTACAGGTCGTTGGGTCCAATAGGGCAGACTTTTAAAAAAACGTCGCCTGTTATTTAAAAAAATTGTGGGCAAACGTGTTCTTGACGAAGGCGTTGAGTGTGCATTGTGTTAAATGTGCACCACTGCAAAGACATCAGCAGCAGCATCACCCAATACATTGTTTCAGCTATGTATTTGATTTATCTCAACAAATTATTGCGTCGTCTGATGCTGTATCAGTAGCCACGTTTATAACACAGGTCAACACACTTTTTCTGGCATAAGGTTTTCCAATGGTTTTAATGTAATTTTGGGGTGCTGATTTCAAATCTGGCATCAGTTTTTGTCTATCACATCAGGTTTTTGAGATATCAAATATTTCATTTTCAATAAAAACTGCAGAAGAAAAATATTAAATGAATGTGGATATCTACATAAGATGATATTATAAACACACTATCCTAAAAATACAGCACCATATTTTAACACTAAAGCAGTCACTGACTCGCAACAACTTGCAATCATAAGTGACAGAGTTCATTTTGGGTAAAATCAATGAAAATGGGGAATGCCGATAGCATAAAAATTAGATGTGATAGAGCAAATCTGAGATCAGATTTGGAATCAGCACCCTGAAATTAGTCTGAAACAGCTGCAAAAGTCCAGGCCAGAAAAACATGTGTTTTTTTTGTTGTTGACCAGTGTAATGCCATCTCATCGCCTACTCCGGCCCCACATACACCGACATCAAACATTTTGCAATTGAACGGTGCTGACGCGCTGTATTTCAAATCCTCCACACGTAAAATATCGATATTTTATATCGTGAATTGACAAAGCATCGAAGCAAGAACCTTTCAAAACAATAACAAGGAACCCCAATGAGAATGTGTTGGCTAAATAGTTTAAATTGCATAACAAGGCCCTCTATACCATTGGAACCTCATTTGCCATTAAAAAATATGATAATTGTTTTTTTACCCTTCTATCTGGCAACAAAACTGACACCTTTTTTACAAGGAGTCATGTTTGCATAGACCACAAATACCTGCAGTCATAATGCAAAGGTGTCAGTTTTTTGCCAGATAGAAGGGTAAAAAACCAATTATCAATTAACAAGGCCCTCTGTACAAGACGTTTGGCCAGTGTGGAAGAGAAGGCCAAAGCCTCTCTACCTCGAGGGGCTGTCGAGACCTCCCTCTAGTGGAGGCTACACAGAACCAACCCCCGAAACGAATAAAACCCGAGACCGGCCACCCGAGTTCGCTTCCAACTCGCGCCCACACGAATATTTATGGTGGCAAATCTCTTCAAATTGGGGAGGGGCATCTCCATTGACACACCAAGTGCGCATAGCAAACACGCACCGGCACATGTACACATGTTATAATAAATATAAATGCAAAGATCCCCGTGTAGCCTGAGCAGACTGTTGGGGCAAGTGCTGTTAGCGAGCGCCTATGAAGGCCGGCACGGCACACGAGGGGTGGGTGGCCAGCACCACGCCCGACCGCCTTTGTCTCCCTAGTGGCGATGTTTACACATCAAATCGACAACTTACACGAACGCATTCATACCATGAACGTCATTTATGGACGGCCCCTTAGTACAGGATGCGTTAGTTGAACTGGAAAGTTCAATAGGTCAACGTGCAGTCACTCGCTCACCGGAGTGGCTGGGGACAAACATTGCCCATAGACGAACACTGCCCATAGACTAACATTGCCCATAGACTAACACTGCCCATAGACTAACATTGCCCATAGACCAACATTGCCCATAGACGAACACTGCCATAGACTAACATTGCCCATAGACTAACACTGCTCATAGACGAACACTGCCCATAGACTAACATTGCCCATAGACCAACATTGCCCATAGACGAACACTGCCCATAGACTAACATTGCCCATAGACTAACATTGCCCATAGACTAACATTGCCATAGACTAACACTGCCCATAGACTAACATTGCCCATAGACTAACATTGCCCATAGACCAACATTGCCCATAGACTAACACTGCCATAGACCAACATTGCTCATAGACTAACAATGCCCTGAGACCAAGATTGCCCATAGACTAACATTGCCCATAGACTAACACTGCCCATAGACCAACATGCCCATAGACTAACATGCCATAGACCAACATTGCCCATAGATGAACACTGCCCATAGACTAACATTGCCCATAGACTAACATTGCCCATAGACGAACACTGCCATAGACTAACATTGCCCATAGACTAACAATGCCCATAGACTAACACTGCCCATAGACTAACATTGCCCATAGACCAATATTGCCCATAGACGAACACTGCCATAGACTAACATTGCCATAGACTAACATTGCCCATAGACGAACACTGCCCATAGACTACCATTGTCCATAGACTACCATTGCCCATAGACTAACAATGCCCAGAGACTAACATTGCCATAGACTAGCATTGTCCATAGACTAACACTGCCATAGACTAACATTGCCCATAGACCAACATTGCCCATAGACGAACACTGCCCATAGACTAACGCTGCCCATAGACTAACGTTGCCCATAGACCAACATGCCCATAGACTACCATTGCCCATAGACTAACAATGCCAGAGACTAAGATTGCCATAGACTAACACTGCCCATAGACTAACACTGCCCATAGATTAACACTGCCATAGACTAACATTGCCCATAGACTAACATTGCCCATAGACCAACATTGCCCATAGACTACCATTGCCCATAGACTAACAATGCCCAGAGACTAAAATTGCCCATAGACTAACACTGCCATAGACTACCATTGCCATAGACTAACATTGCCCATAGACTAACAATGCCAGAGACTGAGATTGCCCATAGACTAACACTGCCCATAGACTAACGCTGCCCATAGACTAACATTGCCCATAGACCAACATTGCCCATAGACTACCATTGCCCATAGACTAACAATGCCCAGAGACTAAGATTGCCCATAGACTAACACTGCCCATAGACTAACACTGCCCATAGACTAACATTGCCCATAGACCAACATTGCCCATAGACTACCATTGCCCATAGACTAACATTGCCCATAGACTAACATTGCCCATAGACTAACACTGCCCATAGACTAACATTGCCCATAGACCAACATTGCCCATAGACTACCATTGCCCATAGACTAACAATGCCCAGAGACTAGGATTGCCCATAGACTAACATTGCCCATAGACCAACATTGCCCATAGACTAACAATGCCCATAGACTAACATTGCCCATAGACTAACATTGCCCATAGACCAACATTGCCCATAGACTACCATTGCCCATAGACCAACATTGCCCATAGACTACCATTGCCATAGACTAACATTGCCCATAGACCAACATTGCCATAGACTACCATTGCCCATAGACCAACATTGCCATAGACTACATTGCCCATAGACTAACATTGCCCATAGACTAACATTGCCATAGACTAACATGCCCATAGTCTAACACGGCCCCCAAGTTGCTTTGTGGTTGGGGCGTGGGGGAGGGACCGTGGTGGCACTCGCCCGCAGCCTCCGAGGACCCTCCCTCGCAGCCCAAGAGGCCACCACAAATAGATCCCAGCAAACATAAATAATCATTAATTATTAACATGAAAACAAATATAGCTCTGTCATCACTGCCCGGCTTCCACCACCGCAGCTCACAGCGCCCACCACCTCCACTGCCCGTCCACTAACACAGCTCATAGANCCAACGCTGCCCGGCTTCCACTACACACAGCTCATCAGCGCCCACCACCACACTGCCCGGCTTCCACTACACACAGCCTCAGCGAGCCAACCACCGCACTGCCCGGCTTCCACTACACCAGCTCATCACGGCCCACCACCTCCACTGCCCGGCTTCCACTACACACAGCTCATCAGCGACCAACCACCACTGCCCGGCTTCCACTACACACAGCCTCAGCGAGCCACCACCTCCACTGCCCGGCTTCCACTACACACAGCTCACAGCGCCACCACCACACTGCCCGGCTTCCTCTACACACAGCTCACAGCGACCAACCACCGCCACTGCCCGGCTTCCTCTACACACAGCTCATCAGCGACCAACCACCGCCACTGCCCGGCTTCCTCTACACACAGCCTCAGCGAGCCCACCACCACACTGCCCGGCTTCCACCACACACAGCTCACAGCGACCAACCACCGCCACTGCCCGGCTTCCTCTACACACAGCTCACAGCGCCCACCACCACACTGCCCGGCTTCCACCACACACAGCTCACAGCGACCAACCACCGCCACTGCCCGGCTTCCTCTACACACAGCTCATCAGCGAGCCAACCACCGCCACTGCCCGGCTTCCTCTACACACAGCTCATCAGCGAGCCACCACCACACTGCCCGGCTTCCACCACACACAGCTCATCAGCGAGCCAACCACCGCCACTGCCCGGCTTCCTCTACACACAGCTCATCAGCGAGCCAACCACCACACTGCCCGGCTTCCTCTACACACAGCTCATCAGCGAGCCAACCACCTCCACTGCCTGGCTTCCACCACACACAGCTCATCAGCGAGCCACCACCACACTGCCCGATTCCTTTACACACAGCTCATCAGCGAGCCCACCACCACCACTGCCCGGCTTCCACCACACACAGCTCATCAGCGAGCCAACCACCTCCACTGCCCGTGGAGTTTGATTATTGAAAAGGGGACCCACCTCCCACCTCTCAAAGTAGTCGTCGCTACTCGCTGTGGAAATGTTCAGCACGCGTGGCGACGTCGACGGGGACGCGATCGCCATCACTTCGCCTTTCCGCGTTCCATCGTAACCGTGATGGCAGTGGCAGCATCAACGACAAAACATTTCAGTCGTCGGAAAGAAAAGCCGAGCCAAGGAGATCTTCTCAATCGCTCAAAGTGTCTTATTATGATTATACTGACTGTGCTTGTTTACCCAGGAAAGCCTCTCTGAGTCTCAAGTTTAATTTTCAGGAGGGTCAGGCCGAGTTTTCTCGGATAGCGAAGGCGATGTTACCGTGTGGAGTTCCAATTGAGCAACTTGCGGGTAACGTTTCAGCATTGGGAAGTTTTGTCTCGACACCATTTACATGGCGCGGGGTTTCCTATGGAGGAAACCGGAGAACCCGGAGAGAAATCCATGCAAAACAGGGGAGTGAGAGAACACAACTCCACTCACTCACTCTGTAGAACAAAGAGAGCGCACACAAACTCCACTCACTCACTCACTGTGCAGAACAGAGAGAGACACACAAACTCCACTCACTCGCACGCACACTCACTGTGCAGAACAGAGAGAGAACACACAAACTCCACTCACTCACACACTCACTGTGCAGAACAGAGGGAGAACACACAAACTCCACTCACTCACACACTCACTGTGCAGAACAGAGGGAGAACACACAAACTCCACTCACTCACACACTCACTGTGCAGAACAGAGGGAGAACACACAAACTCCACTCACTCACTCTGCAGAACAGGGGAGATCATACAAACTACACTCACTCTGTAGAACAGAGAGAGAACACACAACTCCACTAACTCACTCACTCTCTACAGAACAGAGAGAGAAACACAAACTCCACTCACTCACTCTGCAGAACAGGGGAGATCATACAAACTACACTCACTCTGTAGAACAGAGAGAGAACACACAAACTCCACTAACTCACTCACTCTCTACAGAACAGAGAGAGATCACACAAACTCCACTCACTCACTCTGTAGAACAGGGGGAGCTCACACAAACTCCACTCACTCACTCTGTAGAACAGGGGGAGATCATACAAACTACACTGACTCTGTAGAACAGAGAGAGAACACACAAACTCCACTCACTCACTCTCTACAGAACAGAGAGAGATCACACAAACTCCACTCACTCACTCTGTAGAACAGAGAGAGAACATATACAAATGTTTGTAGACCCCTTCATTTCATGTCCTCACCTCCCATACTCCAGGCAACTTATTTCACGTGCGTGTATAAATATATTTAGGCTCGCTGGTCTCGCCATCAAACTGCAATGAAAAATCACCAGGGGAGGCAGCTATCACATCTGCCTCACTGAGGGGACGTGGTGGTGTTGTGTAGTGGTGGTGTTGTGTAGTGGTGTTGTGTAGTGGTGTTGTGTAGTGGTAGTGTAGTGGTGTTGTGTAGTGGTGTTGTGTAGTGGTAGTGTAGTGGTGGTGTTGTGTAGTGGTGTTGTGTAGTGGTGTTGTGTAGTGGTGTTGTGTAGTGGTATTGTGTAGTGGTGGTGTTGTGTAGTGGTGTTGTGTAGTGATGGTGTTGTGTAGTGGTGTTGTGTAGTGGTAGTGTAGTGGTGGTGTTGTGTAGTGGTGGTGTTGTGTAGTGGTGTTGTGTAGTGGTGGTGTTGTGTAGTGGTGNGTAGTGGTAGTGTTGTGTAGTGGTAGTGTAGTGGTTGTGTAGTGGTGGTGTAGTGTAGTGGTAGTGTAGTGGTTGTGTAGTGGTGGTGTAGTGGTGGTAGTGGTGGTGGTGTAGTGATAGTGGTGGTGTAGTGTTAGTGTAGTGATGGTGTAGTGGTTGTGTAGTGGTGGTGTAGTGCTTGTGTAGTGTAGTGTGTGGTGTAGTGGTTGTAGTGGTGGTGTAGTGGTGNTGTGTAGTGGTGGTGTAGTGGTGTAGTGGTGGTGGTGTAGTGGTGTGTAGTGGTGGTGTNGTGGTGGTGTAGTGGTGGTGTAGTGGTGTGTAGTGNTGGTGTAGTGGTGTGTAGTGGTGGTGTAGTGGTGGTGTAGTGTGTGGTGTAGTGTAGTGGTGTAGTGGTGTAGTGGTGTGTAGTGGTGNTGTAGTGGTGTGTAGTGGTGGTGTAGTGTAGTGTGTAGTGGTGTGTAGTGGTGGTGTAGTGGTGTGTAGTGGTGTGTAGTGGTGTAGTGGTGTGTAGTGGTGGTGTAGTGTGTGTGTGGGTGGTGTAGTGGTGGTAGTGTGNTGTGTAGTGGTGTAGTGGTGGTGTAGTGGTGTATAGTGTGTGTAGTGGTGGTGTAGTGGTGTGTAGTGTGGTGTAGTGGTTGTGTCAGTGGTGGTGTAGTGGTGTGTAGTGGTGTGTTAGTGAGGTGTGTGGTGGTGTGTGGCTGTGTGTGTGTAGTGTGGTGTTGTGTGTGGTGGTGGTGTGTGGTGGTGTTGTGTAGTGGTGGTGGTGTAGTGTGGTGTAGTGCTGTGTAGTGGTGGTGTGTGTGGTGTAGTGGTGGTGTGTGGTGGTGTGTGTGTAGTGGTAGGTGTGTGGGGTGTAGTGATTGTGNGTGGTGTGTAGTGGTTGTGTNGTGGTGGTGTAGTGGTTGTGTAGTGGTGTGGTGGTNNTGGTGTAGTGGTTGTGGTGGTGTGTAGTGTTGTAGTGNTGGTGTAGTGGGGTGTAGTGGGGTGTAGTGGTGGTGTTGTGTGTGTGTAGTGTATGTGGTGTGTGGTGGTGTGTGTAGTGGTGGTGTNGTGGTGNGTAGTGGTGTGTAGNGGTGGTGTAGTGTAAGTGGTGTAGTGTNGTGGGNAGTGGTGGTGNAGTGGTGGTGNAGTGGTGTGTAGTGGTGTAGTGGTGTGTAGTGNTGTGTAGTGGTGGTGTAGTGGTGGTGTAGTGTGTTGGGATTGTGTAGTGGTGGTGTAGTGGTGTGTAGTGGTGTGTAGTGGTGTGTGTGGTGTGTAGTGGTGGTGTAGTGGCGGTGTGTAGTGGTGTGTGGTGGTGTTGTAGTGGTGGTGTTGTGTAATGGTGGTGTAGTGGCGGTGTGTAGTGGTGGTGTNGTGGTGGGGTAGTGTGTGGTGGTGTGTGGTAGTGTAGTGGTAGTGTATGTGGTGGTGTAGTGATAGTGGTAGTGTAGTGGTTGTGGTGGTGGTGTAGTGGTTGTGTGTGGTGGTTGTCCCAGTGTAGTGATTAGTGGTTGTGTGTGGTGGTGTAGTGGTGGTGTAGTGGTGTGTGGTGGTGGTGTTGTAGTGGTTGTAGTGGTGTGTAGTGGTGNTGTGTGTGGTGTGGTGGTGGTGTAGTGGTTNGTGGTGGTGTGTGGTGTGTGTGGTGTGTNGTGGTGTGTAGTGGTTGTAGTGGTGTGTAGTGGTGGTGGTGTGTGTGGTGTGTGTGGTGGTTTAGTGGTGTAGTGGTGGTGTNGTGGTTGTGTAGTGGTGGTGTAGTGGTGTGTGTAGTGGTGTNGTGTAGTGGTGGTGTTGTGTGTGGTGTGTGGTGGTGTAGTGGTGNTGTAGTGGTGGTGGTGTNGTGGTGGTGGTGGTGTNGTGTGTGGTGTGTAGTGGTGGTGTAGTGGTGTNGNGTAGTGGTGGTGTAGTGGTGGTGTAGTGGTGNTGATAGGTGGTGGTGTAGTGGTGGTGGTGGTGGTGGTGTGTGTGTGTGGTGTGTGTGTGTGTAGTGGTGGTGTAGTGTGGNGTTGTGGTGGTGTAGTGTGTGTGTGTAGTGGTGTAGTGGTGTGTAGTGTGGTGTGTGGTGGTGTGTAGTGTGTGTGTGTGTGTGTGGTGTGTGTGTGTGTAGTGATAGTGGTGGTGTAGTGGTGTGTGTGGTGTGTGGTGGTGGTGGTGTAGTGGTGTGATTGTGGTGTGTGTGTAGTGGTGNAGTGGTGGTGTAGTGTGNTGGTGGTGGTGTAGTGGGTGGTGGTGTNGTGGTGTGTGTGGTGGTGTGTGGTGTGTGTGGTGGTGNTGNGTGTGTNTGGTGTGTGGTGTGTGGTGGTGTAGTGGTGGTGTTGTGGTGTGTGGTGGTGTAGTGGTGGTGGTGTGTAGTGGTGTTAGTGGTGTGTAGTGGTGTGTAGTGGTGTGTGTGGTGTGTAGTGGTGTGTAGTGGTGTGTGGTGTGTAGTGGTGTGTAGTGGTGGTGTAGTGGTGTGTGTGGTGTGTAGTGGTNGTAGTGTGTGTGTGGTGTAAGTGGTGTGTAGTGGTGTTGTGTGGTGTAGTGTAGTGGGGTAGTGTAGTGNTGTGTAGTGGTGTGTAGTGNTGTGTAGTGGTTGTGTGGTNTGTGTAGTGGTGGTGTAGTGGTGTGTGTGATGGTGTNGTGGTGNTGTTGTGGCGGTGTGTAGTGGTGTGTGTGGTGGTGTAGTGGTGTGTTGTGGTGGTGGTGGTGTGTGTGGTGGTGTAGTGTGGTGTAGTGGTGTAGTGGTGTGTAGTGTGGTGTAGTGGTGTNGTGGTGGTGTGGTGGTGTGGTGGTGGTGNTGTGNAGTGNTGTGTAGTGTNGTGTGTGNTGGTGTAGTGTNGTGTAGTGGTGNGGGTGGTGTAGTGGTGNTGTAGTGGATGGTGTGTGGTTGTGGTGTTGTAGTGGATGGTGTAGTGTGGTGTAGTGGGTGTAGTGGTGGGTGTTGTGGTGGTGTAGTGGTGGTGGTGGTGTGTGTAGTGGTGTNGTGTAGTGGTGTGTAGTGGTGTGTAGTGGTGGTGTGTGTTGGTGTAGNGGTGTGATGGTGTGTAGTGGTGGTGTAGTGGTGTGTAGTGGTGGTGGTGTGGTGGTGTGTAGTGGTGTGTAGTGGTGTGTAGTGTGGTTNGTGATTGTGGTGGTGTAGTGGTGTGTAGTGGTGTGTAGTGGTGTGTGTGGTGGTGTAGTGGCGTGTGTAGTGGTGTAGTGGTGGTGTAGTGGTGGTGTTGTGTGTGGTGGTGTAGTGGTGTGTGGTGGTGTGTGGTGGTGTAGTGTGGTGGTGTAGTGGTAGTTGTAGTGTGGGTGTAGTGATGTGGTGTGGTGTNGTGTAGTGNTGTGTAGTGGTTAGTGTAGTGTGTGGTGGTGTGTGTGGTGGTGTGTNGTGTTGTGGTGGTGTGTAGTGTGGTGTAGTGGTGTGTAGTGGTGGTGTAGTGTGGTGTAGTGCGGTGTAGTGGTGTGTGTGTAGTGTGGTGGTGTAGTGTGTGTAGTGGTGTNTGTGGTGTNGTGTGTAGTGGGTGTGTAGTGGTGAGTGNGTGNGGTGTAGTGTGTGTAGTGGTGTGTGTGGTGGTGTGTGTAGTGGTGGTGGTGGATGGTGTNGTGNTGNGGTGTAGTGTGTGTGTNGTGTGTGTTGTAGTTGGTGTAGGTGTAGTGGTGNTGTATGTGGTGGTGTAGTGGATGTTAGTGTACGTGTGTGTAGTGGGTGTGTAGTGGGTGTGTAGTGGTGGCTGTAGTGTGTAGTGGTGTAGTGTGGTGTGTAGTGGTGTAGTGGTGTNGTGTAGTGGATGGTGTAGTGNTGGGGTAGTGTGGTGTGTGNTGGTGGGTGGTGTGTGNTGGTGTACGTGGTGTAGTGGTGGTGTAGTGTAGTGGTGTAGTGGTGTGTAGTGGGTGTAGTGTGGTGTAGTGAGTGGTGGTGTAGTGTAGTGGTGTAGTGTAGATGGTGTCGGTGGTGGTGTTGGTGGTTGTAGTGGTGTAGTATGTGGTGGTGTAGTGGTGGTGTAGTGGTGGTGTAGTGTAGTGGCTAGTGTAGTGGTGTAGTGGTGTGTAGTGGTGGTGTAGTGGTGGTGTAGTGGATGGTGGTGTAGTGGCGGTGTGTAGTGGTGTAGTGTGGTGGTGTAGTGTAGTGGTGTAGTGGTGTTGTTGTATCGCCCAGTGTCACTCTACGCCGCGGCGTTGGACCGCTGTTGCTGCGGCGTCGCCTGTTGTCGCTGATAACAGCGACACGATGTGGGGCAGCTCACACACACAGAGCCCCCCCCCCCCCCCCGTCTAGCCGACACGGGCTCTTGGGCTGCTGTTAGCGAGCACCTATTAGAGCCAATACTCACTCACTCAGCTGACACACTCACTCACTCAGCTGACACACTCACTCACTCAGTCACCTGACACACTCACTCAACTGACACACTCACTCACTCACCTGACACACTCACTCACCTGACACACTCACTCAACCTGCCGACACACTCACTCACCTGACACACTCACTCACTCACTGACACACTCACTCACTCACCTGACTCACCACTGACACACTCACTCACTCACCTGACACACTCACTCACTCACCTGACTCACTCACCTGACACACCACTCACTCACTGACACACTCACTCACCTCACTCACTCACCTGACTCACTCACTCACCTGACACACTCACTCACTCACCTGACACACTCACTCACTCACCTACACACTCACTCACCTGACACTCACTCACCTGACACTCACTCACCTGACTCACTCACCTGACTCACTCATTCACCTGACACACTCACTCACCTGACTCACTCACCTGACTCACTCACCTGACACACNCACTCACTCACCTCACTCACTCACCTGACTCACTCACCTGACACACTCACTCACTCACCTGACTCACTCACTTACTGACACACTCACTCACCTGACTCACTCACTCACCTGACACACTCACTCACCTGACTCACTCACTCACCTGACACACTCACTCACCTGACACACTCACTCATTCACCTGACACACTCACTCACTCACTTGACACACTCACTCACTCACTTGACACACTCACTCACCTGACTCACTCACCTGACTCACTCACTCACCTGACACACTCACTCACTCACCTGACACTCACTCACCTGACACTCACTCACCTGACTCACTCACCTGACTCACTCACTCACTCACTCACTGACTTGACTCACTCACTGACTCACTCACTCACCTGACACACTCACTCACCTGACACACTCACTCACCTGACACACTCACTCACTCACCTGACTCACTCACTCACCTGACACACTCACACACACCTGACTCACTCACTCACCTGACTCACTCACCTGACACACTCACTCACTCACTCACTGACACACTCACTCACTCACACCTGACACACTCACTCACCTCACTCACTCACCTGACTCACTCACTCACTCACCACTCACCTGACACACTCACGCACTCACCTGATACACTCACTCACTCACCTGATACACTCACTCACTCACTCANCTGACTCACTCTCTCACTCACTCACCTGACACACTCACCCANTCACCTGACACACTCACTCACCTGACACACTCACCCANTCACCTGACACACTCACTCACTCACCTGAAACACTCACTCACCTGAAACACTCACTCACCTGAAACACTCACTCACCTGACACACTCACTCACCTGACACTCACTCANCTGACACACTCACCCACTCACCTGACACACTCACTCACTCACCTGAAACACTCACTCACTCACTCACTGAAACACTCACTCACCTGACTCACTCACCTGACACTCACTCACCTGACTCACTCACTCACCTGACTCACTCACTCACCTGACTCACTCACCTGACTCACTCACCTGACTCACTCACTCACTGACTCACTCACTCACCTGACTCACTCACTCACCTGACACACTCACTCACTCACACTGACACACTCACTCACCTGACACACTCACTCACTTGACTCACTCACTCACTCACACTGACACANTCACTCACTTGACTCACTCACTCACCTGACACACTCACTCACTCACCTGACACACTCACTCACCTGACTCACTCACTCACCTGACTCACTCACTCACCTGACTCACTCACTCACCTGACTTACTCACTCACCTGACTCACTCACTCACCTGACACACTCACTCACCTGACACACTCACTCACCTGACACACTCACTCACCTGACACACTCACTCACTCACTCANCTGACTCACTCACTCAGCTGACACACTCACACACANCTGACACACTCACTCACTCACCTGACACACTCACTCACNTGACACACTCACTCACTCACCTGACACACTCACTCACTCACCTGACACACTCACTCACTCACCTGACACACTCACTCACCTGACTCACTCACTCACTCACCTGACACACTCACTCACCTGATACACTCACTCACCTGATTCACTCACTCACCTGATTCACTCACTCACCTGACTCACTCACTGACTCACTCATTCACCTGACACTCACTCACCTGACACACTCACTCACCTGACTCACTCACTGACTCACTCACCTGACACACTCACTCACCTGACACACTCACTCACCTGACTCACTCACTTACCTGACTCACTCACTCACCTGACTCACTCACTCACCTGACTCACTCACTCACCTGACACACTCACTCACTTGACTCACTCACTCACTCACTCACTGACTCACTTGACACTCACTCACCTGACACTCACTCACCTGACACTCACTCACCTGACTCACTCACCTGACTCACTCACTCACCTGACTCACTCACTCACCTGACTCACTCACTCACCTGACTTACTCACTCACCTGACTCACTCACTCACCTGACACACCACTCACTGACACACTCACTCACCTGACTCACTCACTCACCTGACTCACTCACTCACCTGACACACTCACACACCTGACTCACTCACTCACCTGACTCACTCACTCACCTGACTCACTCACTCACCTGACACACTCACTCACCTGACACTCACTCACACACTCGACTCATCACCTGACTCACTCACTCACTCACCACTCACCTACACACTCACGCACTCACCTGATACACTCACTCACCTGATACACTCACTCACTCACCTGACTCACTCACTCACTCACCTGACACACTCACCCACTCACCTGACACACTCACTCACCACTCACCTGACACACTCACCCACTCACCTGACACACTCACTCACCTGAAACACTCACTCACTCACCTGAAACACTCACTCACCTGACACACTCACTCACTGACACTCACTCACCTGACACTCACCCACTCACCTGACACACTCACTCACCTGAAACACTCACTCACTCACCTGAAACACTCACTCACCTGACACACTCACTCACCTGACACACTCACTCACTCACTCACTGACACACTCACTCACCTGACACACTCACTCACCTGACACACTCACTCACGTGGACAATCACCTGTACGGGGGGTAGGGGGGAGACAGCAACAAAGACAAAGCTGCCCCGTGTAGTCTTTAACAGTCTATAGGGGCAAGGGCGAGTTATCGAGCTCTATTAGAGCGACACGGCACACAATAGGGGTGGGTGGCCAGCACGACGCCCGGCCGCCTTTGTCTCCCAGTGGCGACGACGTTTACACAGCAGCAGGGCGCTCGTTAGAGTCGGCCTAGGGAGGCCACACACGGAGCGGTGGTGGCAGGGCTGGGTTGTGGTGGTAGTGGTGGTGGTGGTAGTGGTGGTGGTTGTTGTGTAATGTGGTGGTAGTGGTGGTGGTGGTGTAGCGTAGTGGGTGGTTGTTGTGTAAGGTGGTGGTGGTAGTGGTGGTGGTAGTGGTGGTGGTGTAGCGTAGCGAGTGGTGTTGTGTAGTGTGGTGGTTGTCGTGGTGGTGGTTGTTGTGTAGTAGTGGTGTAGTGTGGTGTTGTGTGTGTGGTGGTAGTGGTGGTGGTGGTGGTGGTTGTGTAGGTGGTGGTAGTGGTGGTTGTTGTGTAAGGTGGTGGTGGTGGTAGTGGTGGTGTTGTTGTGTAAGGAGTGTGGTTGTGTAGGGTGTTGTGGTGGTAGTGGTGGTGGTAGTGNTGGTGTGGTGTGAGGTTGGTGGTGTGGTGGTGGTGGTGGTGGTAGTGGTGGTGTTGTCGCGTAGCGAGTGATACTCACGCTCGGAGTGAGACACACCAGTGCCCAGGAGGAGGAGGAGATGAGTGGGGGATGACCCCTCTCGCAGCGAAGCGACAGATTCACACTCCCAGCCACAGCTACAGCCCAGCAGCCCCAGGTACAGCCCAGCAGCCCAGCAGCTGCAGCAGCTGCAACAGCTACAGCAGCCCAGGTACAGCCCCAGCAGCTGCAGCAGCTGCAGCTACAGCAGCTACAGCCCCAGCAGCATCAGCTACAGCAGCATCAGCCCCAGAACTTCCATGAGCAGCGGTGCGGAGACTCCATCATGAGTGGCGGGGCTGCCCGCCCAGGTGAGTCGTGAGCGCGTGCGGCAGTCGCGGCGAAGTGGGAGCGAGACGCGAGAGGCGGGGTGGGGTGGAGGCGGGGCGGGGGGGCAGACGCCGATTCCAGAAGAGGAAGTGAAAGCTTCGCCAGGGAGGGAGGGGAGGAGGGGGGNAGGGGGGGAGGGGGGAGGGGAGAAGGAGGGGGAGGGGGAGAGGGGGGAGGGAGAGGGGTGGAGGGGAGGGAGGGGNAGAGGGGGTGGAGGGTAGAGGGGGGGGGGGAGGGGGGGGGGGGGAGGAGGGGAGAGGGGGAGGGAGAGGGGGTGGAGGGGGAGGNAGGGGGAGAGGGGGGGAGGGGGGAGGGAGGGGAGGAGGGGAGGGAGAGGGGGGGAGGGGAGGAGGGAGAGGGGAGGGGGGTGGAGGGGGNAGGAGGGGGAGAGGGGGGGGGAGGGGGGGGGGGGAGGGAGAGGGGAGAGGGGTGGAGGGGTGGAGGGGGAGGGAGGGGAGAGGGGGGGAGGGAGAGGGGTGGAGGGAGGAGGGAGAGGGGAGAGGGGGTGGAGGGGAGGGAGGGGGAGGAGGGGGTGGAGGGGGAGGAGGGGAGGGAGGGAGGGAGCCAGCCGCCTCTCACGACTCAGCCTGCTGCTGGTAGTGGTGGTGGTGATGGGGGGGTGATGGGGGGNTGATGGGGGGGGGTGTAGTGGGCATCGCTGCGCTACGATACCCGGGACACCCGAGTTCGATTCCCGCTCACGACAACGCCGGTGACGATTATTTGAACCGGTCCTGGGTCTCCCTAGGTCGACTCAGCCTCGAATGAGTACCTGGTGCGTTGTGTAAAACATCGCCCTAGGGAGACAAAAGCGGCCGGGTGTGGTGCTGGCCACCCACCCCTCGTGTACCGTGCCGGCTTGATAGGTGCTCGCTAACAGCACTTGCCCCTGCAGCCTGTTAGAGGCTATACGGGGGATATTTGTCTTTGGTGAGTGCGGTAGCGTCGTGGTTAGCGTGCTGTGCAAACGATACCCGGCGAACAGAGTTCGATTCCCATGATTGTCGAAACCACTCGTCGACTCAGCCTCAAATGGTGCGGTGTGTCAACATCGCCACTGGGAGACAAAGGCGGCCGGGCGTTGTGTTGCCCCCCCCCCNTCTCCCTACGGGTGCCGTGGCGACCTTCATAGGTGCTCACGAACAGCACTTGCCCCGAAATTCTGTTAAGGCTACCCGGGGGGATCTTTGCCTGTAACCCAGCACTGTGGGCCGTCCATAAATGACGTCACGCGATTTTGGACAATTTTTGACCCCCCCCCTCGTCACACGGCGTCACAAAAGTCAGACCCCCCCCCTCAAATATGACGTCACAAAGCTCTGCCCCCCCCCAAAATAAAACATGCTTCAAATCGCTTTAAACTATTGTCATTGTAGTGCGTATTTAATGTGGCGCTGTACTTTGATGTTGAGGAGAAAACATTTATTAAAAGTCTATTTAATTAAGTAGAACGTGTTGTCTATATTTATTTAAAGTTGCGCATTTTGATGTGACGTCACATTTCTCAACCCCCCGTCACACATCGTCACAGATGTCTGACCCCCCCCCCCCCACCTAGGTGCGTGACGTCATTTATGGACGGCCCGAAACACCTTGATATGTATAGGAGCGCAAGAGCTGAGGCAACGTTTGGTTTCGGCAGACTCACCGCGTGGCTACTGCTGCTGCATTCTTCCTCTTGCTTCTGGGTATCTCTCTCTCGTCTCTTAGAGTGAGTGAATAACATGTGAAGAACATGCGATTCACACGCGCCCCCCGNGGTGTGTTACACCAGCCCACAGGGGATTATTGTGTCCGTCCGTCGTGCATCCAAAACGGGGAGGGGTGGGGCTGGGTGGAGAGGGGAGGGTGGAAGGGCTGGGTGGGGCTGGGTGAGGAGGGCTGGTCACCCGTGGTGCCCTTATAAAACTCAACGTTGAACCTACTCACGCCGGCTTGTGCCGCCCTCACAGTCGGGCATATTTGCGGAATACACCACGCCGCGTTGACCCTGGCCATTGACCGAGCAACCCAACGTTCCTACCAGCTCCCTCCGCAGGAGGAATGTGTTCATACATTAACGAGTGCACCCTCCAACTCGTACCGTCCACTCTCTCTCTCTCTCTNCCTCTCCACCTCTGCTCGATGCGTCACGGGGTTATTTCCCGAAACTTTGCCAATTGCGCATTGCGATTTGAAGGCCACGGTGTCGTTGACGATTGCGCTGAGTTTTGTTTTTTGTTTGGCGATGACGATTCCGAGCGCTGATGACAAAGACTCCGGAATGCCGAGTCCAACACACAAGAGGGGTCCATACTCACAGGGGGGGGTCCATATTCACAGGGGGGTCGCTTTGTCGCTCGCAAAACGACTCGGGCGTTGAGCGAGCGGCTCCCAATGCAAAGGTCGCGAGTTCAAACCCCCAAGTCGCCCCCACTCTACTCACCCCCCCCCCCCCCACTTAGCCCCCACTTACTCCCCACTCCTTTCCACTCCCACTTACCCCCCCCCTCGCTATCTCTGCCCGAGCAAACATCGGGCAGCAGTGGTGCAGCGTTACAAGGCGTCATCATCATCCTCGTCATCATCACCATCACAATCTTCGTCATCACCATCCTCGTCATCATCATCATCACAATCTTCATAACCATCACCATCACGATCTTCGTCATCATCACCATCATCACGATCCTCGTCATCATCATCACCATCACAATCCTCATCACCATCACCGTCATCATCATTATTAACTCGAGATTCTTGTGAAATGTTTCCACGCTCGGCTCGCTTGGGCAGATTCTCGGCGTACGGCGCTCGCCACTCCGGTGCGCGGTTTAAGCGCCTCCCCATCATAATAATCCTTAACAAGTGGGTTGACTTAACGCATACGTGCTTGCAGCTGATAATATTGATAGCAAAACAGATGGGAAATGTCTCCCTCTGTGATCCGTCTCTCGAACAAGGGCATTTGAAGTATTTCTCCACACACAAATGGCCACCCAGGAGAGCATGCGTTCAGCAGCCTTGATTAAGACCGGTTTTGACCACGCGGCGTCTCATCAGTGAAATGTGTGAGCCTCATCCAGCAAGCCCGCACAACGATCAGCCGATTCAGTATTTCACGACCTGGTGTTGTCGCGTAGGACAGCGGCTTCGGCGTGAACTCGCCGCCGCGGTGGCTAGGAGATGTTAACTCCCTCGCCTGCTATACAGGAGGTCCTTGTTCGATCCCGACCCTAAATGGCTGCTGTTTATTTGGAGTCTGCGTCTCTCTCTCTCCCCGTAGTCGCGTGGATTTTTCGCCGGGTTCTCCAGTTTTTCCCTCCACATTTCGAAACAACGACGTGCGCTCAGAGTATTTGGCTGCAATAAATGTCCACGTGATAAGCCCACTTCGTTGAGCTATCATTTGTGGCCAGGTCGCTTCTGAAAATTAGCTCCATAGCTCTGTGGGCCTTACCCCCGGTGCTGTTCACGTTGAGCACCACGTGTCGCACCAGAGGCAAGTGAGATGGCAAGTGTGTGTGTTCGTGCGTCACAGGCTGAGTCGACCTAGGGGAGGCCCAGAATCGACCTCAAATAAGTCCCCAGTGCTGTGTGTAAACATCACTACGAGGTACTAATTTTCTGGCCACCCACCCCCTCGTGTGCTGTTCTGGCCTTCATAGGTGCTGCTCGCTAACAGCACTTGTCCCTGCAGTATGTTAAGGCTATACGGGGATCTTTGTCTGTGTGTGGGTCACAGGGGTGGTCACCACGACACTGAGAGCCGGGGGAGAGCGGCTAATTAATTGCAGGCGCTGAGGAGAGGCGCCTACAAGCGAAGTCATACATTTCATGTTTTATGACTTTATTTTAAAATTATACTTCGTATTTCTCACGTTAAAAAAAAGTTGTTCTAGAGTGGAACATTTTGGGGCTGAAAGGTGACTCAGCCTTTAACAACGACGATCTCTTTAACGAATTTTCGCCGAACGAGCAAATTTCGCGGAACGTATCTCGCTCGTTAAGCGAGGAACGCCTACACCAATTTGATATGTTCGTCGTCTCAGGGTGCGTGGGGTTGGGTGGAGGGTGACAAATGCCCCCAATGCCCTCACCACCCGCCCCCCCGATCGGCGACTGGCAGCTGCTGCCCCTTATCTCTGCGCAACTCAACTCACGCAGACCACACGGACGATAACGCAGCCGCGACAGAAATTGAGGTCAGCCAGGCGCTGTTTCTCTTTGCACCCCATGAGAGAGAGCGTGTCGCGTCGTGCCCTCCGTGCGGCTTCCGCAGATTTCCCCCGTGCTTCAAGATGCATCAGCATTACTGTGCTGTTTCTTCAACCTTAACACATTCCTCAATAACACTGCGTGTTACATCTAGATTTGAAGCTTTCGTGACTGCAGGGATCCGTACTCTTTGGTTCTTTCGGTTAAAGTCACGTAGGTAGAAAAATAAAATTTTAAAAAATAAGATATTATTTGTAATTTTAATTTATATTATTTTTTTATTTTAATCTTTGGTTCTTTCGGTAAAGCCACGTAGGTAGAAAAAATAAATAAATAAAAATAAGATATTATTTGTACCATTATAATTTATATTATTTTTTTATTTTATCTTTGGTTCTTTCGGTAAAGCCACGTAGGTAGAAAAATAAAATAAAAAAATAAGATATTATTTGTACCATTATAATTTATATTATTTTTTATTTTATCTTTGGTTCTTTCGGTAAAGCCACGTAGGTAGAAAAATAAAATAAAAAAAATAAACAAAAATAAGATATTATTTGTAACATTCTAATTTATATTATTTTGTTTTATTTTATCTTTGGTTCTTTCGGTTAAAGTCACGTAGGTAGAAAATAAAAGAAATCACGACGTTTCGGGCGCAACACAAGCGTCCAATCATCAGTCTGCATCAGCAGCAGGCCACGCTTTCCCATTTGACGATGGACGCTGGTGGTGTTGCGCCCGAAACGTCGTGATTTATTTTATTTTTCTACCCACGTGACTTTACCGAAAGAACCAAAGAGGATAACACTGTGTGTGTGGCCTCAATCAAACGGGGAGCGGTGGTGCAGTGGTTAGCACGCTGCGCTACGAATCCGGCGACCCGAGTTCGGCCAATACCGATGACGGTTATCTGAACCGGTCCTGGGCCTCCACTAGGTCGACTCCACCTCAAATGAGTAGCTGGTGCTGTGTGTAAACATCGCCACTGGGGAGACAAAGGCGGCCGGGTGTGGTGGTGGCCACCCACCCCTCGTGTGCTGTCCGGCCTTTTATAGGTGCTCGCTAACAGCACTTGCCCCAACAGTATGTTAAGGCTACCCGGTCATCTTTGCCTTTGCCTTTAACAGGAAAACATAATAGGCGACGTTTCGGCCAATGGACCTTTCCACGGCACAAGAAAGGCAATTGCCGCAAAAATCGCGTTTTTAAATAATGTGTTATTGTCCGATAACACCTTCATATGTAGAAGAACACAGAGCTTGGGCAATTGTTGTGTCGGCCGCTGCTGATGCCTTCCCGCTCGTCTGTGGCTCTTCCTCGCCGTCCTCCCTCTACGAGAGCGAGCGAGCAAAATGCAATCAAGCCCCCATGCACGGTGCACACGAGTACAGCTTTCCAACTCTTACCATCCACTCTGTCTCTCACCTGGAATTTCTGCTCAGTACCTGCTGTATGTTGGACTTCTTTCGCAGCGTACGTATAGCCAAACCGTGTACCACGCAGAAGGGTTATTTCCCGAAACGTTGCCAATTGTGCATTTTTATTTCAAGGCCACAGCGTTGTTGACCGAATGCGTTGAGTTCTTTGGTAATGAGCACGGGGCCCGGGTGGTGGAGGGTTACGACACATAACGCGATCTAAACCCAAAAACGTTGATTATGAATAATATTGGTCGCGAAAACCTACGTGTTAACCCAAATTAAAACAACAACTCAAATATTCAAGAGCTGTGTGGTGGCGGTGCTTTAATAAAGAGCGGCTGACGATGCAGCAGTCCTGAAAGAGCCACTGTCTGTCGAGACGTGAACCCGAGTCGCTGTCGTTGGCGTCGTTTCGATGTTCGTCGTCGCGACTTTTAGGAACGACACCCACCGACGTAAATCGGTTCTTGTATCACCCTCATTGTATCAGTACAATATCACTTTCATTGTATCAGTACAATGTCACTCTCATTGTATCAGTACAATATAACTTTCATTGTATCAGTACAATATCGCTCTCATTCTAATTTTTTTGAAAAATCGACCTGCACGCCTCCACGTTGTTAAACCAATTTCGCGCGACCTTTTTGTGTCTTTCTGAGCGCCACCGCCTTAGCCTCTTGGCCGAACCCAGCCTCCTCAGGGCTCATATCTCTCTCTCTCTCCCAGGGCTCATCTCTCTCTCTCTCTCCCCGGGGCTCATATCTCTGTCNTTCCCTGGGCCGTGTACAAGACGAGGAAAAGATGCTGGAAGGTGACACAGACGGCTGCTCTGTGCTTCCAGTGTTTAAGGGCCTGCTCAAGGCGCGGCTCCGGCTGGAGAACGCGTACCACACACATGTCGGTGATGTGCAGCGCGTCTTATTCAAATGCTGGGGAGCCGGAAAAGCCCCCTTCTGTACCAGCGTGGACGGCACCCTCGTGTTCACCTTCTGAAGCGCTCGCTCGTCGCCGTAGCGCGCGATGACCACCACCACCACGTGGCTTTTATTTCGTGTTGTGCGCGGCGTTTTAGCACCACACGCGTGGATTTATAGCTTTTGCGATTTGTGTGTTCGTATCGGAATCGCCTCCAGTGCTGTTGCTGTTGGCGGCAATAAAAGTTGTTTAAAAAGTCAAAACGTCTCTCTGCCGGGGCCCACATCTCCCTCTCTCTCCTCCACTTTGTTTACCTCCCGCGGGCTCTTTCAGCTCCGCTGCTTCTCCCACCTTGTCGGAGGCGAGCACCTGGCCTGCGGTCTCGACCACAGCCGCGCACGCTAAAGCGTTGCCGTTGGCGAGTTTGTGTTTTTCTCTTCGCCCGTTTGCCCAACGCTTGTTAAATGAACTCACGGTAATGATTACCGTTACTTATACATCTCAACTTGTTACGCGGCGCGGCCGCAGAGCATTCGCTCGTTATCGCCGAGAGGAAAGCACTTTGGGACGTCACGCACCTAGGGGGGGGTCGGGGGTCAGACATTTGTGACGATCTTCTTGGTTCTTTCGGTAAAGTCACGTAGAAGGGAAGACGGCTGCTTGCGTTGTGGCCGAAACGTCGTGAGAATTATTTTATTGTTTTATTTTATTATTTTATTATTTCCCTTCTACGTGACTTTACCGAAAGAACCAAGAAGATGAATCCCTGCAGTCACGAAAGCTTTAAATCGAAATTTGTGACGATGTGTAACGAGGGGGGGGGGGTTGAGAAATATGACGTCACATCAAAATGCGCAACTTTAAATAAATATAGACAACACTCTACTTAGTAGTAGGTTTTACCCTTTTAAACTGGTACAAAACTGATACCTTTATTCAAGGCATCATGTTTGCAATAACCACAAGTAGTCAAAAAAGCAAAAAAAGAAGCAACTTTGATAATGATAATAATATGCACTGTCCTTATTATCATTATCAGAGTTGCTTCTTTTTGTTTGCTTTTTGACTACTTGTGTTGTGGTTATTGCAAACATGATGCCTTGAATAAAGGTGTCAGTTTTGCACCAGTTTAAAAGGGTAAAACCTACTATTATATTTTTCCACTGGTTAAAGAGATCTCATAGTTCTACTTAATTAAATAGACTTGTTAATACATGTTTTCTCCTACAACATCAGAGTGCAGCGCCACTTTAAATACGCACTACATTTCGATTTAAAGCTTTCGTGACTGCAGGGATTCATCTTCTTGGTTCTTTTGGTAAAGTTACGTAGAATGGAAATAATAAAATAATAAAAATAAAACATAATAAAATAATTCTCACGACGTTTCGGCCACAACGCAAGCAGCCGTCCTCAGGTGAAGAACAGGTCTGTCAGAAAGACAGCGTCTGAATGAACACCACCAGGCTTGGCAGCACTACAATGACAATAGTTTAAAACGATTTGAAGCATGTTTTATTTTTTTTATTTTGGGGGGGGCGGCAGATATTTGTGACGTCATATTTGAGGGGGGGTCTGACTTTTTGTGACGCCGTGTGACGAAGGGGGGNCGGTCAAAAATCGTCCAAAATCGCGTGATGTCATTTATGGACGGCCCCCAAGCTCTGCGGTCCTCGATATATGAAGGCGTTTTCAGTCAATGAGTGGCTCACAAGTGGTAGGACACCAAAGCAACCTGGCGGCTTCACACAAACGTCGCTCTGAGCACCGCACCAACTCACAGTCGCGTCTCTCCTCCCAGCTTTGGGCGCAGCGGTGGCTAGGAGATGTTAACTCCCTCGCCTGGTGTACAGGAGCTCGTGGGTTCGAGCCCGACCCTGACGCCTGCTGCTGTATATTTGGAGTTTGCGTGTCTCTCTCTCTCATCATCATCACGGTGGCTAGGAGATGTTAACTCCCTCGCCTGGTCTATAGGAGGTCGTAGGTTCGAGCCCGACCCTGACGCCTGCTGCTGATGTAGAGTTTGCGGTGTCTCTCTCCTCGTGGTCACGTGGTTTTTTTTTGTCCGAGTCCTCCAGTTTTTTCGTCCGCATTTAGGATCAACGTCACGCGTTGAGAGTAATTTGGCCGCTGTACATCACAAGCCACTTCGCGGGCTATCATTTGTAATAGCACGATCGCTTCTTAAAAATAGCTATCCTGCATAGCTCAGTGGCCTTTACATAATAAAATAAAATAAATGTCTTAGTTTAGTGTCGTCTCAGCTCTCATGACGAAGGAATCAAATCAAGTCAATTCTAATTTATTATATCCTTGCGTGTGGCAATGTTGAGGAGGTCTAAGCTAATCCGCTGCACGCCACGGCGAGAGGGCTTCAGCGGAGAGAGAATTCGTGTCGTTTCGCTGCTCCTCTTCCTCCGTGGAAGGCGCGCAGGCCGCAGTGGTTTTCTACGCTGTACGGGCCACGGCTTAGGTCGCATGGCCACAATCACTCGACCGTGGCTTGTGCCTTCACATCGACAACGGATGAAGATGCAGCGGCGCATGGGGCCGTTGATGTTCTGATGCGTTGATGGTCTTTAAATTGACGGACGTGGAACAGAGCACCGAGCAGTGAGCTGTGGACACGACAGCTCTCCAGCAATCCGCCGCACAAGGCCTCCCCATGCCTCTCGGTCATGGCAGTTGTTTGACCATACCTCACCACTCTGGTCAGTGCGGGTCGGGCGCGTGCAGGACCGGTTCAGATGTCATGCGCCACGGATGTTGGCTGTGGTTGGGAATCGAACTTAGGTGGCCGGGTGCGCAAACCGCTGAGCCACCGTCAGGGCCACTGCTTCCTCAAGGTAGCAAGAACTACTGTCCTTATCTCACTGTACCTTATCTACATTTTATGTGCTCCCTATGGATATCAACATCTTTATTTGAACAAACTCTGGTGCGTCTAACGTCACGTTTGATCGAATTTGTCATTTATGAACGTACCCAAACGTATACTTTACGATGGATCATTCGTATCCCTTGCCGCAGAGTGCAAGTTTCCATCGAGGGGAAATATATCCGAGAATAAATACATTTTTATTTTTTTCCACGTCCAGCAAGCGACCGGAAACATGTCTGGCTGACCGTAACGTTTACTGGGCCAACAATCTACGTGGCTTTACCGAAAGACCCAACGAATGTGAATTCCTGCAGTCACGAAAGCTCTAATTCAAGATTTAAGGATGTTAGATTTTATCAACATGAAAGTTTGGTATTATATGATATAGTCCGTTAATATTAGTGTATCAACAAGTCAATTCTGTGGGAACTCAGTGAGTTTCAAGTAACTGCAACTGATTTCTCTCCCTGTGCGTGTCCCACCTCAACGTACATTTAATCGTACATCTTCCCTGTTCTTTGGGCCGTCCATAAATGACGTCACGCGATTTTTGACCCCCCCCTTCGTCACACGGCGTCACAGTCAGACCCCCCTAAAATATGACGTCACAAAGCTTTGCCCCCCCCCAAATAAAACATGCTTCAAATCGCTTTAAACTATTGTCATTGGAGTGCGTATTTAATGTGGCGCTGCACTCTGATGTTGTAGGAGAAAACATTTATTAAAAAGTATATTACTGGTAGGAACGAAGTGAACCAGCCTACAATAGATTATATCGTCTCGGTGTAGCAACATCGCCCCTACTGCAAACACTTGGCATGACCCTACACAAACCTTTAGACTCAGTGACGCTTTCCTGGCTAAACAACATTCCCTTATAATTCCCTCAGATAGCTTTTAATTAAAACATTTAAATTAATGAGGCTTTCCTGGATAAACAAGTGTAACATTCCCTTATAATTCCCTGAGATAGCTTTTAATTAAAACTTTTAAATTAAAATTTAACTCACAGCGTCTAAAGCCTGCAGCTAGGCCTAAAGCCTCGAACTACGCCTCAAACTCTCCCTTCGTATCGTACCCCCGCGTGTGTGCAAGGGAGTTAATGTTTAACAATGTTACATTCCCTGATGCTTTTAAATAGAAACATTTAAATTTAAAGCTTTTACATAAATAATAAAAACATTTAAAGTAAAAATTAACTCACGGCGGCCTAAAGCCTACAGCTAGGCCTAAAGCCTAGAACTAGGCCTCAAACTCTCCCTTCGTATCTTACCCCCGCGTGTGTGAAAGGGAGTTAATGTTTAACAATGTTACATTCCCTGATGTTTTTAAATAGAAACATTTACATTTAAAGCTTTTACATAAATAATTAAATCATTTAAATTAACTCACAGCGGCCTAAAGCCTACAGCTAGGCCTAAAGCCTAGAACTAGGCCTCAAACTCTCCCTTCGTATCGTCCGATTAGGTGTAGCAACATCGCCCCTACTGCAAACACTTGGCAGGACCCTAGAAAAACCTTTAGACTCAGTGGGGCTTTCCTGGCTAAACAAGTGTAATAATACATTATGTTTATATTCTTTGGTTATTCGTTCCTACCAACCCACCCCGCAGGGTCCTGTTTAAAAGTAAACGTTGTCTTATTTATTTAAAGTTGCGCATTTTGATGTGACGTCACATTTCTCAACCCCCCCCCCTCGTCACACATCGTCACAAATGTCTGACTCCCCCCCCACCCCCCCCCTAGATGCGTGACGTCATTTATGGACGGCCCCTTAGTACAGGATGCGTTAGTTGAACTGGAAAGTTAAATAGGTCAACGTGCAGTCACTCGCTCACCGGAGTGGCTGGGACTAACATTGCCCATAGACTAACATTGCCCATAGGCTAACATTGCCCAGACTAACATTGCCCATAGATTAGCATTGCCCATAGACTAACAATGCCCAGAGACTAACATTGCCAATATACTAACATTGCCCATAGACTAATGCCCATAGACTAACATTGCCCAGACTAACATTGCCCATAGATTAGCATTGCCCATAACCTAACATTGCCCGTAGACTAACATTGCCCATAGACTAACATTGTCCATAGATTAGCATTGCCCATAGACTAACAATGCCCAGAGACTAACATTGCCATAGACTAATGCCCATAGACTAACATTGCCAATAGACTAACATTGCCCATAACCTAACATTGCCCATAGATTAGCATTGCCCATAACCTAACATTGCCCATAGACTAACATTGCCCATAGACTAACATTGCCCATAGATTAGCATTGCCCATAGACTAACAATGCCCAGAGACTAACAATGCCCAGAGACTCTAACAATGCCCATAGACTAACATTGCCCATAGACTAACATTGCCCATAACCTAAAATGCCCATAGATTGGTATTGCCCATAACCTAACATTGCCCATAGGCTAACATTGCCTGTAGACTACCATTGCCCATAGACTAACAATGCCCAGAGACTAACATTGCCCATAGACTAAGATTGCCCATAGTCTAACATTGCCATAGTCTAACATTGCCCATAGTCTAACATTGCCCATAGACTAAGATTGCCCATAGTCTAACATTGCCCAGAGACTACCATTGCCCATAGACTAAAATGCCCAGACTAACATTGCCCATAGACTAAGATTGCCCATAGTCTAACATTGCCCAGAGACTAACATTGCCCATAGTCTAACATTGCCCATAGACTAACATTGCCCATAGTCTAACATTGCCCATAGACTAAAATGCCCATAGACTAACATTGCCAACAGACGAGCAAGTTCTCGCGTTCTTTCACAGAGCCGATTGTAAAGAAGCCGACGATTGGGGACATCTTTGAGAATGGACACGGGCTCTTAGAAACACACACACACTCATCGCAGACACACAGCACTCACTCCATGCTTTTATTTCGCTTTCAAAATGTGTATTTCAAAAGCTTACATTTTACACTGTACACATTTTATAAACTTAAAATAATACATATACAGTACTGTATAAGTCTACGTTCACAGTCAAGTTTCTTTCCAAAAAAGTGACTCACTGAGAGGAGATTCTTTAAAAAGTATTTTTTTTTCAAGGACAAAAATTTAACATTTACAACAATTTTAGACGCCGCCATTCCCACGGACTGCCTGTGCACGCGACTGTGTGCGATGGGAGGAGGCCAGCGAACCCTGGCTCGGGAACCAGGTGCCAGGGCCTTCAAGAGTTTGGGGACAACATTCACTGTCGTTTGTGAGCGGGAGAGGGAGGGGAGGTGTGGGAAGTTTGGTGATGGCAGTGTGGTTTTGGGGTGGCCACGTTTGACAGATACGAAGTTCCATGCGTGATCACGACTCTTTTTGTACTCTCGCCGAATACGAGTCACGGTTTATTTTGACCTGGAGCATGGGATCGGCAACCTTTTCAAGAAGAAGAATTATCTTGTTTTTGTCTTGACCAGAATAGTTGGAGAGCGCACCACACGCAGAGTACTTGAACACAAACGCAGCAGGTACGCAGCGAATGACAACACACATCAGGACTTTAAACAACATAGGTGATAGCATAAACTGCGTCAATTTAGTTTTTTCCCCTTAGTCTTTAACAATACAGTTTGACTGTTGTACATTTTCTTGTCACCAACAAATTCCAGTGACCCATTCCCTGCCATATTTAATCAACTATCTTTACGTAAAATAACGTTTAAGATGTAGTTGTTTTTTTAAACGGCTGCCCTCACGGGGAAAGCCAACGAGTCAACCCGCAGGCTGCAGACGCCTGGGCGAGATCGTCGTCATGTAGCTATCGCAGCTCTGATGTCAAACACTTTAGTCGTTACGACAGCCCTTCACCTGGCAGGGGCAATCCAATCGAGTTGTCACATCTTGGGCAAATGTGCCGATTGTCGAAAAAGCGACCAATTCTTGGACAATCGTGTCCGACGTTTCGCTGGAGATCACGCCCCCTGCATCATGAGGCGTTAACAGAAGCGAAGTGGCTGCCGTGACGTCATCAGGATAGCCATGCAGGTGAAGCATTGGCTTCGGGACGAGGGGGTTACAATTAATAATTGGTATTGTACCCAAACGATCTACCCAAAATAAACGAATTATGAATCGTAGTTTAGTTCTGAAGCTGCAATAAAATTATCATTAGATGTTTACTGGATCGACTTAAGATGACTTTAACTAAATAAAGACGGTGTTGTCAGAATGTCACTGATTTTTTTCTCACACCTTAAACCAAAGTGATATCTCAGCAGTCCAAACACGAGTCAAGACATGAGATGAGCCACACACCCCAAGCTCAGTAGAGCAACGTTGAAATACAGAAAATGACACCAAAGAAACAACAGAACTAACGTCTCTGAGTCACTTCAAACAGACCTCCTCCTCCACTCCCTCAACAGAGGACGGTTCAGCGTGGCTTTAAACATGCGGCAATCATCGGTGGTGTGGTGCGGTGGTGGCGCATCGGGTGGGTGGTGGCGGTGGCACCGTGACTCGAGTTTGAATCCCGGCCCATGGTAAAAGCAATCAGTGGCGAGCGTCAAATCTCAGCAGGATTCTGGGCTCCCCTTCACCAAACCACACCGAACCAGCACGGTGAGGTATGGTCAAACGGGGAGAAGAGGCCTTTCGTCCAGCACTGGATTGACAACGGGACTGAACACGACTACAATTACTCGAAACAATCCGCCTTCAAAATACTTTCTCGGGACTTCTGCCGGCGTTCCTGGCTGCTCGCACGGCGATCGGCGTTTGCCACGGTGCCGAGCGAACGTAGAGAGAGTGACGATGACGACGACGAGTCGAACTTGTGGATTGTCGCGATCAACCAAACGATCCACGTCGCCTCAACATCAGCGCAACTTGATGCGTACATTCTCGTTTTCTTTCAAATGTAATTCGATTCGTGTTTTGCAATTGCACTGATTAAGCCGTCCCAGGCTTATCTGCGTGATGTCCCTCGTCTTAACGGCGTGAATTTCCTCCCTCTTATCTGCATGCAGAGGCGCGTGGATGAATGCGGATAAGGGGATGAATCCGTGGCAAACGTCCGGGTGCGTGTGGTATCAACTTCGCCGCTGTAACGGACGCCGCCACTCCCGTGGCCGCTGGGCATTACCACGCGAGTCGGCGTCGGCGGTCGGGACCACAGGGAGATCGCTGGGACCAGCACCGGAACTAGCACTGGGCCCAATGGGAGCACCGAAAGAACCACCACCACCACCGCACCACGGGGAAGTTGTGTGCGTGTGTGTATCGGCACCTTAAAAGCGTGGATAATAAGGATGAATTAGCCACCACTTTTCGGGGCTCACTTATCTGTATGTACGTGCTAATCGGAGGTGCAATCTGTGGGTAAGCGCAAATAATATTGTGGGTGAGGATGATAGGAATAGTCGAGGAGAGGCGATGTGCTGTGAAACAGGAGCAGCATTACTGTCAGTGCTGCTGCAAGCGGGAGAGTTGATCGTGGAGCCCCACCGAGCGATGTTCTCATCGCGCAGCGGCGTTTGCTGCNGTGAAGTAGGACCTTAAAATCCCACAATGTCAATCGCAACAGCGGACAGACTACGTTGCCAGTACCACGGCGCGAGTCGCCACTTTAAAACACAACGCGTGCAACTAAAGATTACGGCAAGAAAGTTCGTAACGACTGCGCAACTCTTTACCGACCGCGACCCCGTTATGGAGAGGTCGCCACGACCTTAAACCTCGTGAAAGTAGCGAGTGGAACATTTATCGGCGAATACGAAGCCACAGGCTGCCGATAAAGGCTACGGAAAGAGAGCGTTTGAGCGGCGGGTCGGGGTAAAGGTTGTACGATGGGGGTGCGCGCGCGACTGAGCAAGCCGGGAAGGCATGGACCTTGATGGGCCATGGTGGTGAGGGGGTGTGGTGAGGGGGTGGAGTAGGGCTCGTGTGGTTGGGAACGTGTGGGCCGCCGGGTCGGAGGGCTTGTCGCGTTTGGCTACTTCCGCAGGTCCAGCACGCACACCTGCAAGAAGAAACGGAAGGTGGAGGTAGGGCAGAGAGGACGGCGAATCGTTAACAGGCTGTGGTCACCACCCGGCAGCACCAAGGAACATTTAACGACTCGGTGCACCACTCCGCCAGTCCCGACTCCGCAATCATCCGACTCATTAATCCCCCCCAATGTACAACATAGCCGTTGCTCGACAGCAACATCGGCCCTACGGAGAAGAAGCTGACCGCGCAGAATACCCCAGCAAGCGTGGCCGTCAGAGAACTGCGACCAAGCATCTTCTTGGTTCTTTCGGTAAAGTCACGTAGAAGGGAAATAATAAAAATAAAACATAATAAAATAATTCCCTTCTACTGACTTTACCGAAAAAACCAAGAAGATGAATCCCTGCAGTCACGAAAGCTTTAAATCGAAATGTGACCAAGCAGTTGCTGCTGCTTCAAGGTTTTACACAATTTGGTGCTTCTGAAAACGTGAACAATAAGAATACTGAACAAAAATAAGCAGACAATGTATCTCCTTCGCAAATCTGTCTTTAAGAATGGGGATAGAGCGTTGCCCCCTTACGCAAGATGTGGGTTTCCTCCGGGTGCTTCAGCTTCCTCCCGCTATAAACACTCATCATTCATTTAGCTGGAAACATCTTACAGTATCAACCCAGCAATGCAGGACGCCCTTCAACAGAGTCGCATGGCTCAGTGTGGCTCTCCTATTATTATTATTATTACGTGGAGAGACAGGAACGTGAACAGAGACATTGTCAGCCTCCCAGAGGTGCTGCTACCCAGCCTCCTTTTAAATCTCGGCTAAAAACGCATTTCTTTAGAACTGCTTTTTGTGCTCTCTGGTTCTTTCGGTAAAGTCACGTAGGTAGGAAAAATAACAAAAGAAAACACGACGTTTCGGTCGCAACACAGCGGCCGTCTTCAGGTGAGAAAAAAATGTATCTGCTGTTGTGGCTTTATATAAGCACAGATAAAAAAAATGTATCTGCTGTTGTAGCTTTATATAAGCAGAGGTAAAAAAATTCTCACCTGAAGACGGCCGCTTGTGTTGCGACCGAAACGTCGTGTCTTCTTTAATTATTTTTTCTGTTTAACACGTAGCAGGCTTTCGCGACCAATATTATTCATAATATAGGTTTTTGGGTCAGATCGCGTTATTTATAAATGTGTCGTAACTCTCCACCACCCGACACGGCCAAACGGTAAAAAATGTGTCACGTTTTTCAAAGGACAAAATAATTCACTTCTTTAGCCCACCGGTGCGTTGAAGAGAGAATCAACAGCATTTAAAAATTTGAGTAGTACGACGTTTTTGCTGGTAATGAAGCTGATTGTAATTGTCAGCGAAACGTCGTACTCAAATTTTAAAATGCTGTTGATTCTCTCTTCAACACACCGGTGGGCTAAAGAAGTGAATTATTTTGTCCTTTGAAAACGTGACCATTTTTTACTATTTGGCCGTGTCGGGTGGTGGAGGGTTACGACACATTTATAAATAACGCGATCCGACCCAAAAACCTATATTATGAATAATTTTTTCTATCTACGTGACTTTGCCGAAAGAACCAAAGAGTATGGATTCCTGCAGTCACGAAAGCTTCAAATCAAGATTGAACTGCCTTTTGTGTTTAGTTTGTTATCCTTCCACCGCACCGCCGATTAACCCGGTTGGATCCATAGAGTGCGAACGAAGTTCAACAGACATACATTGCGCCCTGTCTCGCCCCCTGTCGGTGAGTTCCATTAAATTAACCCCATCCTCGTGATCCACTTCAAACTCCGGATGGTGGATGTAGTGAAGATGATGATGATACTGACAATGGTCTTGGGCAGTGAATGTGATGTGGTGGGGAAGAGTAACATTAACGGTGGTGATGGTGGTTGTGACGGTGAATGTGTTCACAATAGAGAATTGGATTCCAAAAATAATGAACAACATATTGAATTTGCAGAATTGGCAGTCCACTAATTAATGCATTAGTGGCTGAAGAAAAGACAAAATATTCACTCACGTAAAAGATCCTCTCACTCACACTAATCCACTCACTCACACATCCACTCACTGAGATTGATCCACTCCCTTACTCACAGATCCACTCAGTCACACACAGGTCCACTCGCATACAGATCCGCTCACTAGAGTGAATCTGTGGATGAGTGGACCTGTGGGTCAGAGGTTATATGTGTAAGTGGATCGTTGAGTGGAGCCCTGAATGAGTGGATCTGTGAGTGAGTAATCTGTGAATCAGTGGATCTCCGAGTGAGTGGATCTCTGGGTAAGTGGATCTGTGAGAGAGTGGAGCCCTGATTCAGTGGCTCTGTGGGTGAGTGAGTGGACCCTGAGTGAGTGGATCTGTGAGTGAGTAATCTGTGAATCAGTGGATCTCCGAGTGAGTGGATCTCTGGGTAAGTGGATATGTGAGTGAGTGGAGCCCTGAGTGAGTGCATTTGTGGGTGAGTGAGTGGAGCCCTGAGTGAGTGGATCTGTGAGTGAGTAATCTGTGAATCAGTGGATCTCCGAGTGAGTGGATCTCTGGGTAAGTGGACATGTGAGTGAGTGGAGCCCTGAGTGAGAGCATTTGTGGGTGAGTGAGTGGATCTGTGAGTGTGGGGGAGTGGATCTGGGGGTGAGTGAGTGGATTTGGGGGTGAGTGGAGCCCTGATTGAGTGCATTTGTGAGTGAGTGGATCTGTGAGTGGGTGGATCTGGGGGTGAGTGAGTGGATTTGGGGGCGAGTGGAGCCCTGATTGAGTGCATTTGTGAGTGAGTGGATCTGTGAGTGGGTGGATCTGGGGGTGAGTGAGTGGATTTGGGGGCGAGTGGAGCCCTGATTGAGTGCATTTGTGAGTGAGTGGATCTGTGAGTGGGTGGATCTGGGGGTGAGTGAGTGGATTTGGGGGTGAGTGGAGCCCTGGCTAATCACCGTCACTCACCGTTCCGTCAGAGGCGCTGGCCGCGACCCGCTCTCCCGTGTAGTTCCAGCAAACCTCGAATACGCCGCCGCTGCCCGGTAGCTGTACACCAGCGAGCCCGTCTGTACACACACACACACGCAAACACACAAAATCGCACCGGCACATATCGCTCGCAGGCAGGCAGGCACACATTACACACGCACATTCACAAGCGTGGCACGCACACGCATCACCGTCGTACGCGGTGAACGCACGCGTCACAGGCGCATGATCCGAGCGGTCAACAACAAACTACGTTCTTGAGCTGCACGGTCGAGCGGTACGATGCAGTACGCGGAATGATATGGTACGCGGTGGCGTAACCTCATTCCAGCTCTGTGTCCCACCAGAGGATGACCTCTCTCACACTGGGCCTCACCTGCGTGTTCCAGATGTGTACACACTTGTCAAAGGAGCCGGTGGCCAGGTACTTCCCGTCGGGGCTGAACGCGACGCTGTACACGGGCTCGGTGTGGCGCGTGAGGACGTGCGTGCACGTGCCGCTCTCCACGTCCCACAGGCGCACCGTCGCGTCGAACGACGCGCTGCGGGAACACCGCCACCACCGCCACCACGGCACAAACAAAAAGATCATCCCCGTCATGTAGCCTTCAACAGCCTGTTGGGGCAAGTGCTGTTAGCGCACGGTGGCACACTAGGGGGACGTGGGGCCGACACCATGCCNGGCTGCCTAAAGTTTACACACCGCACCAACTACATATTTAAGTATTCTTGGTTCTTTCGGTAAAGTCATGTAGAAGGGAAATAATAAAATAATAAAAATATAAAACAATAAAAATTCTCACGACGTTTCGACTGCAACACGAGCAATCATCATCAGGTGTTAAATCCACAGCAATAAAAATTTCTTGAGGTGTGAATTTCACACCTGATGATGATTGCTTGTGTCTTGCTTTGGATTTCACACCTGATGATGATTGCTCGTGTTGCAGTCGAAACGTCGTGAGAATTTTTATTGTTTATATTAATATTATTTTCCTTCTACATGACTTTACCAAAAGAACCACGAAAGCTTTAAATCAAAAAAGACCTTGCTTGTCAAGGAGCATAAACGATCACGTGAACTCCGGTCACCCTCGCAGCGGCTTCTGGCTAGCCATCGAACAAAGACGGCCACTGCATCAAGCGCTTTCAGTTGCGCTTCTGCGGCCATCTGGAACGCGCTTCCTTCCGATGTTAGGAAGCCACTGGAGCTATACACGTTTAAATCACCTAGACTGAAAACTCATTTCTTTACAACTGCTTCTGTGTTGAGTTTATTGTCCTTCCCCACACCTCCGATTTGCACGGTTGGCTACGTACGGTGCAGAAGAAGTTTAACATACATACAAAGACTGTCATAGGAATAACACGCGAGCTCCACCACTACCTTGGGGCTGCCAATAAACGATGATCGTTGCCCCACGCTCATCATTTGACTTTTAAACGGCGCTGCTCGGGTCAGGACGCGGTTCAACTCTGGGGCTTTACAGCTTGGGCACTAACGGCACCGCGACGGCTCCAGGGCCTGGATGTAGGGATTCGTCTGGAGTGGTGGTTCACAATCATTCTAGATGTCGATTTAAAGCTTTCGTGACTGCAGGGATTCATCTTCTTGGTTCTTTCGGTTGTCAAAGCGCTCTTCCCCTCCAACCCAGCTTAAATATACGCTTCCAAACCTGGTGGTGTTCATTCAGACACTGTCTCCCCGACAGACCTGTTCTTCACCTGAGGACGGCTGCTTGCGTTGTGGCCGAAACGTCGTGAGAATTTTTATAATGTTTTATTTTAATTATTTTATTATTTCCCTTCTACGTGACTTTACCGAAAGAACCAAGAAGATGAATCATTCTAGAGCCGCAGACCACCGTTAACCCTCCAACTAAAACCAAGGCATCACACCACGTGGGCCACAACAGTTTCTGCGAAGCACTCCTCGACGATTGACCGCGGAATGATCCGGTACGTGGCAGCGTACCCCCATCTCACTGCCTGGCTGCAGGCCGAGCAAACAGTGCGCGAATGGGATTCAGAAACTTGGTCATTCGTCACTGAACGCGTCGTTTTCAATTAACGTGGCACTTTTCAGGGACGCATCGACTACCGCGTGAAATGAGGGATTACCTTCCAGTGAAGATTCCACAGTGAAATCAATTCCTGCTGAAGACCAATTTTTCAGGCGAAATAAGCACCAATTTATTGGTCGAAATAGCTTCACGTTTAAAACTTTACTTATCGTTTTCATAATCAGTACTTCGAGTTAACTTGCGTAAAAAAGCGTGTCGTACACGACGACCCAACCCAAAAAACCCAATTAATTATGAATCACAATTATGAATCACGACACTGATCCGCAACGGTTTCTGTGGACCACTTCTCGACAGCCCCGTGGGCCGACGGTGGCCTGCCAACCACAGGCTTGGACCCGCTGGTCTATACCGGACATCTGTAAAAGATAACTTTTTAGCTCATTGGGTTCCTCCAGTTGAAATAGATAATACTCTTTGGTTCTTTCGTAAAGTCACGTATAAAGATAAAATACGTGACTTTACCGAAAGAACCAAAGAGTAATTCCTGCAGTCACGAAAGCTCAAATTAAGAAATAGATAATCCCGATTCCGATTCGAGAGGACGCAGACCTGGCGAGCATCTGGCCGCTGTTGGGGTGGCCAGAGTGTGACCCGCCTGGGCTCCAGCGGATGGTGTAGATCTCCTTGCTGTGGGCCTGCAGGTCGTGCACGCACGTGTCTTGCTTCATGCTCCAGATCTGAGGACGATCAAAGTGCCCCGCGGTCAAATGGACAGCTGCCACCTCTTGTCCGATGTTGGACGACGCTTGTTCGCGATGTGAAGAGCAGTCAGAGTGGTTCGCGTACACGTCAAGCCCCAAAGGGTTCCAAAGTCAGTCGGAGCACGAATGGATACAATTGGGAAAACACACCAAGAAACTGAGATGGAAACCCAAGAAGCCGAGGCACAGAAACGTTGAGCAGCAAGCAAAGGCGAGTCCACTTTTGGAGAAAATGTGGGGAGGTTTACTGAATTGTTTGTGTAGCAGCAATAGGTTAATGCACACCACTATCAACACCCCCCAACCCCCCATAGTAAATTAAATAACATTCGATAGTGTGATTAGTTTGCTGCTTGCTTCTGATAAGAGAGGCGGCGAGTAAAGACAGAACTCGTGGAGACCTGAACCACGGGCAGCAGCTCTGGAGACGCTGCGGTAAACAGGGCCGAGTGCGTGATTTGCAAAGGTGAACTACAACGCAGAATCCATTAGCGGCCGTGACTGCTCAACGTTGCGAGTCCCAGGGATGATGCTCCGTGAGATGCGGTGGTGAGATGTTAACTACCTCGCCTGCTATGCATGGCTTTGATCCCGACCCTATTTGGAGTTTGCATGCTCTCTCCCGTGGTCGCGTGGATTTTTCTCCGGGTCCTCCGGTTTTTCCCTTCACATTTAGAATCATCCGTTGAGAGTCTTTGGCTGCTATACATTTACACGCGATAAGCCACTTCGTTGAGCTATCATTTATGGCCAGGTCACTTCTGAAAATGAGCTACATAGCTGAGTGGGCCTTACCTGGTATATTAGAAATTATTTAGTTTATGCATGGGTTCACCAGATGATGTCGATCAGCCGGCACACGAGTCTACAGTCATATTTACCTCTCAAGAAGTTCACTGGGCTGAATGAAAAACCCAAGAGGTTTCTTGTGCAGACATCGGTGATCGACAACACTTTGGACAGGCCAAGGTGGTGTGTTGTTTAACTCAGGCAAGAACTAAAAGGGACCAGAACAGAACCTCCATTTGCTGGAGTGACCTGGGTCACCGATATGACAATTGCAAAACCAATCAAATAAAGTGGAGCGATAAAGCATCGAGAAATCGGAGCAAAAATATCTGTCACGTAAAAAATGAAGAGTGCACAAACATAAATCCGTGTTAAATAATACATTCTCTGTTGGGTTAAGTCGGCTTGATAAGATAAATTTTAGACTGTTCATCTTAAGTAGGCAAGCTTGATTAATCAAGTCCGACTGTTCCCATGTATCCACAACCAGACTCAAGCTGGTCCCAGATTCAAGCTGGTCCCAGACTCGTATCAGAGCCAGATTGGCCAGCCGAGTCTGGGACCAATCTGGACCAGACTCAGCTGACCCCATGACGCCGTTAAAACCATATCCAGGGTTGGGCCGACCTCCACACGGGTGGTAGAGTTCAGAAAGGGAGCTCCTAGGCCAAGGCACGGAAAGCTTTACTGGCTACGGCTCCACAGACCTGCTGTGAAAACCAAGGGGCCACAGTGACATGGACGTGACTCGGGCCAAGTTTTGAGCGGCTGTGGAAATGAGAAGCTCCTGGGTTTGTGAACTCAGAACCTCGCCGGTGCTGGCTCGGCGCTCCGACAAGAGCCGTCACGAGCACCTGGAGTCGTCGACTTCAAGGGTTTTACGATGCCACCTACTTAAAAAAAGAGTGTCCGTGTTCGCACCTTGAGAGTCATGTCGTCAGAGCAGGAGGCGAGCAGTGTCCCCGAGGGGTCCCACTTGATTGCGTTAACTTCGTTCTGTTCCACACGCCGGCACGCAGACACACGTGCGAACAGTGATGAACTGGCAACATGCGTGTGCTGTCACGTATGACCATAAAAAATTCTCCAGAAATTCAGCATGGATTAACAACGTAATTTTTATAACCACCATCATCGCAGCATTAAATATGTATCTATGAACCCATGAGAAACTGTGTCAAAACGGTCCAGAGTTCGCTTGTACTGAAGAAACTCTGCTGATATAATAATTTACAATTCTAAAGTGCCTTACACCCGGAGATCACAAGGCGCTGTACAAACACACACACATGCAGGCTCACACCCATAACACCCAACCGAAAAAAATATGTTAAAGAAATAGAAAACACCACTTAAAAGAAGTGCGTCTTAAGGCTCTCCCAAAAAGCTGGAGCTGACTAGTCAGGTACCAAATATTTATTAATTATTTTACATGGAGACAGATACGCTAAGGAGTATTGTCTGCTTATTTATATTATAAACGGCTGTTGCCTACCAATGGGGGAGTTATCTCCCACTTAAGTATTTTGTAGGAGATTGTTCCTATGAAATTTGACAAATTCGGACCGTGACCCCAGGAAATGTGGTCTGCTCTTGGTCAATATGTGACGTTGCGGGATCTGGAACGTCCACCGCAAAACAGACGGCTGCGTAGGCATTGTGATGTCACTGTGATGTCACTGTCACTGTGATGTCACTGTGATGTCACTGTGATGTCACTGTGATGTCACGTGCGACCGTGACGCTGAGGCGCGGAGGCCGAGTGTCGCTCGAAAGCCAGGACACAAAGGATGAGGCCTCTGTCTCTTAGAAGTGATTCCCACCCCCCTACCAAAGACAAAATCCCCCGCATAGCCTTTAACAGACTGTTGGAGGAAGTTCCGTTAGCGAGCACCTATGAAGGCCGACACGGCACACGAAGGGATGGTTGGCCAGCACCACGCCCGACCGCCTTTGTCTCCCGAGTGGCGAGTGTTTACGCACCGCACCAGGCACTCATTTGAGTCGACCTAGGGAGGCCCAGGACCGGTTCAAACAATCTTCATTGGTGTTGGCCATGAGCGGAATGAATCTGGGTAGCCGGGTTTGTAGCGCAGTGCACTAACCACTACGCCACCACTCCCACCACTCCCACCCAAGTCACCTCCCACTGCATTATTATTGTTACGATGGAAAGAAAACAGCCGAGGCAAGGAGCAAGGAGCAGCCGGTTGCGTGGCGTCATTACGGACATTACGCCACCCCACAGTACTGACCGGGGCGGGCGTGGGACTCGCACCGCAAACCCCGCAACGAACGGCAAAACGCCCTCGGCACTCGCTAACCACGCACCGTGTGCCCCGGAAGGTCCGGATCGGCTCCTCCTCTCCCAGCCGGCACACGTGGATGCTCATGTCCGTGCTGCACGAGGCGAAGCTGTCGTCCGTCTGCCAATCGACGTCCAGAGCGGCGCTGCAACGCGAGGAACACGGGTAGACGACAAAGGGGCCAGAGGCCGGCGTTTGGATGTTACAACAGCCACGCCGCGGTACAGGTTTCACTTCTCCCCCCCCACCCCCCGACGCTTCGCAGGCCAAAAGGCCGTGGGCTCTGCTCCCCACCGCCCCCCTTCCCATCGCTACTCTGGACGGTCGTGTCGTGAAAGGAGAGAAGACATTTTTTTTAAGTCATTAACAACATTTAACGGAAGCTACGGCGAAGTTAGCCAATTCTAAGCTGAAATATGTTAAGTTTCGCAATTGTCCGAGGTGTTTTTTTTTGTTTCAAACGTGCGGCCCTGACATTCGCCGAAACGCAGCCGAGACCCCGATCGATTCTGAGGTTAGCTCAGGTGAAAAAGTGCCGCCCCTCCCTACCAACGCGAGGCACCGAGCAGGTGCGCCGAGCCCGCCTGCTGGCCGGGTCGGCACGGCAGGGCTGCCGCTTAGAACCCGTGCCGAGCAGCAAACCGAGTGGAGCGCGAGCCAGCAAACTTCCCGGTGGTCGTGGGAACGCGGCAACAGTTGGATGCTACGAGTTCAAGTTGAGGCATCTGGCGGAGCTGCACTGTGAGCGCAGATGAGGTGTCGCCAAGCTGGGCGGCTCACAGCCGCTCGCTGGCTGCCAGTGAGCGGCTGTGAACTTTGGTCAAGAAGAATTGGTCCGACGACCCAAGCAGGATTTTACTGAAAATCAGACTTGTTAAGGCCCCCCTGAGCCAGCGGTGGAAATTCATATTCCACGGCGAGGGAATCTCACTCGTCATTTTACGCACGTTTTCAAGGAACATTGATACTTACATTGCCAATATCAAGATGATTAAACAGAATGGGCTTCACCCTTTCTGGCAATAATACAGGAGGCGTACTCTTTGGTTTTTCGGTAAAGTCACGTCGGTAAAAATAAATTAAAATTAAATCACGACGTTTCGGGCGCAACACAAGCGTCCGTCATCAGGTGGGACAACCACAGCAAGTAACAATTGTTTGAATTTTATTTAAATTTAATTTTCTACCTACGTGACTTTACCGAAAAGAACCAACCAAAGAGTATGGATATCCCTGCAGTCACGAAAACTTCAAATCTAAATACAGGAGGTGTTCAGATTGCCTATTGGCGTCCTCTTGTCTAACACCAGTGAGCCCATGAAGGAGGCAGTCTTCTGGTGTTGGCGAATCAGTTTCCAAGACAATGCTACATCTGTTGTGCACATTTTACCACAAGTATGTGGAGTTCACGCAGACTTGATGATGCCGTGAATAGGTGTCTATGTGGTGTTCGAACATCTTAACACCTCCTGTATTATCACCGGAAAGGGTAAAGCCGATTGTATTTTCAACATATTGTGGCATGAGTCGTGCGAACATCAGGTGGGCCGTTCACTTTGGCCTCAAGTGATACAACCGTGAATGCCTGGGGCATTTGGAGCAGCTCACGTGGAGTGAGGTCACCAAGTGAATAATAACAGATTATATTTTGGTTCTTTCGGTAAAGTCACGTAGAATAAACCAATAATATGAATCCCTGCAGTCACGAAAGCTTTAAATCGAAATAATAACAGATTAGTAAATAAACACAATTTATCGTTTCTTATCATCACCCCGCCCCTCACCCCCCCACCCCCCCCTCACGCCCCCACCCCCNATACACCCGCCCCTCACCCCCACACCCCCCCATCACCCCGCCCTCACCCCCACACACCCGCCCCTCACGCCCACCCCCCCATCACCCCGCCCTCACCCCCACACACCCCGCCCTCACGCCCCCACCCCCATCACCCGCCCCTCACCCCCACACACCCCGCCCTCACGCCCCCACCCCCATCACCCCGCCCCTCACCCCCCACCCCCCATCACCCGCCCTCACCCCCAACCCCCCACACCCCCCCTCACGCCCCCACCCCCACACCCCGCCCTCACCCCCACNCCCCCCATCACCCCGCCCTCACCCCCCNCACACCCCGCCCTCACGCCCCCACCCCCCCATCACCCGCCCTCACCCCCACACACCCCGCCCTCACGCCCCACCCCCATCACCCCGCCCTCACCCCCACNCACCCCGCCCCTCACGCCCCCACCCCCATCACCCCGCCCTCACCCCCCACCCCCCATCACCCGCCCCTCACCCCCACACCCCGCCCTCACGCCCCCCCCCCCCCATCACCCNGCCCCTCACCCCACACACCCCGCCCCTCACGCCCCCACCCCCCATCACCCCGCCCCTCACCCCCACACCCCGCCCCTCACGCCCCCCCC